>VFFE01007255.1:3517573-3569358 GCA_008921705.1 Burhinus oedicnemus
AAAAAAATGAGGAAAAAAAAGTCTTCCTTGCAAGGCTTTGGGCCACGCCAAGGCTCTGCTGGTGACCCGGGTGGCTCTAGCAGCGTGGAGGTGATCGCTTCACCCGGCGTCCGGCCGGCTGACGCCTGCACGAGCTCCTTTCCAGCTCTTCTTCATCGCAGGGAGAAGACGCCGTAGCTCTCTGTGAAGCCCCTCAAACAGATGGTCTTTGCTACGTGCCCAGGGAGTTATCAAAGAGCATGGGCTGCTCGCTCCTGCTAAATGGGTGAACCCAGGAAAGCCCAGAGTTGTTACCTCCAGAGAAAGAGAGCTGCTTTTCAGCAGGGCCCTCTAGAATGGTCTAAGGTGAAAATAAATAAATTGTTGCTGAGGTACAAGACCCACAAAGGGGCTGTGAGGTTCCACCGAAGCCTCCTCTTCCTTTTGGTGAGGGTTTACACCAGCGTGTTCATGCCTCGCTCTTACAGAGCAGTTTTCCACCTCCGAGCCTCGCCATGCGCTGCCGTTCCTCTGACTGTTTATATCCAGCTTCCTTCCTTTGGCTCGAAGCGAGAACCACGGACACCAATGACTTCCAATATTTAGTCTTTGTTTATTTGAAACTTGTCTTTGGCTGGGGCTGGGCTGGTGCTTTCGGTTGCCAATAAACAGCAAAGCACCAGGATTTCACAAGAAAAGGTTTTGCCTTTTCACGTAGAAGGCGTCTGTCTGTCTGCCCTCTACCAGGTTTGTATGATCCAGCATTAGGAAGAAAACAAGCCTGTCTTTTGGTGCGCGGATAAAAGGTGAAGTTGCTGGTACTTTTAACCTCTCTCCTCTTTGCGTGGCCTCTTGTGGTGCCTGGAGACCACAACACAAGGTGATGGTCCTTCCCTCCAGGGCTGTGGTGGCTGGCTCCTGACGAGGCTCTCGCCCACGCTATTGAATGTCTTGTGTGGGCCCAGCCGGCACAAACTGGGAGGAAAGGTGGGCGAAAGGTGGGCTACCTTTCTAAATCTTTCAAACGTAACACCAGTGTGTGTTCATCCCTTTGGCAGCTGGAGAAGATGCTAACGTAACCCTGGTGGGTCCTGTTTTCCCTGGATGGATGTTAGGATTGTCGTAGGCTGAAATTTTATCCTTTACTAGCATTTTCCTCAAGTCTTGTTTCGGTGGCCCACTGACCTCTTGCTGCCGGTCCATCCCAGGGGCAAATGGCCACCGGTGACGTTCAGCAAAGGGATTTTCTTTTAGGTACGTGTTTATGACACGGAGCATCCATTGCAAAACAAGCGACATGCTTAGTTAACGCTGTCTTAGGGGAAAGGCAGAAGAAGAGAACACGGGAGGATTTCATCCTGCACTTTAATTACCCGGGTAATTACATGAAGCATAATTTGGGGCAATAAATTATGTACGCATTAATGTACATTAATGATACATCATTAAGCATTCCTTAAATTTATGCCAGATAGCAGGATATTGCTAATACGGTGTACAGTGCAGCGATGGGATCGAGTATTTATTTTCCTTTTAGCAGTGTGTGCCGTTACAGAACTCAGAGGGGGATGACGGTGCTCCAGCAGCAGGAGCTGGGCTGTAACCGCTCAACAGAGACCTAGAAAAAGCCCCGGAGCTGTCTCCGGACACGCTGCGGTGGCAGGACAGAAAGAAGAAAGGTTCTGTACAATCTGGCGGGGCATTAAAAAAGAAGCAAAGAATAAACCCTAAAACCACTTGTAATTATCAGTAATTGGCGCTCGGGCTGGTAGTCTCAGCAGAGAGCACAATAATTTAGCATGAGCTATAAAAATGACTTGTTTTCGCTCCTAGGGCAAAAATTTTTCGGCCACTTTGCTGCAGCAGAAAATCTCTGGTTTATAAGTGTGATGTCCACCACGTACACGGTTGTGAGCTTTGGAGCCATCTGCAGCGAAATCTGCTGATCCTTCCTCTCCAACGTCCCTGTTCTGTGTTTAAAACAGCAGATTTGCGTGGCAAAAGCCTGATCCAGCAGGCAGAGAGTGAGGTATTGAACAATGGCAAAAACTTGAACTCACCAGGAATTCTTCTTCTCTGGGAGAATATCTTGGAGAAGTTGCCTGAAAAGCAGCCTGTAAAACAACAACATTTTTTAAAGACATTCTTATGACTGTTTACTGAGAATTTATAATTCCTCTCTGCTCTGGTGCCTTCAAGTTTGGTAGTAGAATTGTCTTGATGTTCGAAAAACGCCTTTTATCAGCCCTGCAAATGTCTCCTTAATGCAGCCTGGTTACAAATCTCTGGGAAAATTCATGCTCCATTTGCTTGGAGATTTGTTAGGGGCTGAGGGGATGCTTTTCAAAGAAAGGTGCAAAAATGAGCACCTTGGTCTCTTCTGGCAGCACCCATGGTGAGTGATTGGGCTCCTCCTTGCAGCTGGAGGGGCTGAGTGGAGCCGGTCCTCATCCTTGCTCCTCCAGGCTGCTGGGATGAAGGGGAGGGAGATGGTGCCAGGCAGCCCTGGGGCTGTTGGAGCATCTGTAGGTGAGACCAGAGACACTTGACAGGAGGCAACATAGGCATCCTCTATCTCGAGCAGAGAAAGGAGGACATCCAGAAACCAAAGACACCAAAGATTGTGGTGGAAGCTGGCTGCTCCCAAGCTTTTCTGCTTGGCTCCAGAGCTCCTGTTGGGGAACCATCATTACAATACCTTTTGGTTGGGTTTTTTTTTGGTTTTTTTTAGTGATATATTTCTTGCTTGTAGCCTAAATCGCCTTTTTTAACTCCAGCACCTGGCAGCATTGCTTACCCCAGCGCCAAGGGAGAACTGCGGGGGGCTGGGGTGCTGCTGGCGGATGGGAGCAGGGAGCAGGGGAGGTGGGCAGACACCTCTGCAGGCATCGGCACATGCTCCCCTCTGGCCTTGGGCGCTGAAGCCCGGCTTTCCTCCACCTGCGACGTCCTACAACTTCTGCTGCCTCTCTGCAGGTCCCTCTGCCTTCAGCCCCTCAACGGTGACGATCTGCTCTTCGCCACCAGCCGCTGCCGTAGCTCGAGCATTAGAACCTCGTGTCCCAGCTCCCGTGTTGCAGTAAATATCTGCTGTGGTTCAAAAAAACCCCCAAGCAACGGCCCCTTAATTCCCAGAATTTTTGTTTAAATGTAGGAAATGGCATCTCCGAAAGGGCCGGGGTAAGGCTGAGATTGCCAAGTCAAGCGTTCACAAACTAGGAAATACCAGACTTCAGCTGCCTGGGCCATCTTCAGCTGCGCCCCTGCCTGTTTCCCGTTTGCTGCTGCAGTTTTTAACGGCATGAGCACATCCTCTTTTTTCCTGGGGCTTAATTAATTTACACGTATTTACTCGAGCTTCTTCTTTCTCGTAGTGAAAGGAATCCAGCCCCTTGCTTTCATTTGAATCAGTGCTTGGTCACCATCATTAGGGCGTCAATCAGCAGCCACCATGATGCTGTATTAATAATGAAGAGGCCAAAATTGTCCTGCTCATATTTTTGCTCTGCAAGAAAGGCAGGAAATATGCGACTTTTTTGTCCGGCTGTTGCTATTGTTTGTGTTGAAGCCGAGGGGAATGCAGTTTTTCCTTGTGAGGATTTATGGGGGAGCTAAAATGCAACCTCTGCCGTCACATCTGCTCCGGTACGTGCAGTACACCCTGCACCGTGGGAGGTGCGAGCGGGTCTGAGCCGTGATAAACCCCAGACTCTAAAGCAAAAGTCAGATGCGGGACAACAAAAAAAACCCAAAAAAACAAAAAAACAAAAAACCCTCACCTGAACTCCAAAGTCTCCTCTCTGTTTCTGTGGCAGGGGAAGGGGTTTTGGATCCAGCCCAGCCTAGGGGCTGGAGGCAGCGGTGGGATTGCTGCTCCTTGGACCGTGGCAGGACGCGTTAGGAGCAGGTGTGGATGGGTCTCTGTTCCGGTGCTACAGGGGGTTGCGTTGCCCCGCGAGCCGGACCTAGCGCAGGCGAGGAGTGGGCCGTCGTGCTCGTGCCCTGGATGAAGCGGGATGTGGATCCATCCTCTTGGTGAGCCAGGTACCGCGGCTGGGCTCGGAGGCGGGGTGGCGGTTGTCGCGGCAGAAAGTTACCTGGTATTTCAGCTAGGAGCTACCTGGGGGCTGGGGTAACACCCCCGCTCCTGCCAGTGGGAAATCTGGAGGAGAAACCCCCAGCAAGGGGATGAAGCTGAGCAGCCAACGCTGCCCATCGCTCGCTGCCCCCTCCGTGCACCCTCTGCACGGCGGGACGCTTCCCACCACCCTGTGTGCGGTGGGACACCTTCCCACCACCCGCTCAGCCCTTTTCCTGTGGGACGGTGCTTGTGCGCAGGGAGGGTCCGGGGGCGGCTGTGCCTGTCGGTCCAGGTGTGCGAGGGATGAATGCCAACCCCTGAGTCACGGGCACCCCCGCCTCCCTCCCCGGCTGGGATAAAGCTTGTCCTCACCTGGGATCCGATCTCATTTATCGCCGTTCCCACCTTTCCTCCCCATCAGCCCCCCCCGGGAGGGAGAGGCGGCAGCTCCGGGACGGCGAGGGGAGCGAGAACAAAGTCGATATTTGACTGGAGGGGACAGAAACCGGCGGGGAGGTATGTGGGAGCACGGGCTGCCTGCCTTCCCCGCCGGACTGGAAGTTGACGTTTAACCGGAAAGAGAAAAGGGACAGAAAATAGAGAGGAGGGAGAGGAAAAAGAAAAAAAAAAAAAAAAGAAAGAAAGAAAAGAAAAGGCCAAGGCTGGAAATCAAGTTGCGGCAGCGAAGCAGCACGTTCCCCCTCTGCCTTCAGAAGAATTTCTTGGCTTGGTGTGTGGGTGCCTGTTATTCGGGCTGCGGCAGAGGATTTTGACACTGAGTCAGACCCAGCGCTAATGAGGTTTGTGGAATTAATTCATCTGTGCTCTTGAGCGTCCGGCTTGCTTTAATTTCGCTGTATTGATGAACCGAGGGGTGAAATAAGGTGCGGGGCTCCTTGCGCCAGCAGGTAGGCAGGGCACGGAGCGGGGGAGCTCAGCTCCCTGCCTGCTTCTTCCCCCTTTTTCCTCTGGTTTTGGCTGTCGGACGCCGTCTCGTGCCTCTGGGCCGGCCGGGAAGGGCAGCGCTCGTGACCGAGCAGGGCTTCGCAGGGCTGCGTGGGGCCCTTTTTCTCTCTGCAGGTATTTGGGTGGGGGGGCCCGTGGGGCGGAGGTGGGGACACCGCAGTGTGGTGAGGCAGCGCCGAGCCCTTCGGGGACCATTTGTCGCAGGTTTCAAAGGTTGCCCTCTCCGTCCGCCCCGCTTCCAGGGGAAAAGGCGGTTGTGCCTTGGAGCTGGCACCCAGGGAAAACTTTCACGGGTGAAATTGCCCGAGGTCGGCCGGGCTGCGGGTGGCCCCGGCTCGCCCAGCCCAGGGAGGTTGTGCTGCAGAACGGGTGACTGCGTGCGGACCCCCTGCGAGCGGGGAAGCGAGGGGAGGGGGTGTCCCCGGAGGAAAAGGCCGGGGGGGGAGTAGGGGTTCAGGGTGGGCTTTGGTGAACCGCAGGTGCCGGGGTATTTGCGAGCTGGTGGATCTGAAATGGATGGGAAATAGGGAATAGACGGACTGTGTGAGGGAGCTGACGGCGGGGGTTAGGTGGGGGAAAAAGGGATGAGGAGCACCTGGGGAGGGGAGGGAGAGGAAAGGTGTCTCATGGGGCCAAAGGAGCAGGGAACGTGCCAGGAGCAGCACAGGGGGGACAGGAGGGTCCTGGGGCTTCCTGCAGGTCCTTCCTGCCTGCCCCTCGGAATTCCCCCCTGCCCCTCGGAATTCCCCCCTGCCCAGGCCTGGGGGGCAGAGAGAGGAGACCGCAGCCTCCAGTCCTTCGCCGGCAGCTCCGTGTGGGTCCCTGGGCTGGGTCCCACTGTGTTTTGTCCTTCGCTGGAGGATGCCGGGGGGTCTGGAGCTCGACCTGGGAGCTGTGGTCCCTCTTCTTGCTGGAAACAACAAATGGTGCCAACTCGCATGGAGCCTCCTGGCTGCAGAGGCACACCTGGGGAGGGAGGGAGGGGAAACGGACGGGGAGGACAAACAAAACCAAAGACAAATATGATTTTGTGTTTAAGTGACGCTTTGATTTGCGGGTCAAGTTTTTGATAGTTTTCTGGAGGTCTGGATTGATAATTTCCAAGTTTTGGAGCATGGCCCCCAGGATGTCTGTGCTGCCGCGTGTGCTGGGGAGGGAGTAGCCCGGGGAGGGAGGGAGTGTGAGTTGTGGCCCAGATCCGTGTGCCAGCAGCCCTGCCCTGGGAGGAGAACGGAGCTTGCACGAGCTGCCATGGCTGTCACCGTGCTGCCTGTGGCAGGGCAGGACCGGAGTCCCCGGGGGAAGCACCCATCTGCTTGGCCTCCATCGCTATTCGCTCTCCCTCGGGACCCCCAGCCCCGTGCTGAGGCTGACCAGGGTGACCAGCACAGCCTGCCTGTGTGGTTGTCCCTGGCACACATGGGCAAGCAGACGCTTCTCCAGATGCCTCCCATCTACCAGGGCATCAGTGCCCTGCTCCATCATGCGTGGCCCCAAGGCACCCCTCGGCAGGACGGGGGGTCTGCAGCCACACGAAGGGCGATGCCCACTGCAGAGGGAGGAAAGGCTCCACTGGGAAGCTTGAGCATCTCCCTGGCTTTCCCACTGCTGTGTCCCCAGCCTGCTGGGTGAACTCTGTATGGCGGCTGGGACCAGGGTCCCACCATGGGCTTGTTGCTCACCATTCCTGCTCCTTGGTTCCTCTCCCTCACCCACCCCAGGGTGATGCCTGGCTTCAGCCTTGTCCTTCCCAGCACGGAGCTGCTGGGGTTGGGGTGGGGCGGGGAGGGGACAGGTTGACAAAGCTCTGCTGCTCCAACCTTGTCCCCTGTCTCATTGCTCCAGCGGTTTCTTTGGAGTATTCCCTGTTTTGGGGGGGATGAGCTACGCAGCCCAGGCTTCTCCAAGCTTGGTGGGTCCTGGGGTCTTTCTGGAGCAGGTTTATTGGCTGTGCCGAGGTGCCGGCGAAGGCTGGGGGAGAGGGAGGGGACCAGGAGGAAATGCCGGAGCGGTGGTTTGGGACGGGTTAGGATGTTTGTGTGCAGCCAGGAGCTGCTCTGCTTTGTTCCTTGTTTTTGCACAACTGAACGGCTTTTTTGTTGTTGTTATCGTAATGAAAATCCAACCGAGACCCTGCAGCTTTTCTGAAGTGAAAGTGGCGTTTTTCCCTTCCAGAGGACACTTTTGACACCAAGGGATGGCCATTCGCTTATTTTCACACACATATTACGGGCCACATTCCTGTGGCCAGCAGTGGCAATGCTCTGGGCCACCAACGCCCTGCGCGCTGGCAGCGGCACAGCTAAATCCTTGGAGGTTGGCGGCTCACAGGGCAACATGACGTTAATATTGAGCTGGGTTTTATGGCCTTTTATCTCAGCGCTTGAAAAGACACGACAGCAGTTTATGTGTCCAAGGCCCGGGGTGTGACCGTCCATCCCTCGTTCACTCTTTCTTGACTTGTGGTTAAAGGAAGATGAACCAGGTCTGTGCTCTGAGGCTGCCTTGGGAGATGGGTGCGTGAGCTGAGCAACCCGGTCCCCCGTATTCGATCTTTTCCTCACAGCCTTTCCCATGATGGGAGATGGGATTTGCTGAGCGCACGAGGGATGTTTTTGTTGTGTTTTCCCTTGACCGGCTCAAAGGACTTCCCTACCCTTTCATCTCACCTCTAACTGGCATCTCCCCACGTCTCTGCAGCGCCAGTCACTGCGGCTGGCGTGGCTCGCTGGGGCGGAGCAAGGGAAAAAGGGATTTTCCTGACTTTAAAACGCACCCATCGCAGTGGCGAGGGACACAGCGTTTGCCAGCGAGTGGTGGCGTGAGGAGTTTTGCTGAAGGAGGTCACAGGCATGTCCAGGGGTGAGGACAAGTGCTGCCCTCGGAGCCAGCGCTGGGGCTTGGCAAGGGGGATCCCCAGGCCAAACCTGCCAAGAGCCTGAGCTGGGGACGGTCGGTGTTGCAGGGAGCTGTGCTTAGGGGCCACAGGAGGAAAATACAGGGATTTCCTTGGGCACCTGGTACCTTTTACCTGTAAGGAAAACAGCATATTGGCTAGCACTCCTTATGAACAGCAAAGTTTCCCTGGGTGCCCCTCGCAGAGATGCTGCCCCGAGGTTTCCATATTTCTCACATTTCAGCTACGGAGGATTAATTACTGTGTGATTAAATCCCTCTGGGCACAGCTGACAAGATAAATGAGATACGAACATCTTGTCATGTGTTACCCGTGTATCCAGCGACCGTCATGGAGAGCAAACTGCGAACACCAAGGGAGATGTGCCCTGGTGTCGATGCTGTCTTGGTTCAAGCCCTGTGCTGCAGTGATTTCTGTGAGCGCTCAGCTTCATGCATTCAATGTACTTGCATTGCTTCAGCGGCCGATGCAGGGGCAGTGTGAGCCAACGCTGCTGATACTAGAACGGGTCTTTCTGGGGGTTTCCCTGGGCCCTAGGTCAGGCTGTTAGTAGCTAAGTCACCGAGTGACCGGTCTGTGAGCTGGATGTCCCCCTGGGAACTCAGACATCTTTACTGCACACAACAACTATACCCATTTTCCTTCCCGGTTTTAAGTGGTTTTCACATTCTCTTAATTTATTTTAGAGCCAGGACTTAAACAGCAAGAAGCTATAAGACATTTCATTTGCATCTTATATTTCACACTTGCATCTTCCAGAAAGGAGATGCTTTAAAAAGATGTCTTTACACCAGATTTTTTGCAGCAACTGTCCTCACGTGCCCTGCTGGGGTGCTGGAGTCAGGGCCACCCTCCAGCACAGCAGCCACAGAGCTCGAGTTCCAGCTTTGTCTCTTCTGTTTACCGTGTCCAAATGCCAACTTCTGGATGGCACTTACAGTTTTCTGGTGGCCAGCTAATAAATCACGTGTGGGTGCAGGGACAACGGTTCGCTCTGTTTAGGATTTGGCCTCTGGATCCATGTGAGGGGTCCCGCTGCCCTGGACAGGACAGAGGGGAGCTGCTGGGCTCTCGAGACCACGGATTCATTCAACAGCTCCAAACCTCGAAGCCTGGCATTTCCCAAGGCCTCACCCTATTTATTGTTGGTTCAACCACCCTGGAAACTCTCAGTGTGATAGGAAATAGCTGAAGGGAGGGGTCTGTTTTGCTTTTGGGGAGAGATGTAGACAGTCGCTTTGTTTTCCTCCCCTCTTTTTTCCTTAACCCACCAGGAAAAGCAAGGTCTTGACCTAGTTGGTGCTCACACGTGCCGACAGCGCTGGGCTCCAGCCAGGAGCAACCTGGGCTCCGGCTGCCCGACCTGCACCCACCCCGCTGCCCCGGGGCTCCCATCAAGCCGGGCACCCTGGCTGCGGGGCACAGGGGTGCTGTGGCGGAGCAGCTGCCCTGCCCCGGCGTTTGCTAGGGACTTTGAGCCTTTCGCACATGCCCGAGCAGAGGACGAGCCGCTCTTGGTTTTGCTTTTGTGCCCTGCCCTGCTGAGATCAAAGATTGCTTCCAGGCATCGGCTTCCCCTGGGTGGGAAGGGCTGTCCCACCCCGGCAGGGCTGGGCAGGGGCTCTGCCCCAGCTGCCCTGATCGGCTCTGGGACCGTTTCCATCTCTCGGCTCTCCACAACGGAACGCTCTGTGTGTTTCAGGAGGAAGAGGATGGATGTGCTGCCACGGGTGTGTGCCGGGCTGCTCCTCCTGTCCCTGCTCTGTGCCACCGGCCTCTGCCAAAGGAGCAAAAGTGAGTGCAGCCGCCGTAGGTCCGTCTGCGGTCTCCCCTTGGTGCTGCCCCGTGGGGACTGGGCACACCCCTCCTGGGCTCCAGAAACACCGGTCCTCACGTGGATAAGACCTGGTGTGCACCTTCCCTCCTGTTTTCTATCTCCCTGGTATTTGGGGCCCCTCTCTTGCTACCCCACTGCTGTTTTGTAGCCAGCTTCTACTAACCACCAAATCCCCCAGGAACGGGATCAGCCTTTCTCATGCCCTCCCACGGCTCACTGTGTTTTCTCCATTCCTGATGCCCCGATCTTTCCCGGTAGATAACCGCTGCGTGCTGTCCCGGGCAAAGAGCTGCACTGAGTGCATCCGAGTGGACAAGGACTGCTCCTTCTGCACCGACGAGGTGAGACCTTGCAGGGGAGCCCGGTGCTCTGCTTCCCACCCTGCTGACGGAGGGATCCACCACCCCCAGTGAAAGCTGGGAGAGGGACCCGAGAGCAGGGTCAGCTTCTTGCTCCAGCTGCTCTCTGCAAAGAGCTGGTCTGGATGGGAAGCGCCGAAATGTGAGTTTCCTTTGGTGTGAACGAATGGGGAGGAAGGGGAGCCCAGGGCAAACTCACAGGAATACAAGAGTTTATCAGAAAATGCCAGTGTGCCGGATCTGAAACAGTGTGGAGGGCAAATCTTATCCCAGACAAGCCAGTAATTCACTGGTGGTTGTATTTCCCTGGTGCCGGGCAACATTGGCTCTTCGGTGCGAGAACTCGTCCCCGTCTCTCTGCCCTGCTCCAGCTCCCAGAGGCTCGCTAGCGGTCTCAGCAGAGGACCCTGACGAGCGCCTTTCCCCCTTGCGTGGAGGATTTGCTGCTTTCTGTGGTTCTGATGTTGTTCTCGCCCCGTTGGCAGAGCTTTGAAGAGCCTCGTTGCGACTTGCGGGAGAACTTGCTGCGGTACGGCTGCGGGGAGGCCAGCATCGTGTACACCAGGGGCGAGATGCAGACCCAGCAGGTGGGTGCTGGGGAAACAGCCCTTGCTCGGTTTCTCCTGAGGGATCCCACCATTCCCAGTGCCCTTCATGTTTCTCCATCCTCCTCTACAGTCTTTAGCAGGAAAAACACAAAGTCCAAACCTCTGTTTTATGTAGGTCTACTCAAAAACAATGCTTTGCCTTCACTAGCTGATGAACCTGCTGGCAACCAGCCCTGATTGCTTAGGGCTGGGGTGGCTTTTCAGGCAAAACAGATGTAAGCAAAATGCCAGGGTCTGGAGGAGGTGCCCAGCTGGGCACGTGTGGCCACGGGGGAGGCTGCCGCAGTCCCTGGCTGTACGTGAGGGAAGGGAGCATGATCATCCTTGCCTTTCCGCTTCCCACGTATCTCCCTGCTTCTTGCCTCCTCCTCATTGCACCTGCAAAGGAGATGGAGTCCCTCCCCTTCACGTCACTCTTCCTTCACAGAATTTCAGTATCAACACGTTCCTGCAGAGGACCCAGGTGTCCCCCCAGGGCATGTTCATGCGGCTGCGAGCTGGCGAAGAGATGAGCTTCAACATGGATGTCTTCCAGCCCTTGGAGAGCCCTGTGGATCTCTACATCCTCATGGACTTCTCCTACTCTATGTCTGATGATCTGGACAACCTCAAAAGCATGGGCCAAAACCTAGGTGAGACCAGAGCTGGGAGAAGAGGGGAGCCAGCTCCTGTGCTGATGAGGGCAGGCAGCTCGCTCCTGCCCACGGCTGTGAGTTCTCTGCCAGCGCCAGAGAAAGGGATGCAACTGGCAAAGGGCTGAGAGGTGTCTGTTTTAATTAGAGTTTCTTATTATCACTGCTTTGTGCAGCTTTGCGGGGGGACGGCTCTCCTGGCCCTGCAGGGATCATCACGTGTCCTCTCTCCTCTCATGCCAGCGTGGGGGCTGGTGCCCTGCAGAGTGGGTCTGTGCAGTGGCTTTGGCACCTTGAACCTATAGGTGTGGTGTGTGCTATTGCAGAAGCTCCAGTCTTGGAAAGGGGCTACCAAAGGTGGTATAGGTTTCTATCCCAAAAGACAAATCCCAAGCCCAAAGAGCTTAAAAGCTGACAGTTTGGGGGTCTTATGTAAGACCTGACCAGCAGAGAAGATGCCCAGGAAAGGACCTTTTTCCCTGGAGCAGCGACCTCCCAGACATCTCTTTATTCACGTGTCTCCTTCTCCCTCCCTTCCTCTCCTCCCAGCGGAGTTCCTGCAAGCCCTGACCTCCAATTACACCATCGGATTCGGCAAGTTTGTGGACAAAGTCTCATCCCCTCAGACAGACATGAGGCCTGAGAAGTGAGTGAGGTCAATGGGTCCCTGGGATGGGAGCAGAGGGGAGGGCAGGCGCCTTCTGTTTCTCTGTGGCTTTCCTGATCTTCTCCATCTGTGGTGTGAGAGCCTCCTTCCATCTCTCTGCCTTCGTTGCGAATGTCTTCCCTGGCCTCCCTACCCTGTGCTCAGGGCCTGCTGTAGCACCGTGCCAATGCCAGCAGTGTCCTCCTCTGCTTTCAGAACTTCTTGCTCTGTCACGACAGATGGCATGTCTTGTCTTTTCCTCCATCTCTGCCCTCATCCCTTCTACCTCTCAGTGCTGATGACTTGCCAACTCAACTTCATGTCTTCTCTTAAGGGACTCCCCACACCCTGGATGCTCTCCCCGCACTTCCTCTCCTTGCACCCAGGCATCCCTGCATCCCTTTGCTTCTTTCCCCTGCACAAACCCCGCTCTCCCTTTTTCTCCTAGGCTGCGTGAGCCCTGGAACAATGCCGACTCCCCCTTCTCCTTCAAGAATGTCATCCGCCTGACCAGCAACATCAACTACTTCAGCCAGGAGCTCAGGAAAGAGCGCATCTCTGGCAACCTGGATGCCCCCGAGGGCGGCTTTGATGCCATCCTGCAGACAGCTGTTTGCAAGGTGATGGTGGCCAGGGAGGCAGGGGCCGTGTGGGCAGGGCTCTGTTTTTAATGAGTGGATCTTCTTGATACTGGGTGATGAGCAAAAGAGCAGCATGCTGGGCAGCTGACAAGACAGCCAGGGAGCCCAGGTTATATGTTCAGCTACAGTCAGTTCTTGCCCTCCCAGTCGCACGTTCCCAGTGCCGAGTTGTTTTGCATTCCCAATTTTTCCTAGGTCTTAGACCATCTGTGTGTGTACCTCTGGTGTTTGGCCCCCAGCACAGCAGGTGCCTGCTGGGCACCCTGCGTCTGCTCTTTGCTCTGTTCCCTTTTGTGCCCACGGTGGTGAAACTCTGCTCCCTGGAAAATAGCCTGCTTGGGCTTCGCCATTTGGCTGAGGGATGAGCACAGCTCCAAACACGTCTAGAAAAGCGTGGGCTTGCCCCCTGTAGATATATATATATATATGTGGCTGGCACCAAGCTGCTGGGAGACATCCTATGCATTGGGGACACAAGGAGGGGAAGCAGAGACCTGCTGGCTTGGTTCCCAAGGCCATGTAGCCGGTTGTGTTTGCTGCCAAGTGGAGGTGGTGCCTTGCCCCGTGGGTTTCCAACTCCCGCCAGTGCTGGCCCATCAACAGCTGCAAGGCTGTGCAGTGGTTTGGGGGACACAGAGATAAAGGTTCCTTCTCCCCCCTCCCTGGCTGTAGGATAAGATCGGCTGGAGGAAGGACAGCACTCACCTGCTTGTGTTCTCCACTGAATCTGCCTTTCACTATGAAGCTGATGGTACCAACGTCCTGGCAGGGATCCTGGCACGAAATGATGAGCAGTGTCACCTAGACACCAAAGGCACCTATGTGTATGACACCAAGCAGGACTATCCTTCGGTGCCCACCCTGGTGCGCCTGTTGGGCCAACACAACATCATCCCCATCTTTGCTGTCACCAACCACTCCTACAGTTACTATGAGGTGAGGAGATCATGGCGACGGTGCCACGTGGGCTTACCTTTCCCCCAGGACCATTGTCCCTCTGCCTGCAGCTCGGCTGTGAGGAGAAAGTGTTCTCCCATCTGTGGTCCCCAAGTGCTAAACCAATGCCCTGACACTTTGGAAGGGTGCTGTCACATGTTGGGGCGCTGCTCTGGGTCATGGGAGGACTCAGGGTGTATTACTGGGGTGCAGGGATCTGGGATCCTAGAGGTCTCCCTGTGTTGGTGTCTGTTTCTTGTAAAGCAGTGGAGACACAGAACCAGAAAGTGATTTAGGTTGGAAGGGACCTTTGGAGGTCTCTGGTCCAAGCCCTGCTCAAAGCAGAGCCCACTTCAGTGCTAGAGGAGGTTTCTCAAGGCCTTGGCTCAGGAGGTTCCTGTCTCTCTGCAGAAGCTGCACAAGTATTTCCCCATCTCTGAGATCGGGGTGCTCCAGGAGGACTCTTCCAACATCGTGGAGCTGCTCCGCACAGCCTTTGAGGTAACGGTGCTCTCTGGGGCTTTGCTCTCGCTACCAGGGAAAGTGGAGGGTGGACATCTCCTGCCCAGGAGAGCAGGCAGGAGGCAGGATGCGGCCCCTCTGAGGCAGGCCATGGGGCGGTCACAGGTGTACTGCTGAAAATCAATGTTGTGGTTATCTTCTGCCACCCAGCGCATCCGCTCCAAGATGGATATCCGGGCTGATTTTGTCCCCAAAGCCATGAAGACAGAGTTCACCTCCTCGATGTATAAAAAGACAGAATCTGGCTCCTTCCACATCACCCGTGGGGAAGTGGTAAGTCCTTGGATGGCCTGAGAGGGAAGGCATGTGTTGAGGGGCTGAGCCCTCCACTGCGTCCCTCCTTCCTTCTTCACCCAGGGTTGGTCTGGTCGAGCTGTGGTCTAGCAGAGCTGGCTCACCCTTGCGGCATGTCCCTTCCTTGCAGGGCAAGTTCAACATGCGCGTGAAGGCACTTGAGTACCTTGGAGGGCAGCATGTCTGCAGCCTCCCTGAGAAAGACCGGCAGGGAGTTATCCACGTGAAACCCACGTCCCTGAGCGACAGCCTCAAAGTCACAGCCTCTGTCATCTGTGACGTGTGTCCTTGTGAACAGGTAGGTGGGGGTGCATGTTGCAGAGAGAAATCCTCCTCCTGGCCATCCTGGGGTAGGAACGCATTGACCGGCATGTGTGGGTCTGGCTCAATCCCTCACCGTTGCTCAGCAGAGGTTCAGCCCAGCCAAGGAGATCTTCATCACTCCTGTACCAAGCTCAGCATGTTGTCCCATGGCAGAAATGGGTCTTGTGGGCAAAACTTTGCCCCTAGATCTGCCTTTCTGATTCCTGAAATGGTCTTGGGGGCAGCTGAGCCCATTCGACAACACCTCTCCTCTCTTCTCTCACAGCAACAAGAGTTTAACTCGCCCAAGTGCAGCCTCCATGGGGACTTTGTCTGCGGACAGTGCATCTGCCACCCAGGCTGGTAAGGACTTTGTCCAGCTCCGTACCCCTCCCAGGGTTCCTGCTGGGTCCGGAGACCCACAGTGACACGTGCTCATGCCCTGGGCAATCTGCCCAGGACCCTGCTGTCCTGTGCTCGGCTCCCGCCTCTCTCAGCACCATCTCCTCCCCACCAGGCGAGGGGACATGTGCGACTGCTCCCCGGCGTCATCCCGCAACAACGAAGCCTGCATCCGCCCTGGGGATGTGGAGCCGTGCTCGGGCCGGGGCGAGTGCCTGTGCGGGAAGTGCCAGTGCTACTCCGAGGACCTGACGCAGCGCTTTGACGGGGCATTCTGCCAGTACGACGTCCTGCAGTGCCCGCGTACCTCCGGCTTCCTCTGCAACGGTGAGAGCAGCCCCGCCGCCCCCAACATCCCCCAGTCGTGGGATCTGCTGTGCCTTGCTCCAACCTGGTGGCACAGGCGGGATGTCCCTGGGCTGGTGGCACTGGCACGGGGCGGGAGGGGTTGAGTGACCGATGATGGCCTGCGGGGACTCTGTGCTTGCAAATGTGCAGGGAGGATGCTGTGGAGTCTGTTTGCAGCCCCTTTGCAGCCCAAAGAAAGGCGCAGACAGGGCCGGGGAACGGCACAGCACCGCTCCCGGGGTAATGCCTCCTCTTGTGTCGCAGATCGTGGTCGCTGCTCCAAGGGCGCGTGCGTGTGCGAGAGCGGCTGGGAGGGTCCGGGCTGCGAATGTCCCACGAGCAACGACACCTGCATCGACAGCCGAGGGGTAGGTCCTGCCCTGCCTGCGCGAGGGACGACTGGACAAGGCAGGGATGTAGCAAATTGCCCTGATGCCTGAGGCTCAGGGCCACCGGGAGCTGGCACCTTGCTGACTCCCAGTGCCGCTGCGATGTCTACGATCGCTCTCGGATGCCGACTGTCACCTCTTCTTTCCCAGGGCATTTGCAATAACCACGGGAGGTGCGAATGCGGCAGATGCATCTGTGACAAGGCTTCCCTGTATACCAGCTCCACCTGCGAAATCAGCTACTCCCTGGTGAGGCTCAGCCTGGGGTCCCTCTGGGTTTGTCACTTCTCCTTCCCATGCAGAGCCTCCAGGGAAGGAAGGCAAAGTAGAGATGAAGGCACACCTCAGTCAGGAGCAAAATCCTTAGCAGGAGTTAGTCTTGCCTGTCCTGCCTTCGGTGGCCAGGAAGGGTCTGGTATGGGAGCTGCTTTGCAGCCATGGGCTTTCTTTGCCCTCCAGTTCACCAGCAGCAACTGGTGGATGTCTGTCTGTGTTTATCTGCGCACTGGTGAAGGGTGAAGGTTTGAGGCTCGGCTCCTGGCTTGTTCTGATTTGCCTCAAGACTGGAAAAAAACATTTCATGGTCCAGTGCCTCAGTTTCCCCATTGCCAAACATGGGCTAATCCCACAGTGGGAGTGGAGAAAGCTGGCTTGGTTGTATTTTGGAAAGGCCACTTAAAACCCTTGGAGAAGATCTAATCGCTGCCCAAATGCAGGCTGTTCATATAAGAGGGTTTGGAGCTGGCTGTGCTGAGCCCCTGGTCTTATAAATCCTTCGTTAGCTACTTGTTCTCTGTGATTCCTCTTTTTGACCTGGCCCTGGCACCGGGGTGACAATGCAGCGTTGCCTCTCCAGCTCTGCCTTTTGGAGGCGATGTCCTCCCTCGCTCCCCGTGGGCTGTCTCCTGACCGTCCCACCTTGCCCCTCTCCCCAGGGCTTCCAGGCTGTGTGCGAGAGCATCCGGGACTGTGTTCGCTGCCAGGCCTGGGGAACGGGCAACATGAAAGGGAACTGCAGCACGTGCCATCTCCAGATCCAGATGGTGGAAGAGCTGAAGAAAGGTACCGGAGAAGCAGATCTGGGTGCAGACACGTGCCGTGTGTCTCCCATGGGCCCTGCCCCGTGTGTGTGTGCATTTGGGGCTGCTCCTCAAGCTTTTCCTGGTCCTGATGACTTTGCAACCGTGTCCCCTCTCTCTGCAGATGAGGCCAGCGAGTACTGCTCATTCCAGGACGAGGAGGACGATTGCACGTACCACTACACCCTGGAGGGAGACCCCAGCGTCCTCCCCAACACCACCGTCCATGTGCAGAAGAAAAAAGGTGAGCAGGGACCCGACAGGAGGGGATGTCCAGCCTGGGGTCTGGATCAGCAGTGACCTGCTCCACAGCGACTCTGATTCTGCTCTGTCCCTTTGCTGTGTACCTCCTTGCCCACCTTCCTGCGTGACAGGGGTGGGTGACGTTGGCTGTCACATGAACTGCAGAGGGTAGAGATTAGCATCCTCCGAGACCAGTATCTTTAGAGACCGGTGCCTTTTCACTGCCGGCATGGGCAGGGAGATTCGTGAGGTGCTGAACAGCCCCTTGGGGTGGCTGGATGTGAGCAGAGAGGTGGGATAGTTCTCTCTGAACAGCACTTTTCATTGCGAGCACCACGAGAGAAGTTCCCAAGCTGAACTGGGCTACTCCATCCCTCAAAGAGCTGTGGTCCAGCCTTTCCCCTCTGTCCCTGCCTGCCCGCTCCCTCCCTGCACACCCCACGCAGCGGGGCTGATGCCCGGGAGTGACGTTGCTGTCACTTGCAGAGTGCCCACCGGGGAGCTTCCTCTGGCTCATCCCGCTGCTCATCTTCCTCATCCTGCTCCTGGGGCTGCTGCTGCTGCTCTGCTGGAAGTTCTGTGCCTGCTGCAAGGTGAGTGCCTCGGCCAACTGCCCCAGTCTGTTGAGAGGACCAGATAAAGGCCAGAAATATGACAAATTTCCAGAATCAACCCAGCCTCCAGTATGGCCAGATTGGCAGGGGCTGGGTCCCAGTGGTATCCAGCACCTCTGCTGTTGCTGACACTGTGGGATTTCCCCACTGAAGGGATATCTGGCTAAAATCAGCTTCCATCCAGCCACTGCCCACACCGCAGTGCTGACATGACTCCTCCCAGTTGGAGATGTGGGGAGGTTTTGCCCTTGGCTGCGAAGTGATTGTGTCTTTGGCCATTTGTTTTCTAGGCTTGCCTGGCCCTGCTTCCCTGCTGCGCACGAGGTACCGGCCCTTGGAACTGGGGGAGAGGGATCTGTGGGGTTCACTGCCTTTCTGGGTTGGGGAGGGGTGTGTGCTGGGGTAACCGTCCCTCCTCCTCCTCTCTTAGTGGGGAGGTGGATCAGGGGAAAAGCTTCTAGAAGAGAGCCTGAGCCAAGGAGCCCTTGAGCTGCTGCTCCACTGCTTCTCCCTGCCCCACACCCTGGTACCAGTATCCCACTGCTGGCTCTCCCCTGACCAGTGTCCCTTGTAATGCCTAGCTGGTGTGATGTGCTCTCCCCTGTCATGGACACCCCTTGCCCTCTCCACCCCACTCCACTCCTGACATCCCAACACCCTTAGAGTGGTGGGAGCCCTAAAGGTTCCCCAGAACAGTCTCCGGTGTTGGGAAGTGGATAGCTGGTGTTGTCCCAGTCTGCCCAGACTCTGACACTGCCCCTGGCTCTGCAGGTCGCATCGTTGGTTTCAAGGAGGACCACTACATGCTTCGCCACAGTCTCATGTCCTCTGACCACCTGGACACCCCCATGGTCCGCAGTGGGTCCCTCAAGGGTCGGGACACCGTCCGCTGGAAGATCAACAATAATGTTCACAAGCAGCAGGGCTTCACCTCCCTCGCTGCCACCAACCCCAAAGACCTCAGTGAGTGCCACATCTGAGGAACAGCGCATAGAGGAGATGCTCCGGGTGCCATAAAGGACACAAACCCTTGGTGGTGGCCCCCAGCTCCAGCAGCCATGGTGTTACCTCCAAGCCCAGTTTCAAGGGGAGGGTCTTCCTTTATCTGCTTCCATCCTGGGGGAAGCTGAGCACCACGTTCCAGTGTCCAGCCCTGTAGCAGGACAGGTGGTAGCCTTGGAGACCTCCTGACAGCCTGGCCACATGGTGGATCTCGTAGTCTTGTTAGCTCACTGACCCAGCCTTGATTTCACTGCCCCATCAGTCCAGAGCCACCACTGGGCACTGTTTCCTGGCAGAGGGCTTCCCAGTTATCCCTCCAGTTCTCAGAAGGTTTTCTCTGCTGGTGCTATGAGGTTTGGGTGCTAGTGGTACAGGATCTGGACAGTGAGCATCATGCGTGTCCCCATGCTTCCAGCCTTTGGCTGGGTTATTTCTCTGACCAAGAAGGAAGGAGTTTGACTTGGGAATTTCTGTTTCCAGTTCCCTATGGGCTGTCTCTGAGGCTGACACGGCTTTTCACGCAGAACCTGGTGAAGCCGGACACCCGGGAGTGCGAGCAGCTGCGCAAGGAAGTGGAGGAGAATGTAGGAGCCTGGGCATGAGGGGGGCTTGGGGTGGGACTGGGGGACACCACACTGAGGGGGTGGCTGCGGTGCTGGGGAAGGGGGAGTGCTGCTTCCCTGTGAACCCACGCAGCTCTTGAAAGGAAGAAGCAATTTTTCCTCTTTCTGAAAGAAAGCACAAATTTTAAGATCACAATTGTGAGAATTACCAAAGCATCACATGGATGAGATTTGAGGTTTGCTTCAGAGCTTGTGGTCTGAAGCTCCTGTTTGGCTTCAGTTCACAGCCTCTTGCCGTGACTTGGAGAGAAACCATGTGGTGGTCTCTGCCTGGTGTGGCAGGGCAAGGGGGAGGACCTGGGGGTGGCCAGAGGGCTCTCATGTTTGCTGGCAGCAACGTCTGCTCGCTGAACACATCCCCGTTCAGCAAGGGACGTGTTGTGAAAGTCCCTCTTGCTCCTTGCAGCTGAACGAAGTTTTCAAGCACATCCCTGGCTGCCACAAGCTCCAGCAGACCAAGTTCAGGTGAGTCTCCAGGGGAGAGACCTCCTGCAGGGCAGGGTTCCCCCAGGGCCCCGCTGATGAGGGAGCGGACCTGAGGGCTGGGGTGTGAAATTTGGGATGCTGGAAGGGAGCGTGCTCTGTGAGACATCCTTGGCACAAGCACAAGCCCGGTGCGGTGCTTCACCCACCCAGGGCTGCAGAGCAGAGCCCACCCAGCTGTGCTGGTGATCCCAGCTGCATCTGGCTTTGGATCCGAGACTCCTACAGACAGGGACAAATCCTGGTCGCATGCTGCTCAATGGGAAAATTCCCATTGACTTCAAAAGTTTCAGCCCTGTGCAAAGTTACAAGTGCCTGGAGCAGGACGGAGGAGCCTGGGGATGCCAGCGCTGAGCAGGGAGTGTTGTCCCCTTCCCACCGCTCTGCCCAGGTGTGATCTCCCCCGTGGGCATGTTCCTCATTACACTGGGAAACCCAGGGGTGGAGGGAGCAGCCAGGCAGGAGGGAACATGTGATGGGGCCACAGGCTCTGCAGAATGGGTTGGCACCCGCGGGGCAGCTGCCGCAGCTCAGACCTGCACAGGGCTGTGATTCACGCAGAACTTTGTCTCCCCAAATGCCTTAGTCACTCTGATTTGTTGGGTTTTTTTCTTCCCCCCCCAGGTTACAGCCCAATTCAGGGAAAAGGTAAGAGGAACTTGCAGCCCTCTCCTGCGTGTACAAAGAGGGAGAAGCAGCACACGTGTGGGGTGACTGAATGCCCCACGCACTCACTAGCCCCTCCAGCTGCTATGTGAGATGAGCAACCCTGGCCTCAGCTCTTACCGGACTTTCTCTTCCCACCGGGCACAGGCAGGACCACACCATTGTGGACACAGTGCTCACCGCCCCTCGCTCAGCCAAGCCAGAGATCATCAAAGTGATGGAAAAGCACGTTTCCCATGAGGCTTTCAATGACCTGAAGGTTTCACCGGGTTATTACACTGTGATCTCAGACCAAGGTAGGGAGCAGAGCCCAGTGCTACCTCTTGGCTGGGCGGTGGGGGATGCATTTCCCACCTCTCACCATTGCCCCTTCCCCCAGATGCTCACGGGATGGTGGAGTTTCAAGAGGCCGTGGAGCTGGTGGATGTCCGTGTCCCGCTCTTCATCAGGGAGGATGATGATGATGAGAAGCAGCTGCAGGTGGAGGCCATTGATGTCCCCACTGGCATCGCAGAGATTGGACGCAGGCTTGTCAACATCACCATCATCAAAGAACAAGGTGAAGGTTGTTTGTGTTTGTGTCCCATGTCCAGGTGGTTTCTAAGGAAGGCGTAGCCTGCATATCTGAGCTCCCCCAGATCACAGACCAGAGACTTACTTGATGACTCCTATCTTAATTCACCTGGGTCTAAACTAGCACATCTTTTAAAGCATCCAAAGGAGGGTCATCAACCCTGGTGACAGACCCAAACATTTGACCATCACAAGTTCAGATGCTACCAATTCCATGGCAGATCCAGGGTTGACCATATGCCTCTGCTGCTCCGGTTCGTAGGTTGCTGGAGTAAAGTAAAACCTCTTTGCTGTTATGCTGTGCTTGGGGTGGGTGACCATCCCCAGCAGTTTGCCTCTGCTTCCCATCTGGTTGTTTTGAGCAGGGAGCACAAGTCAGGAGTGGTAAAGTCTCCAGCCCATGCAGTAATATTTCATACACAGTTCAGACCCATGGGTGATAGGAACCCTGTTCAGGGAGGACACCTGTGTGCTTGTAATGCGATTCTTCATGTATTTCCTCTACACGTTCCTTCTCTCCTGCCCCTTCCAGCCAGCAGCCTCATCACCTTCTTGCAGCCAGCCTATTCCCACAGCCGCTTTGATAAGCTGGCCAAGATCCCTGTCCTCCGGGAGATCATAGACAACGGGAAATCCCAAGTCACCTACAGGACCCGGGATCTCACTGCCAAGAATGGCAGGGTAAGGGTGATGCTCCTGGTCTTGGCAGGCAGGAACAAGTGGGCACAGAGGGCAGGAACCAGCCCCGGGGCTGTAGAAGAGCAGTTGATCAGGCTCAGAGGGATGTGGCTGGGAGAGGGGAGACCCAGGGCTTGAGGTTAGCACAAAGGCAGACATGTCTCTCCATCCCTTGTTCCCTGTGCCTCGGAGACCTGAGGGGCTGCCTGTACCTGAGGCAAAGGGTACCAGCTGCCCCCCGAGCTGTGGGCATTGGGAGGCAAGTGGGGATTCACTGGGAGATGGGGGGAAGCTCTCTGGGAGCCTTCTCATGTATGCTGCGGGCCATAATCACGCACCTCTTCCTTCTCCTTCAGGACTACATCTTCACAGAGGGTGACCTGGTCTTCCAGCCCGGGGAGACCCGAAAGGAGGTGCAGGTCCCCTTGCTGGAGCTGACCGAAATAGATACCCTCCTACACAACTGCCAGCTCAAGCAGTTCGCCATCGACCTGCTCCATCCCAAGTATGGTGCCAAGATCGGCCGATACCCCCAGACTACAGTGACCATCGCTGACCCAGGTAGGGACTGGCAGCCAAGTGGTGGGGAATGGCAACAGGGGGTGTTGGACCTCCACACCGGTCCAGCCCACCCCGACATGGTGTACAGAGCTCCAGCCCTGCTCCTCAGCCAAAAAGCGGCTATGAGGAGGCTTCTCCAGCTCCGACTGGTAGATTTGGGCCTCCCTCTAGAGGCGTTAGTGGGTATAGACAGTGGGTGGGAAGAAGATAATCCACCCCGCAAAAGGAAATACTGTGAATTCTTCATTCTTTTTCCTTGGGGATTTGAATAAAAAGTTATAAAAATAGGGGAGAGATGGGTCTTGCCATGAGCTGTACTTGGTGGTTCCTGTGGCTGGACAAGCAGAACTCTAAGGGTTGTCATAAAGTGGGTCAATAATGTAAAGATATTTATCGCAGTACTGGTCATGAGTACTGGAGATACAAGAAAGTCCCTTGTCACTGGACCAACCAGAACCACTTCAGAGGTAGGCACTGGGGCTGGAGAGGCTCTAGAGAGCTCTCGGCTGGACTTGGTGGGTTTCCAGGAGAAGCAACTGGGCGCCTCGAGAAGGCTCTGCCTATCTCCATCTTCTCTCATGGCTGCACAGGGCAACTGATCAAGATATTGAAGCATTATTAAATACATTCAGACAGAGCTAAAGATTTTCAGAGGCAAGAAGGTGGTCTTTTCATTTCTTCCTATCTAGGCAGCCTGCGAGAAGCAGCAGGAGGTGCAGGGCTTGGGGAGATCTGAGCCCAACTCTCATGCAAGGTCACTGTGTGGCTTTGGGGGATGTCACCACTAAGTGCATCAGTTTCCCTTCCTTGCGATGGGGATCTACCCCTCAGAAATGCTTTGAGAGGCTCACTCAGGATGGCAGGGCAGTGCTGGAGAGAGGCACGCTTTCTTCGTTTCCTTCCACATGGGGGACTAGCACTGATGTGACTTTCTTCCTCGTGTCTGCAGAGGTGGTGGATGGTGTCCCCTCGATGACTGGCCTGAGCCAGGTCTCCCAGTCCCCCAAAGGCCACCTGAGTGCACCTCTTAATCCCAATGCTGAAGCTCTCAGCTCCAGGGAAATCCGCTTCAACTGGTTTCCACCACCAGGAAAACCTCTGGGGTACAAGGTAAGGGGGGAGTGGATCCCAGGGGAGGGTGTGGGTCCCATCCTGCGGGTGTTTCACACACACAGTCATTTGAGCCAAAGGGATGGGGAGGAGATGCCCAAAGGAGGGAGCAAGCTCACCCCTTCTGACCCCCTCCATCCTTGAGGGACCACTGTTGGGTGGATGTGGGATTTGCAGGAAAGATTCCTGGTGGATTCATCTCCCTTTCCATCACTTACCATGAAATATCCAGACTGTTCTGGCCTCCCATTTCAGAGAAACAGCACAACACCCTGGCTTTCCCAGAGCAGATCTAATAAGAGATGGGGAATTTCTCACCCGTTACAGTTAGAATCTGAAGGAATCATAGCTTGCTCTTGCTTTGCCAGGTGAAATACTGGATCCAAGGGGACCCTGAGTCTGAAGCCCGTCTCATCGATGTCAAAGCACCATCAGCAGAGCTGAGTAACCTCTACCCCTTCTGCGACTATGAGATGCAAGTCTGTGCCTACAACGCCATGGGTGAAGGGGCTTACTCCGACATCATCCACTGCCGCACGCTCGAGGATGGTGAGTGACTCTGCACTTTGCTTCCCACCATGTGGGAGCAAGTTGGTGCCTGTGCACCCGGCATGGGGTCCAGGGCTCCAGCCCTGCGCTTCTGGTAGTCTTGGGGGACAAGCACGGAGCGGCTTCCACTGCAACCCAGCTGTCATCCAGGGAGCTCTGGGCATCTGTGTGTACTAGCTCCCAACTTGCGGTAACCTGGACCCTTTGCTCTTGCCTTTCCAGTGCCCAGCGAGCCCGGCCGCTTGGCTTTCAATGTCGTGTCTTCCACTGTGACGCAGCTGAGCTGGGCTGAGCCTGCAGAAACCAATGGGGAGATCACAGCTTACGAAGTCAGTTATGAACTTGTCAACGAGGACAATGGTAAGAGTTCATTTTCTGACCAGGGCTGTCCAGCCAGGCTGAGGAGCTGGAGAACACTTTCCGCAGGCTGGGCCAGTCCCAAGCGGCAGCAGAACCAGAACGGCTCCAAGCATGTTTCTTGTGAAAACTGGGATCTAGAGGGGTCACTTGATGGAAGGAGTGCAAAAAAATCACCGCTCAGGATTTAATCCTGAAAAGCCCAGAGCACTCTCAGTTCCCATTCACTTTCACAGTGTTTTATGTTATTTCTCATCTTAAAAACTTAGTTCGTGAGTCTAGACCTAGGGCTAAGGTGCCAGGAAGATGCTATTTGGTGACACACCAGCAACAGGAGACCTCTGCTCTAGGTTGACTTCAGCGTTCAGTTTGGAAATTTCCCAGAGACGATGTCATGCCTGTCGTGAGCAGCCTAAACAGCTGCTGCACCTTGTCCCAGAACCAGGCTGTGTCCTGACACCAAACCTCAGCGAGCCTGTTGGCCAAGGGTGGGGTGCTGTGGGGTCCTCTGTGTCTCGTGACCTCGTGGGTGATAGGCCTACCCATATCTGCAGTACCCATTGGCCCAACGAAGAAGGTGCTGGTTGAAGACCCAAAGAAGCGCATGGTGCTGATAGAAAACCTGCGGGAGTCACAGCCCTATCGCTACATGGTGAAGGCCAGAAATGGTGCTGGCTGGGGACCTGACAGAGAAGCCACCATCAACCTTGCTACACAGCCCAAGCGCCCAATGTCCAGTGAGTTACTGCCCTGCCTGGGTGGGGAGCAGGAGGGCAGGGGCAGTGCTGGGGAGTGCTCCCCATCACCCCAGCTGCTTCTCCACATCCTGCTCGCTCTGCTGCACCAGCCACCCCAGTGAACGCTGAAGGCCAGCCTGAGTGGGGGAGGCCTGCGTGGTTTTGAGCTGCTTGTCTAATGGCACATTCCACCTCTCCTCCAGTCCCCATCATCCCTGATGTCCCCATCATTGATGCAGAGGGAGGTGAGGACTATGACAGCTACCTGATGTACAGCGCAGATGTGCTTCGTTCTCCAGCTGGCAGCAAGCGTCCCAGTGTCTCTGATGATTCAGGTACGTTGCTCTGAGTTTTGCAAAGGTCATTTTCCACATTCATTTTGCTTAACAACAGCTTTCAGTAATGAGCTTCACTGCTCCTTTCCTCCTCACGGAGATGGGGAGATCCAAGTCACGAAGATGGTGATTAGCCTTTCCAAAGAACAGTAGCTGCATCCATGGGAACACTTGACTAGTCATAGTGTAAATAAGACCAGTGCTTAGCCATGAGGCAAAGAGAAATCTCTGCGTGGGGTGGGAGAGGAGCTTTTCATGGCCTTCCCTGCTCACCTTCCCTTCCTGTTGCCATTTGGCTGGACTACAAGAGTTACTGTCAGCAAACAAGCACTGGCAAGGCACAGACCTGAGTCCCTTGGATGCTCAGGGTCTTGGTCAAGCCAACAGGAGGGAACTCACTAAGTGCTGGGAAGGCACTGGCCTCTCTTCCTCCATCACTTCACTCTCTGAATGAGGCTGGCTCCCTTGTCTTGTACTGGGATGACGAGGGGAAGATGGGCCATAAGTGAAATGATGAGCCTTGTCAATAGGATCTGGAGGGTCTTCCCTCAGGGGGTTCTCCAGGACCTGGGATCCAGGAGTGAGTCCCTGGTCCTTTTAGAGAGCAAGGTAATGGGAACACCAAGAGCCCGACCATCCCGAGTGCACACCAAGGAGTGAGGAAACCTCCCTCGAGCAGAGGACAATTGTCGCAGACTCTTCGTGACAGGGACAGGCATGTGGTGGGACTTTGACTATCACCTTTTTTCATGATGGACACAGGGCTGGAAAACAGCCCTGGGGTTGTGGAACTCCGTGCAAGTTGCATTCCCGCCATCCTCCATCTACCAGTCACATGATGGTTGCACCGCGTGAACTCATCAGCCAACACTTGGCAAGATGGGCTGTGAAGGGGTGTCGTTCGCACTGGCGCCTTCCCCTCCCCAGCAAGCAGCACAAAAGCAGTGGGTAGCCCACTCTGTCCCCTGCAGATCATGCCAAAACCAGTGCTTGCGTTGTCCCAAAAGGCTCCAGGTGGAAATATGTGCAGTTGCTGGGAGAAGACTTGGATCTTCGCCGCATCACCTGGAGGCTCCCACCTGAAACCATTCCCCGCCTTTCTGGCAGCAGCCGCCTCTCCTCGGACACCGAGGGTCTCCTCCACGAGGAGGACAGTGACGTGGCTACTGGCAGCCTGAGGAGGAGTGGGACGCCCCAGCCCCAAGCAGGTGAAGGACGGCTTCATTACAGCACTGAGTGTCCTGTCTCGTCCTGCTCTGAGCCGAGAGGCTGGCGGCTGGGGTCCACCCCAGTATGTGTCCCCTTCCTCCCCTTGTGTGCCCATCCTCGTGTTGGCGTGATGCACTGTTCACGTGCTGTAGTCTGCTTCAAAACCTTGTCCTGGTGTGTCTCCTCACAAGAGTGTCAAGGTAACCCCCATCTCGGCATGGACTTGGGAGCCTGCTAGCAAGTTGCTTCTACAAAAGTCTGGACCTTCGAGGCAGGAGCAAGCTCAGATGATACCTGCTAAGTGGCACCTCCAAGGGCAGCTCCTCACCTTAATTAAGCGCCCTGAGCTTCTGGAGCAGATCTGCTGGACTGTTAAGCAGAAATCACTCTCTCATGGGTAGCTGATCTCTCCTGGCCTGCTGGGAAGGGATGGGGGTTTGTCAAGGACCAGAACAACGGATCAGAGTTTGCTTTTCAGATCCAGCTGAGATGGGATCCAGAGTGAGATTTGGAGAAACCGCCTCCATAAAGGGCCGTTTTTCTTCCACTTTCTTTTTTAATCTGAAATTATAAACCTGTGTTTGCGTCAAAGGACAGATGTAAGAGAACATGGTGAGAACCACGAGGCAGTGCCCCAGCGAGGCCGAGGTCTGGAGTTACCTTGGGCACCATGGGTGTCTCTGGTGCTGGGTGTAGAGCAAAGTCTCTGTTTACCTGTTTGTTTCCCCAGCATTGCGTCGGGTGGTTGTGGCTTGTTCTAGATGTAGCGCTCCAGAATGGCCTTCCAGAGGCTGAAGCCGGGATGCAGCCAAGGCAGGGTGCACCATGATGCCTCCTGCTTCCTCCCCATGGAAACTGAAGCAGCAGCCATGTCCACAGTCACGTTCCTCACAGTGTGCCCTCTTTCACAGAGCACTTGCTGAATGGCCGGGTGGATTTCTCCTTCCCCAGCAGTGGCAGCGGCACACTGACGAGGACAACGAACACTAGCTACCACCAACTGAGCTCACACATGCAGCAGGAGCACAGGGTGATGGGGAGCTCCTCACTGACAAGAGACTACTCCACGATGCTAATGGGGCACGGTAAGTATTGTGATGATGGGGCCTGTCCTTCCCTTCCACCCCCATGACTGTTTTCGGACCCATGCCCTGCAAGTCCTGTTGGGGTGAGGACTGTGTTCACAGATAAGGGGAACTATGAACCAGAAATGTGGAAGATCATGTCCTCACCACTGATGTGTAGGTGCTTTACTAAGGCCACACTGCTCCCAGACCAGTTTGGAAAGGGTTCCCATCCCTCACGTGCAGAGTACTTAGGAAAGGGAGCTACATCCTTATCCTCACATCACGAAGTACTCCAGGAAGAGCATTATGTGTCTTCTTCTAACTCTATCTAGCAGCATGGTTGCCTTTCAGCTCCATGTGCATACGTCAGCTGGCACTGACAGAAGGTTGTTAAAAGGCTCTTCAAATCTGAGCCTTAAAAAGTCACCTCTGCAGGAGCCAGCACCTGGGCTGAACCTGCTCTGAGGTCTCCAATGGTGTTTTTCTCTTTCTTTTGCACCACTTCTGTAGATTACCCGGGGAGATTCCTCCCTCCCATCCATGAAGATGCTGGGAGGACAATCCCACGGTCCCGGGATGTGGGTTTCAGGAGCAGGGCAAAGGTGAAGGGTTACTACCCCAGCACTGGCTTTCGGGACTCTATAATCATGACTGATGGGTCCGCAGGGATTTGCAAGTATATAGGTACAGCTTTGTCCAGTGTCTCCTCCCAGCCACGCATCCCATAACAGCCAAGCCACTGGCCATCCATGAGCTGTTGCCATTCACTGCTCCCCCTAAACCCTCTCTCCATGGCTTGCTGTGTGCCATACCGATCTTCCTCTTGACCCAGACTGTGCATCCATCACACCACCTTTCCATTTGCAGGTGACTTCAGCTGTGTTTCAACCCACCTGGGCTGATTAACACTCACCACCGCTGCCGCCGTGCTCTAACGGGCTGATCAGCTCATTGACCCCGTCCTCTTCATTCCTAACAAGCTTGTTGTTCTCAGTCTTACCCCACAGGCCTTTGGAGGACTGCTGGGGAGAACGTGTGCTCCATACGAGATGATCCTCTGCAAGCTTCTTGGCCAAAGCCCGTGTCAATTAGGAGCTTCAGTCCTTGAGTGTCAGCTGGGAGGCTGCTGTGCTCTCCATGGGCCTTGTGTCCCAGTGGGCTGAGCTGGAGGGAAATGAGAGCACCCAGTCCTGATCCTAGCTGCCTCCATCCCCTTGAACAGTCCCTGGAGGTGTTAGGTTGCTTCAGCTGTAGACTAGGGCCAGTCTTAACTGAGCAACATCTGAAGATGTCTGTGAATCTTCTGGCAGATGGGACAGGGTGCTTCAGGATTAGTGAGGAGGGTCACATGCAGCACCCGAGCCCCTGCTTGGGTCTCTCTACCACAGGGGCATGAAGCTTACCTTGACTTGTCCCACCCAAGGTTGACACCTCAAGGCCACGGGACATCACTGTAGATGTGCAGAGCTAGCCCTCATGGTGGGCCAGCTTGCGGAGATGACATCTTGCCACGTTCTCCCCAGACCATCAGGACCATCCCATGCTTGCGCGGGCCACTCCCTCCTCTCCCAGCCCACTTAGCCCCCAGCTCCAAATCTCCACTCTGACATTCCCTTTTTGTCTCAGACTCCAGGCTGCCGCTGGGCGTCCCCGACACCCCCACGCGCCTGGTGTTCTCCGCCCTGGGACCCACCTCCCTGAAGGTGAGCTGGCAGGAGCCGCACTGCGAGAAGGAGGTGCAGGGCTACAGCGTGCAGTACCAGCTTCTCAATGGAGGTCAGTGAACAGGTGGCGGGTGCCCACTGGGCAGTTGGTGGTGGAAAGTGTGGCCCAGGTCTTCTCTTGGGCAACTGGCTCTGGGTTGATCCTGCTTGAGCAGGGGATGTTGGATCACATGACCTCCAGAGGTCCCTTCCAACCTCAACCATTCTGGGATTCAGAGAATGGTCCCAACTCTGCTTTTTGTGTAGCCTTGAGGAAATGTCTCAGCTACCCCACAGCTTTCATTCCCCATTTCTGCTGGGGGAGACAATTCCTGGGGTTGCTTGTGGAGTGACCCCTCCTCCAAAAAACCTTGGACTCCTCCACCAGCCCCAACATCTTAGTAGAAGGGTTTTTTAACAAGTTGGACTTGGAGGAAGGATTGCAATGAAAATCTCTTATTTTTACATGAAACTTGGGGCAGTGTTAGTGAAAATGTAATTCTCTTTGGCTGAAAATTCCTGAATTTTCAAGAAGCTCTTATTTGTCCCAAGGCTGGTTTGGAACAACATCTCATCCTGCACTAGCAGTTGTTGGTGGCAAGGTGTGATGGAGGTGACTGGGGAGGGGCCTGTGGATGACTTTTCCAGGCAGTTCGTTTGAGGTAGAGTTTAGGAGAAAGCCATGGCACTGTCTATATGCCTGCAACACGGTGCTGACGTCCCCCTTCCCTGTGCGTCCCAGGAGAGGTACACCGGCTCACCATTCCCAACCCCTGCCAGAACTCGGTGGTGGTGGAGGACCTGCTGCCCAACCACTCCTACATCTTCAAGGTGAAGGCACAGAGCGAGGAAGGCTGGGGCCCTGAGAGGGAAGGAGTCATCACCATAGAGTCCCAGGTGGACCCGCAAAGCCCACTCAGCCCTGTACCAGGTGAGGTGGATGGGGGAAAGAGGAAAGGTGGCACTGACATCTCTGCTGCTGTCTACAGTGGTGGCCTTGCTGTTTTCTCACTCCTTATTACATCCTGAGCTCTCCTTTCTTTCCTTTCATTTTGAAATAGGACCACTTTCCCCATGCACTCACCTTCCACTAGCTGTCTGGATAGCTGGGACCTTCCAGCTCGTTTCATAAAAGCTGCGTGCAGACCCCTCCCAGGCTCCTCCTCACCACCTTCTGTGATACTGACGTCTTGCTCGTGCCCCTGCAGGTTCACCCTTCACGCTGAGCACACCCAGCGCTCCCGGACCGCTGGTTTTCACTGCCCTCAGTCCTGACTCCCTGCAGCTCAGCTGGGAGAGACCCCGCAAGCCCAATGGGTCCATCTTGGGCTACATGGTCACCTGTGAGATGCTGCATGGAGGAGGTATGGTATCATGGCTGTGAAAGACCGGTTCCCTGTGTAGAGCACAAGATACCTCCAGCAAAGGCAGCAACTTGGCTGCATTTTTGCTGGGACCAACAACAAAGTTGTCTGCTTGCATCGGTGCAGACAAAATGGGGACATGAGGCTAATTCCAGGCCTGGGAGCTGCTGGACCCCGATGCTTTGTGGCATTGCATGGCCTGGTGTAACAGATGTGGCGGAAGAGGAAGAAACTGTAGCTTATTACAGCCCAAACCCAGTGGAGGTTGTTTGTTGAGGACCAACACTGAACTAAAATAGGGATGCCTTAACCCTTAGTAGAACTGAGTGGTGTGATTGTACAGTCTGTGGGTGGCATAAAGCTTAGGGAAAGCCAAGACACCAGCCAGAGTTGGAGGGAGTGTGTGTGGAGGGGCCATCACTCCTGTCTGTCTTCACCTCTGGTATCTCTGTGTGATTTAGGGGAGCCTAGGAATATCTATGTCGAAGGAGACAATCCGGAAACTACCCTTACTGTGCCCCACCTGAGTGAGAACGTCCCATACAAGTTCAAAGTGCAAGCCAAGACCACCCAAGGCTTTGGGCCAGAGAGAGAAGGCATCATCACCATCGAATCTCAGGATGGAGGTACAGTACCATGGCTTTGTGGAGGTGGAAAGATAAGAAACATCTCAGAGCAGGGAACACAACTCCTGGCGTCACTTTCCAGCTCTGGTGGTGACTCCGTTTTCCATGAAAGACATGGACACATTGTCTTCCATGAAGATACTGCTGTGCCTTGTGAGCACTGTCCCAATCCTGATGCACTGAATGACAGAGCATCATGAGAATCTGTCAGTCTTTAATTTATTATGAAATTTCTGTTTTATGCCTGGTTGTACACATACCTGGAGGCAGCTTCTTACACTGCACAGGTGTAAGACCTTCCCAGTCCTGCCAGTTCCTCCTAAACCTGGCTCTGATGTCAGCAAGAGAAACCTCCTGAGTTGATGCTCACTGTGCAGGGTTGAGAGGCTGGAAGCTCCTTGTTGTTTCCTGGCTGGCTCATCCCTTTTCCTTCTCCCCAGGCACTTTCTCCCAGTTTGGAGGACAGCAGTACATGAGAGAAGAAGTGTACAACTTCCCCACCGAATACACCACCAAAACCAGCATCAGCCATTCCTCCCTGGATCCCCACTTCACAGGTAGGGGCTTGCTGTCTGCTCTGAAACCCTTGGAAAGCAAAAGATAACTCTGCTTGTCCAAAGGTCTGAGAGTGCTTTTACCTCAAGTGTCAAAGGCGGGGAGGGAGGGTCCATCAGGTGGGATGGATGAAGAGGACCAGATCCTTTCCGACTCCATGTCCCTTGCTCTGGCCCAGAGGCAGTTGCAGTCGTTTCCCCATGTGCTGCCCAGTCACAGAGGGCATGCTGAGTTTTTAAAGTCCGCCAGGACTATCACTAGGGCCCAAATCATAACTCTTCCTGCAAGGTTAAATCTCTTCAGAGCAGGAAAAACCACAGAAGTGTGATGACCGTATTTAATTACATCAGTGTAGTTGTCCCATGTTGTCCCCCTTGAGTTCAAGGACTCATGAGCTCACCTTGCAATACAAAGAGTTTGGGAGCTGGTAGGAAATCCATCTTATTGACTGACATAGCAAAGTACTGAATCATTTGATCTGGAGAGGTTTTCCATCACTGAAAGTGGTATTTAAGGAGAAACCTCTGCCAGGAATCATCAGGTAGAGCAGATCCTATTCCCTGTGAGCCCGTACTTAGCGCGGTGTCCTGACCACTGAGCCTCTCGCTGCAGACGGCATGCTGATGACGACCCAGAGAGTGGAGAGCGCCAGCAGCACCCTCACCAAACAGGTCACAAAAGAGTTTGTGAGCCGGACAGTGATGTCCAGCGGGACCCTCACCAAACAGATGGAGAGGCAATTCTACGAGGCCTGAGCCAGGGCAGGCTGCCTGCCAGTGGGACGCTGCCGTTCAGGTGGCAGGACTTTGTGGAACGATCCAAGGGTGCTTCATCCAGATGCTGCTGTGGTGCATGGGCAGCTTCTCCTGTGGGCACTCCTCCGTGGCGCTTCAAGGTCTGGATCTCTCCTTTGGAGCCCAGCGCACTCAAAGCTCTGGCACAGTTGGGTCATCAGGTGTGTGCTCATCCTTCAGGGCTTGTTCACCCTGTCCTGCTCTCCAGAGACTCAGTTCTGCAGAGTCCAGAGGGACATCTTCCGTGAACAATCACCGCTCACTCCAATACCATTCTTCAATGCCCATCCCCATCCAAATACACCTGCAACTGCAGAAATTCTGGTGTCTCGATGGCTCCGGCCTCTCCAGATAAACAGAACGACTTGTTCTCAGGTCCTCAGTTTCGAGAGGATCCCAGCTGAGAACATCCTGATTTATAGAGGGTCATCGTTTCCAACTTTGCTTTGGGCTCTCTGGCAACTTGGCTGCCCACAGGAGGTGGTTAGTTGTTCTATTTGGGTTTTTTTATGAGAGAGCTGCAAGGTGGGGTGTTGGGGTAACCTATGCTTTCTTACTGCACCTATTTGTGTCTATTCTTCGCTGCTAACATTTGGTACCACGATAGCAAAGTATAGCCTTTCATTTGTATAGTATTACTCGTGATGGCCTCTGATGCATTTTTTGCATGATATTGTACAGTTTTCGTAGTATATATAAATATATATAAATGTATTTTATTATTTTATAAAAAAAAAAATTGAGGTGGATGAGCTCTATGCTGAATATTGAGGCTACACTGGGACTGCAGCTGCTGAAAAACATGAATAACTGGAAGAAATTAGTTAAGGGCTTGATCCAAAGGCCACTAAACCCTGTGGAAAGCCTGTTGATGAGCTGGTGGGCTCTGCCTTGGGCCTTATATCCCCCAGCACCAGAGACTCCAGCAGAAGGCTGCAAGCGGCCAGACCCGCTCCCTGCACAGCAGCCACCAGCCAAGGGTTCTCCAGCGGCAGCACACGCACAGAAGAGCTGGGAGCTGCCTGGAGGTGAGGGATGGGGATGGCCCAGGCAGTGGTGCCCAGAGATGGGAAGGGTGCCTGGGATTTCTTACATGGCCGATGTGGAAAGCGTGAGATTTTGGGGCAGAAAATGTTGGGTGTCTTTTAAAAGCCCTCGTGCCCAACAGCAACATCCATAAAGGAACCTGTGATCCCTCAGTGAACACACGGGAGGAGCAAGCCTGGGAACAGCAGGCTCTCTCGTCATCCTGAGCGAGCCTCGGAGCCTCCTTCAGCCCTCGGCTCTAGCTGTCCTTGGATGGTGCTGGGTGCAGGGCTGAGCTAAGACCTTGCTGGGCTTCGTTTCCTGGCTCTGGGCACAGCGCCGGGCACCACGCTGCCCTCTGCCACCGAGAACAATTGGGATCCGTGTCTTGCTGAACGGCGCGTTTCCCTGGCGTGCTTCAGCTGCATGGGAGCAGGCGAGGAGCAGGCCAAAAGCAAAGCTCCTGCCCGAAGCAGCAGTTGCCACCGTTCTGGATTAGAGCTTCCAACCAAAGAGCAGCTGCATGGTCTCCCTGGCAGCGTCACCTGCCCGATTTGGTCTGATGCTGGACCTCAGCTGTTTCGTTCTTTTGTTGTTGTTGTTGTTGGGATTTTTTGTTTGGTTGGTTTTTGGTTTGTTTTTTTTTGCCTCGGAAGAAGATTTTCCAGCACTGACACCACCAAGAGCTCCCTCTCCTCTCCAGGCTGTTCACTGGAGTGGGACGGGTTGTACATGTTTGAGCCAAAGATGCACGTGGGTGAGTAAAGTCCCCAGGAGTCTCTCCAGGACTGCAGCTGGAGCTAGGTCAGTTTTGAACTTGCTGAAGTATCTCCTGACCCAACCCTGTGGTTTTACTGTGCCTTCAAAGCAGCATGTATTTTTCCTGAGCAAGGACCAGTGCCGTTAGCCTGCCTGCCTCCCCGTTCCCGTCTCACCTTTGTGGTTGGGGTTTCCTCTCCAGCTGATGTGTCTCCTCCTGCACAAGGACTCCAGGACCCTTTCCCTGTGCTTTGTGGTCCAGGGTAAAATGCTAAAAATCGCCTAAAAAGGGAGCCCCACTTCCAAGCATTTTGACCAAAGATTATCCCGTTATCCAAGAGAAAAGCATGGCTGCTGTTCACCAGGGTGTCATGCCATCCCCACGCGCAAGGCGGCTGTGCACCTACCCGATGCCTCGCACTAGGACAGCGTCACTTCTTAATTTTCATCTGGTCGTTAGGGCTGGGGGTGTTTCAGCCTTTCCAAGGTGGACTCAGCAGCCTGCTCTGACAGCAGGTCTTTGATCAGATGGCTTCCTATTGCACTCAATAAATGTTTTCTCTACAGTCTGCCTCCTGCCTTTTCTTAAAAAAAAAAAAAAAAATTTTGAAAAAAAAAAAAAAGTCATCCCCCCGCCATCTGCAGCAGCAGATGAAGGACATGTGTCAGAAGCAGATACCCAAACAGGGGCTTCTGCCAAGCATCGGTGCCTGCTGCTGCTCCACTGCCATCCCCTCCTGCGAGGGCAGCACCTGAGGCACTACTGGATCCCGCGTCCCTGGTAATGGTTGGTTACACCAGTGCAAACTGGAGTTAAACCAGTCTTGTCTGGGGAAAGGTCCCCAGTGACTTTGGCGCCACAGCTCGGCTCAGGCGGGTGCAGAAAGACTCTGCAAATGTTTAACGTTTATTAGGCAAACGATGCAGGCAGACACACTGATTTCCTTGTGAAGCGAGGAAAACAGCCGCCTCTCGGAGGGAGGCGATCCCAGCCCAGGCGAGATGGTCGCTCCTCTACAGGGGCAGCACCTTTGCCCCTCCGGAGGGTTTGGTGAGGTAGAAGGTGGCTGTGCCGCTGTATTTCTCCTAGGAGAAAAGAGGAGCTGTAAGTGCTGGTGCTCCGGGGCTGTTCCACGCTGCGGCAAGAGCCTGGGCTGGGGAATGCTTTTGGGCTGGTACAGGCAAGCCCTGCCAGAGCTGGGGGGAGAGAAATGCCCTGCTGGTCAGCCCAGCCGTGCATCTGGCCCAGCTGCCTCTAAAGATGGTTTTTTTGGGGACAGTGTGCCGTCCTGGCCACTGCCGGGGGTCCTTTGGTCCGTCCGCAGCATGGGGCAGGGAGGCTATCAACACATCCCCAAGCTGACCCTCCAGCAGCCCCTTAGGGACTGCTCTCCGTGACTTTTTCCGGCTCCTTTCTGACCCTGCTGATGCTGCCGACCTCCACAGCCTCTGGCGACAGCAGAAAACTCACCGCCAGCTCTGGGCAGTGCTTCCTTGGCCCCGTTTTCCTCCTAACTCACCCAGTGGTCGCTGGTTCTTATTTTGGAGGATTTGAGGGACAGTCCCACACTCACGCTATCTAGCCCTTTTGCTGTTTTGTAACTCCTGGTCGCGTTCCCTCTCTCCCAGCTTCTCATCAGATGGCACAGGCAGAGCCCTTTCAGTCTCTCCTCATTTCAGACACCTTCCTCTGCTCCTTCTTTATCCCCTCCACTATTTACAGGGCAGACCATGATCTCATATAGCAGCAAAATGAGGCTCTGCCTCATTCACTGCCCCCGTCTCCCGACACCCCCATTTTGCTGCCGTTTTCAGCTACCGGTGCAGGCTGAGCTGCTGATGTAGAGAACATTGATGACGGCGCTGAGATCTTTCCTGGGCTGTAACTGCCAGCGTTAAGCTCAGCATTGCCTAAGCTCAGCTTGGATTACTTTTCCCTAGATAGATTTAGCCTTGCTGAAGCTCACCCAGCACCTCTTCGCTCACTTTCTCGATGCAGTCAGGTCCTTGGGCAGTGCCGTGCGCCCAGCGCGGTGCTGAACCGCCTGCAAGAGCTTAGGAGCATCAACAGACGTGGGGCTATCCCTGCGCGGCACTGTGTGGGCTACACCAACCCCAAGTGCCTCAGGAGCACAGCTTCAACGGTGTCCCCGGGTCATACCCCCGAGTCTTTCCTTGGGATCTTTAAGTCAATCTCCCAGCACTTTTCTGCCGCGTACCTGGATGTGGCGCTGGGCTCTTTCTGCAGCCCCAGCCTCCAGCAACGTCACCGTGCAGCCGCCGAAGCCTCCCCCCGTCATCCTGCTGCCGTAAACCCCATCGACCTCCAGAGCTGCTGCTACCAGCTCATCCAGCTCCGGGCAGCTCACTTCGTAGTCGTCCCTGGAGAGAGGAGACCCACCGTCAGCCCTGTCCCACACCCCAGCCATAGCCCTTGCACCACGAATGGCTGAAACGTGTCTTGGTGCACCCACTGCTGTAGCAAACTGCAGCAATGCAGGATGTCACAGATCCTGGTCCAGCTCTCTGCCTGCAAGCGCACGTATACATGAGGGAGGCTGTGAGCATCAGGGACCCACTGTAAGCAGCACGTGTCTGCAACGTATGCGACCGGCTGCCTTGTCCCAGCACCCCCCAGCGCAGAAGCCTGTGGGGCTTTTCCTAAAACTTCCCCACAGGCCGAGCCGTGAGAGGAGCGGGCAGGACACGGGTCTGGCTGCCCCCGATGCTGCACCCACGGGCAAGGGAACCCCATGAGGACCTGAGGTCAGTGCCCCCAGTGCAGCCTGCCCTGCCCAGTGGTGGCACAACCTCACCTCAGGGAGCTGTGACTCTCCACCATCAGCCTCCCAAATGTCTTGTAATCCCTGTCTTGCAGTGCTTGCGCTGCCTGGACTGTCCGTGCTATCTCACCGATGACGTGCCTGGCCCGCCGGTACACCTCCTCGCCCAGCCGGCTCCTGGCCACTGCAGAGATATCCACATCCTTGCAGCGAAGCCGCTCAGGTCTGCGGGATGCTGCTGGGGGTGAGCATGGCCGCATCCTGCAACCCCACTTCTCTGCTCGTGGCATGCTCCCGTCCCAGTGCCTGCATCTACCCATCCACCCAGGGTGCTGCCCCACAGTCTCAGCCCGTGCCATGGGGCACCGAGCTCCTGCTGCCCTGAGGAGCGGGCAGAGCCAAGGGAGGGACCGTCCCCACCTTCCAGCTCAGCCATGGTGGCATCTCGCAGGCTGGCCTTGCCGAGAGCCGCTGCCGCCTCCTCGCACTGCTGCCGGCGTGTGGGATACTCGCTGCCCGTCAGCGTGTGCCGCACGTTGGAGTTGGTGATGAGGACGGCCAAGCTGGCATCAGTCAGCGGGACAAGGACAGTCTCCAGGGACCTGCAGCAAGAGCTCAGCGCGGGCAGTGTGCCCGTCCCCCCTGCCTGCTCCAGCCCTCGGCCATCCGAGTGAGGCCACGTGGCAGGTAGCTCCTGCCTCCGCAGAGGCAAAGTTCATGTAGTTTAGGATTTCACTTGAGCATTTCACTCCCAATTATTAGTCCCATAATGGACTCTAATGACTTTGCAGGAAAGACAGCTCAAGCAAGTAGCAGAAAGGATGCAGGAGGAGGAATCAAGACACAGGAATTAAAACGCAGTGAGCCCCAGCCCCACGGTGAGATTTTGGGCTGGGTTCGGGGTTAACCCCTCCCTGCACTCCTGCATTTATTTCATGGCCACAGGGCCAGCTTGTCCCCACCTGCCCGAGGAGGTGGGCACCCTGCAGCGAGCTCAGCGCTCAGCCCTGACCTGCAGTCAATGAGCAGTGCGTGGCCTTCCTTGCCCATCACAGATATGAACTGGTCCATGATCCCACAGGGCATGCCGGCAAATGTGTGCTCCGCTTTCTGGCACGCCAGCGCCTTGGCTACCAAATCACCATCATCTGTGCCAGGGCAGAGAGATGCAGGTTAGCAGCTCTGGCACCTTTGCCCCTTCCCCTGGAGCAGGGGGACCACACACGAAGGTAAAGGGCTGCTTTCCCATGGAACGGGGTTTTGCTAAAGCATCAGCTGCAGGTCCTTGCTTCTGCACCAGTGCATGGCACCTGTGCCAGCGTGGGTCCCTCGTTCCAGCTGGACGTGATAATTTGACACTGGTGTCTCAGATCTCTCCATTTTTGGGGATATGAGGGTGGGGAGCAGATGCCCCCAAGCGAACATCCTCCCATGCCCCTGGCCAGCCCCCAGGGATGGTCCATGGGCTTTAGAGGCATGAGCAGGTCAGGCTTGGTGAGCCGGAGGGGCACTGCAGCTACAGCGGTGCCAGCTCTGGCTGCGGCGAGGGGTTGTGACCCACCCCACAGAGATGTTCCCTCGAGGGCTGCGGGATCTTGCTAAGGGCACCCCCCTCATCCCAGCTCCCACCTGGGAATGGAGGCACCAGGGGCCAGGACTGGCTGCTGCCTTACCAGGGCAGAGCTGCTGGAGGAAGGTGTAAGTAGCCACCTCCAGAGAGGCCGAGCTGGAGAGGCCCCCACCCAGGGGGATGTCACTGGCTATCACGGCACTGAAGCCTGGCACGGGACCACCTGCGGGAACAGAAAGGAGGAGGGGGGCTGTGAGCCCCTGTAGGGCTGGGGGCGGCCGTGCCCCACAGCTCATGGGGAACCAACTCTGGAGAGAGGAGCCCCTGTCCGATATCCCATTTTAAAACGCAGGGTGATTCATGGCAGAGCGTGACCCGGGCATCGCCCCAGCAAACACAGGGATCTTTGGAACTGAAAGCGTCTCTGCTGGAGCCCGGTCCCGGCAGCAGCTGTGGGATTGCACCAGCACTGGAACAGCCCCTGGAGCATGCCGAAAGCCTGGCGCCAAGCACCGGCCCCGTGCGAGGGGACCTCTAACCTGCCCGGCAGCGGGGGCCTTACCCCGGTAGTGCTGGATGACGCCCTTGACGTAGTTGGCCCAGCCAGGCTGTCCCGGGCTCAGAGGGCTGCCTTGGCGGGGAGCCGGGAACTGCACCCTGTGGGGCTTGTCCGCCTCCGCCGAGGTGGTGAGGATGGACATGGTCCCGTCCTGCGTGGGGGATCCCACCAGCACCGTCCCCAGCTGCAGAGCCTGGGGGAGGGGAAGGTGGGCTCAGACCTTGTGGCATCCCTTGTAGCATCCCCGCTGGTGGCAGGGGACAGTCGTGGCTGCTTGAGCCCATAGCTGGCAGCACCCAACACACGTTACCCTTAACTCTGCCCATGCGGAGCTGCCAGCTGCCACCGCACCCTCCAGCTTGTCACAGCATTGAACTTTCTAGCTATCTATGCCACACAGGGTCAGTCTTAGCACCAAAATGTGACCGACCACCCCAGCTCAGCACTGGGGTGCTGGCTGCTGGGCTCCGGGGGTGTGGAAATACAGGACGTGAGAGGCTACGGGAAGTTGTCTTGCCTGCACGGGAATTCAACTGACCTGCTCCCACGCTCCTCGGCCTCCAAATAATTAGCTGTAGGTTTGATTGAGTACCGAGCGGGGGCTTTCCTGCCAAGCTGAAGGAGGGCAGGAAGCCCCAGCTGCTTCGAACCACCTCTGCCACCGAAACATCGCTCTCCAAGGACGGAAAATTGTTTGATGAAGTTGCAGAAAAGAGGCTTCAGCCCCTCAAAGAGGCGGTTGGGGAGAGGGAATCACATCCCCCCTGCAGTGAGTCAGGAGCTGGTCTGAGGGGTGCTGCCGGCTCCTGCCCCGAGCTCCGGCGGTCCCGGGTGTGGTGGGGGATCCCGGGGGAACCCGCAGGGTCCTGGGTGGGGGGATTCCAGGGGGAGGATAGTGAAAGGGGGATCCCGCAGGGTCCTGGGTGGGGGTATCCCGGGGCGAGGATGGTGAAAGGGGGATCCCGGGGGATCCCGCAGGGTCCTGGGTGGGGGGATTCCGGGGCGAGGATAGTGAAAGGGGGATCCCGGGGGATCCCGCAGCGTCCTGGGTAGGTGTATCCCGGGGCGAGGATGGCGAAAGGGGGATCCCGGGGGATCCCGCAGGGTCCTGGGCGAGGGATCCCGGGGGGACATCCTGGGGCAGGCGGGGGGAGGCGGCGGCCGGGGCCCCCCGGAGGCTGCAGGGGAGACCCGGAAGGGTGACACCGAGGGATCGCGGGGCCGGGGCGGCGGAGCACGGCCCTTACCATGGGCAGCACGAAGCCGCCGTTGTAGTCGGTGTGCTCGCCGATGAGGTTCACCCGCCCGGGGGCCCACGCCGCCAGCACGGCCGCCCCCCCGAAAGCCTCTCCGTGCGCACGGCGGGCGGCCGCCAGCAGCGGGACCCACCCGGGCTCCGCCACCGCCTCCGCCATGGCCGCTGCGCCCCGCCCCCGGTGCCGCCCGGCCCCCGGTGCCGCCCGGCCCCCGGTGCCGCCCCGCCCCGCTCCGCCGGCGGCCGGGCTCGAACCCGCGGCGCTGCGGGGCCGCGCAGGAGCTGGAGGGGCGGGGGGGGACACACACACACACGACCCTTCCCGGTCCACGCAGCCCCTTCCCACGGGCCGTGCGCGCCCCTGGCTGCGGCCGCGGAAAGGCGGTCGGTGCGTGTGCTTTGCTGTAGGCAGGGCCAGAGTCACACCTGCACACAGCCCGGCGTGTCCCTATGGCGCTGCCCGTCCCTGGCACTCCTTAGTACGTATATCCATACCCATGTGCATACCCCGACGCCCGCCTTGTCCTAAAATATATGCGCGGATACATATGTGTATATATGCACCGATGTCTCTTGTACATGCGTTTCATGCCAATACATACGCCAATGTATTTATTTTAGACATATGTACAGATATATACGTATATATGCATCGGTGTCTGCGTTACACCTATGTGCGCGCCCGGCCCGCACGCAGCGGCAGGCGGGTGTGAGCCGGGAGGTTTCACCCCCCCCACCCCCCCTCCGGGGCCGGGCCGATCCGCTCCCGGGGCGGGGCCCGTTCCCGTTTCCCGGTTCCCGGTTGCCACCCGGACCCGCCGCCGCGGGACCGCCCGGGCCGGGGCACCGAGCCCATGGCCGGGAAGGAGCCGCTGCTGAGCGCCCTTAAAGGTGAGCGTGGTGTCCTTCCCCCCGCTCCCGGCCCGGTACCCGCCTCCTCCGGCAGCCCCCACCCGGGGGCCCGGCCCTTCGCCGCCACCGGCACCCGTTTGGCCGGACCGACGGCGAGGACAGGCGGGGGGCCCGGGGGCCGCCGTGGCAGGACGAGCCCCACCGCCTGACCGGGTGTTCGCACCCACGCTGCCACCCCCGACCTTGGCTTTGGGGAAGTTTCCCTGAGTTTCTGCCCGGTGCGGCTGCGGGGGTCGCATCCTGCCGGGGTGTCGGGCACCTCCCAACAGCTCCGGCGACCCACCCAGGGGCTGTGCACAGGGCTGTTCCTCCCCCCTCCCTCCAGCTGGGGCACCCATGGGTGCTGATGCTCCCCCTGCCACCGCAGGAGGGGTGCTGCGGCTGCGGGAGGGTGCGGGACCCTGCACAGACACCTCGCCGCACCTCACCTCCCTCTGCCAGCTGCTGGAGAGCATCCTGCGCAAGGGGCTACGACGTGAGTAGCCCTTCGTGCCCGGGTGGGGGGTGGCTGCATCCCGGTGCCCACGGTGAGGGGTCTCGGGCTCCCTTTTTCCTGCAGAGCCAGCCTGGGGCTTCAGGAAACGGGATTACTGGCACTGGCTGGAGCAGCTTCCCACGGGGGATGGCGGCAGGTGAGCAACCCCGAGCTGGGCTGCGGGTTACAATCTCAGCCATGGTGGTGATCATCGTGATGGGCTCATCCTAAAGACCCCGGGTGCGGGGAGGATGTTCCCACATCTACCTGAGAGGAGGTTGCAGCCAGGTGGGGGTCGGTCTCTTCTGCCAAGTAACAGGCGATAGGACAAGAGGAAATGGCCACAAGTTGCAGCGGGGGAGGTTTAGGATGGATATTAGGAAAAATTTCTTCACCGAAAGGGTTATCAAGCATTGGAACAGGCTGCCCAGGGCAGTGGTGGAGTCGCCATTCCTGGGGGTATTTAACAGCCGGGCAGACGTGGTGCTGAGGGACATGGGTTAGTGGTGGTTTGGGCAGCGTTGGGTTGATGGTTGGACTCAATGACCTTAAAGGTCCCTTCCAACCCAGATGATCCTACAATTCTGTGATCAGCCCTGAGCTGCTTCTCCTCTCCCCAACCAGGCCGACCCCTCTCGCCGTCAGCATCCAGAAAGCCGGCAGCTGTGAGAAGACGCGGACGGCGCAGGGCCGCGGGCGGTACTTTCTGCGCTTGGCTCTGCAGGGGAAGGTGCTGGCGGTGGCCGTGCGGCAGCTGACGCAGACCCCCCGGCTCCTGGAGGTGCAGCAGGCGGCGGGGAGCCCCGCTACCCACGGGCGATGGGCAGCGAAACGGCCGCCTAATGGTGGCGTTTCTCTGGGTTTCAGTTTTACGATCCGGTGAGCTCCATCCTCGGCAATGAAGACCTCCTGGGTGAGACGGTGGCTCCTCCGAAGCGGGATGGAACCTGCCCTGGGGGTGGCTGTCGCAGGCGTTACGGCACCGTGCTGCTGCGGGGAAGGGAGGCGGGGAGGAAAATAGTACAATATCATTTTTTTAAGCCAAAATTAGCTATAAAATCTGAATATGCTGCTGCAGCGATGGAAAAAGAGGTGTAAATATTTAAACAGGGTTTGAATCCATCTAAAGTTGGGTTTAGTGTCACGGGATAGGAAAATTGCTTCTGAAGTGTCTTCCATGTTACTTCTTTGTACCGAGGATGCTGGTTTAAGAGGATCCAGCAGTCCGGCTTCGAGGGGAGCCCTTGGTGGCTGGACCCAGGCTGTGGTCCCACAGGAGGGGTCACACGGGGGGTTCGGTGCGGTAAATGGCTGCGTTGCCTTGCCAGGCTGCACCTCTCCATCCGCAGCTGCGCTCCGTGGGGGGGCCAGGCCAGGGTGAAAGCCTTTAATCTTTTGCTTATGATAAATAACCCCATGTTAAACCTGTACCGAGATGGCTTGTAAGTCACCCGCGCCGCTGGTGCACGAGCAGATTGCAGATCTCCGTCAGTGTGATTGCAAGGCTCGCGCAGGAGAGCCTGGGCAGCTTTGCTTTGCATTTAGGGGGAGAAATGGAGAGAAAGTTGCTCGTCAGCAGCGTTTGCTGCGAGCCTGGGTCCGAATTTGGGGAAATCAGGCGTCGAGCCGCAGCGCTTCCCTCCCCATGCCGGCAGCGGGAGCCTGGGACGAGCCTCCAGCAGCAGCCTGGGTGCCATGGTGCTGGGGTGCTCTCAGTGCCTCGCTCCCCAGGGCCCATTAGTTACGTCAAAAATGGTTTTATTCAGACCTCTGCCATGTCCCCACGAGGCTGTGGCTGCCGGGAACCTGGTGGTGACGCTGCCTCTCTGTCCCCGTCCCTCTGCAGAGCCTTTCCTCTCGCTGCTGCTGGTGGTGACAGAGATGGATTTCTCCCTGGACCTGCAGGTACAGTGATTAATCGGCGGGGTGGTGGCCGGCACGCCGCTGCCGGTGCGGAGCCCCGGTGCCTTCCTCGCCGGGACTGATGGCGCTGATGTTCCTTTGTTTGCAGAATTGCAGCTTCTTGGACGAAAGCTGGCTGCTGCCGGTAAGAGCTCGTCTCTCCCCGGAGCCGTCCTTCCGCCAGCTGGCCCTCACTGAAATGTCAAATGAGGAAGATAAGGAACGATTTGGTGGGGAGGGATTGCCACATAACTCTCTGCCTGGCCACAGCCGGGGGCGAATTGGCTCAGGTTCTCCAGCACGAGCAGAGCCACCTCTGCCACCGAGGTCGGGTCCTGCCGGGTGCCTGCGCTGTCACCAGGAGCAGATCCCAGCATTCCTGGGAGCAAAACCAAGCAGGAGTAGTACCCAGGCCTAAATTGCTGACATAAATGAAGTTTTCCCATGCTCCCTCCCCTGATTTCTTGCCAAAAAATCCCCATTTCCCTGGGGTGACACAGATTACGCGTCGGTTGGTTTCGCTCTTGGCTTTGCTCAGTGAAATATCGGTGCACTTATTGAGAGCAGCGGGGATGCTTTGGTGTCTTTTAAAAATGAAGAGCATCCCTCCGTTACCTTTTTTTACCCAAAAGAATCCCCCAAAAAAGCTCAAGGCATTTTTGGGGCTGGTTACGGTGTGCGCCGAGTCGCAGCGCTGCTGCGGAGGCTGGGATCTCGCTGGCTTTGGGGCATTTCTAACAGCAAGTGCTCCCAGCCAAACTGGCCGCGTTTCGGGTCCCCAGCTAATGCGATGTGACACTAAGTGCTGCCACGAACGGCAGCGGCTCTGGGGAGGGGCGGCAGCGCTCCCCCAGCTGTGTGGGGACACATGGGACAAGGAGAAGGGCTCATCACTGAGTTAAGGGTTCACTTGCTGCTTTGCCGTCCCCATCCATCTGGTAGGTTTGTTCTTCCAGGGTCTGGGTACAGCCGAATCCCAGGAGAGGACAAGGACAAGCGGTCACTGATGGTCCCAGCCCAGGCTGGGGCACTGGGGACCTTCCTCTCCCTTAGCTCCCAAAGCCCCTGGTTTGGCATCAGTGCCAGAAATGATCCAGGGCAAGGGGTCCCCATCCTCCCCCTTGTCCTGGTCATGTTCCTTGGGCATCCTGTGGCCATTGCCAGGGCCACTGTCACCGGCTACTCTCTTCCAGGTGTGCATCACTTATGAGACGGTCCCGTGCCGAGCGCTGGGGATGGTGCTCAGGTAGGAGCCCTTGATCTTCCTCTCTGCTCTCCAGTGGGATCTGGACACCACGGCAATCAAAACCCCCCAAAAAGGGGAGATAAATACCCCAGTGAGAGCATCGGGCTGTCTCGGGTCATTTTCTCCCCAGCCTTGCTGGTATCTGCTGTCCGTGGGGTGGGTTTTTTTCCCTGCCTCTGTGTCCCGGTGAAACATCACTGATGGTACGAAAGGGCTGGGGGTGCCGGGCTGGGTCCCCGGGGCTGAGCCGGGGCTCGGCCGCACCCCCAGGTACGTGGACGGCCGAGTCTTTGTCACCGAGGTGCTCCCCGAGAGCCAGGCGGAGGTGGACGCGGTGGTGCTGGCCGGCGACATCCTCGACGAGATCAATGGCTGCTCGCTGAGAAACGCCTACAGCGGGCAGGTGGGTGGGCACGGAGGGCTGGCATGTCCATCCCCCCCCATATCCCCCTCTCCTGCCCCTCCATCTTCCCCTCTGCTTCCCCCTCCCTCCCTCTCTCCAGGCCGGGGCCGTGCTGCAGAAGCTGAAGGGACAACCGCTCAGCTTCTGCCTGCTGCGGTGGCGGTGGCACGACGGGGAGCTCTACGAGCCGCTGCTGCCCTACCTGAAGGTCCTGAAGGAGAAGGAGCCCCGCTTCCAGCTCCAGCGCGGCCCCCCCCGGCGCAGAGGCGAGGGGGAGCCAAGGAGGCTGCAGGGGGGCAGGTAGGTCCAGCGCCACGGGGAGCCCCCAGCATGGGCTGGGGGTCCCAGCATCGGGGCAGCCCCATGCCCACAGTATCCCCGGTCTCTGCTCAAGGCTGTGGGGCCAAAGCTGTCCCTGTGGCCTGGGGGCGGCGGGGGGGCTCTGAGCATGTTCCCCCACAAAGAGCAGCAGGAGGGTGCGCGGGGTCCTTGCTCTGATGCCCCCGAGCCCTTTTCTCTCCAGGCTGCTCTACAACCTGCGGTACCTGGGTCGGACCAGCGTTGGGAAGGTGAGGCGATGGGGCGAAGACGTGCCTAGGGGTAAATTGTCTCTTCTGGGTTTCTTTTCACGTGCCTGTGGGTTATTCCCTCCTTCCTGCTCCGTTTCAGTATGGTGGCAAAGAGGTGCTGGACCGGGCCATCCCTGCCGTGCTGGAGAGGCACTGGGCAGCACGGGTGAGCGACGGGGCTGAGGGCATCCCGGGAAGGGCTTGGTGTGAAAACTGCAGGGAAATATGATCTCTGCCTGGGAATATTTTTTTTTTTTTCCCTGCTGGTTCCAGGTCCACTTGGCCTGGCTGAGTATTTGGCAGCCCCCTCCCCCAGCCCTGGGGGTTTTGGGGGTTTTTTTGTTTGGCGCTTTTTTTTTTTGGTTAGAAGATAGGAAAGTGCATTAAGGAAAAAAATAAATATACAACCACCTGCAGGAAAGCACTTGGAAAACAGTTGGGAAGCTGAGCCTGGTTCCAGGGGTGCTGCAGGGCTCGGGACACTGTTGCTTGAGCCTTTGGGGGGGTTGTTTGTGAAAAGCTTTGAGTGCGAGAGCACTGGATGGTGGGGGGAAAAAAAAGGGCAGCACAGAGAAAACTCCTTGAAAAAGCTGTGCTTGGCTGCCCTGCGTCACCTCTGCTTTTGAATAATTTCCCTCCTGTAAGTGTCTAATTAAAAATTGAGCTCAGACGCTGTGATGATCGGGGCTTCTTCCCCCTCCATCCCCCATTCAGGAGGTTTTATTTGATGTGATGGAAGCAGAAGTCCTCGTACAGGAGAAGACCTCTTCCAAGGTGAGCGAGCGAGCGATACCCAAGCCCTGGGTGACTCCCGAGGCTGGTGGCGCGGGGAGCCCAGCTGGAGGGGTCGTGGGGCCAGTTTAAACCAGGAACAGGTTCGAAAGGGGCTGACCGCAGCCCCCCAACGCCGCCTCCCTCCCATCCCCTGCGCAGGTCCTGTGCCGCTATCCCTACCCCACCATCTCCTGCGTGGGATGCCGCACGGACAGAGGCAATTTATTCGCCTTCTGCGTGGCGTAAGTGCTGCCCGTGGGCCCTGGGAGGGGGGATATAGAGGGACGTGGGTCTCAGAAAATAAACAAACGACATCCAGATGCTCTGCGGGGTCTCTGGTGCGGTTACAAGCCAGGGCTGGGCTTTCAGGGCCGCTCTCTCTGCCGGCTAATGTACGTGTTTCCATTTTTAGCGCTTCCCCGGAGAGCCCTGACGGGAGCACGTTCGACTGCCTGGTGTTTGCATCGAGTTCTGAGCAAGAATGCGAAGAAATCATCAAAAGAATTGGTAAGGGAACAGTTTATGTCTTCAGGTATCATCACAGTGAGCTCGTGAAATACCAAGAATTGCTATTCTGGTCCACCCCATGCAAGATCTACCTTAACAAAAAGAAGTTAAGGTTACTAAGACAAATAGATACTTTGATACAGTTTTCTGGTGGGTTTGGTTTTTGTGTTGTGTGTTGGTTGTTTTTTTGGGTTGGTTGTTTTTTGTTTGTTTGTTTTTAAGAACTGCTAGACAATGATTTTATTTTAAGAAACAGCTTCTAGGCATACCCAGATGGTTCATTGTTTCCACTAAGAACTTGGAGGAAACATCGTTTTCGAGGGATGTTATTTTAAAACATACTTTTCCTGCAGGAGCCCAGCCTGCTACTGCAGTTTAGCACCAAATCAAGTATTCATAAATCCCAGCACTTGGAATTTTTTTTTTTTAACCTCCTTAAATGCCAGCTGTGTGATGCTTCCCAAATAACGTGGCTCCGGGGCTGCCGAGGCCCCTCAGGTTTCTTATGGGGACATCCCTGCCCGATGTCCTCCTGGCAGGCTGTACCCCCCAGGACAGACCTGCCCCGGTGATCTACCTGCGATCAATTAGCGTCAACTACGGTTGCCGAGATGGTGCTTAACTTTAAAGCAATTAACTACACAATTTAGAGGCAAGGAAATCTTCTTCCTTACAGGTTTAGCAGTGAGGCAAATACTTGTTTAAACCCTCATCTTGGATCATTTTAGAACGCGTTTTTAGCAGCTCGGTGGCAGATATGATAATGGTATTAACCAGGGGCTGTGTTTGTTCCAAGCACGCTTGGAGCGGCGTAGGAAAGGGTGGCGAGGAAGTTGTGTAAGAGCGCCTCTTCCTCCAGCTGCAGGATTTAAGCACACGGAGTGGTTTGTGTGATAAGGGGGAGCCCCAGCTCCAGCCCCGGGTGCCAGTGGCCCAGCCTTGGTCTGCACCACGGCTGCCCGGCAGCACCCCGAGCGATGCAGCACCCCGAGCGATGCCGGCCCCGACTCCCGGAGCAGGAGGCAGGATGGTTTTCGAACTGCTCTCAGGCCGTCGCTGCGGAAGGAGGTGCTGTAAATGCGTCCGGTCTGCAAGCAATCCCGCAGAAGGCCAGTGCTGACTTACCGCCCGCTCGCGGCTGTAAACCATCGCTGTTCTTCCTCCTGAAATGCCACTGCTGCCACAGCACTTTTAATTTCATTGAAATAAATCAGGATGGGCTAGCTAAACTACTTCCCTGTGCTACTTTTCTGTGCCAACTTTAGCCTCACTAGTGCAGCCTGTTCTTTAGGAGAGAGCTGAGGAGAGCTGGCCTCACAATTCAATTTAAATGTTAATTACCTGCGTTTCAGATCTAGTCTGAGCAGCTTTCCTCTCCCACAACCTAACGAGGTATGGCTGCTCCCAGAGGCACTGCCCAGAGCCTGAAGAGCCGTTCTGAAGTGAAGGTTTGACTATAAGCCTGTTTCATCAAAAAAGCTTAGATGGGAAATGAGAATCTTATTGAGTGCCCATTCCAGTTTGCTTAGCAGCCCATATGCTCCCAGGTTGTGTAATTAGCTTTTCCACTCCCATACCATCCTGCGCTGCTAGCGCTGGCTGCTGTTATTAACTGGGCTTAGTCATGCAGCCAGATCCCACAGAAACTGGTGGGCTCCAGCACCACACACCCAGCACTGCTCAGGGAACAAGCCAGTGGTTTTGCTTCAGGCAGACCAGTCGCACCACCAAAATAAACTTCCCCTGCATCTACTGGAAAGGAGGAAAAAAAAAAATCTTAGTACCTCCTGAACAGCTGCCACCAATAAGCAGTTAAGCTTTATAAAAAAAAAAAAAAAAGAGACAACCCAGAAGCCCCCAGAGGCTGTTCCTCCTCTGCCCCACAGCTGCAGGGCTCAGCTCACTGGCCAAGAGCACTGACTCAAGCTAGAGAAAGCCTCCAAAAAGTCCAAGAGCAGCCAGGGCAAGTTCTCCATTCTATTGGCAGTCAAAATTAAGTTGCCACAGCAGCACCTACTGCTAGCCTACTGGAGCCAGGAGGAGGAAGCTTCTTCAAGCCCATATAAACCAAATGACAAAGACTCCTCACATGTGAATGTAAAACATTTAATTTAAAAATGTTGACACTACAATATATAAAATAGCTATTATAAATGCACATAGTGTATTCTATAGCTGCCAGGTTTACGTTTTTAGGAAACTGTAAGTTACACTGTGGTTAAGACTTGTAGTTTTACCCTCTGAAAAAGTCCACATTTGATCACAGTGATGTATGGTCAGACTAACAGCCCCAATTGTTAAACACTTGGATCAAGTCATAACCAGTTTTATTGCAAAAGGACCCTGTACACATTTATATCAATTCTAGTACCTTACAAGTTTAGCTACCCAACAAGTCATTAACATACAGAAACATGCATGAGAAGCAAGAAAGATCACCCATCCCTTCTGCATATTAGCAACTTGTCACTCCTGAGCAACAAGGCTCACATCACTGAGGTTTATGTGAACAGTCACTTTTAGCATTCATCCTGAGTGAAAGATGGAATGACTTAAGTACAAATGCAACATATTATAAACAATTTCTTACAAAAAAGTCACAAATTAAAACCAAAGTATTTTACAGAATTTACTACAAAACACCATAAAAACAGCCTTCACTTAAGCCCTCTCTCCCCGTATCCTGCGAGCCAACTGGATATCTTTGGGCATGATGGTGACTCTCTTGGCATGGATGGCGCACAGGTTTGTATCTTCAAACAGACCCACCAGATATGCTTCGCTGGCCTCCTGTTTGAAGAGCACAAGAAGAAATGTCGTTAGAAACCTTCAGCGAAGCACACGCAGCCCCACAAGCGCAGAGGCCCAGCAGGCCGCTAGCAATACCTGCAGCGCACCGATGGCTGCACTCTGGAACCTCAAGTCTGTTTTGAAGTCTTGGGCGATTTCCCTGACCAGCCGCTGGAAGGGCAGCTTGCGGATCAGCAGCTCCGTGGACTTCTGGTAGCGACGGATCTCACGGAGGGCGACGGTGCCCGGCCTGGTTGGAGGAGGAAGGAGGGAGCGGGTGAGGCGGGGCAGGGGCTGCGGCAGCGCCGGGCCGTGCCATGCCGGCGGCCTTACCTGTAGCGGTGAGGCTTCTTGACGCCGCCGGTAGAGGGGGCGCTTTTCCGGGCCGCCTTGGTGGCCAGCTGCTTGCGCGGAGCCTTCCCCCCAGTGGACTTGCGGGCGGTCTGCTTTGTACGAGCCATTTTTCTTCACTTACCTAGTGAGACAGGCACGCGTGACACGGGGCCCACATCTCCCCATCCCCACGCCAGCACGACCCGGCAGGCCCGGCGACACGGTGCGTGTCCCCCCCCCTCCCCTCCACGTCCAATCCCCTAAAGCCCCAGAAGCGGCAGATGTCGGCGAGCTGCCCCCCTCCCCCGCCGCCGAGACGGGCAGGCGGCCAGCGGCCTCCCCCGGGAGAAGGAGGAGGAGGAGTCACCGTTCCCCCTTCGCCCCCGCTTCGCGTCGTGGCCCGGCCGCTCCCCTCCCCGGGGGAAGCGGACTGAGTCACGCCGCCTCCTCCTTCCTCCCGGGCCGCCCCGGGGAGGGGGGGAAGGGCACCGGCCGTGACTCGGGGCACGTAGGCAAGGCCCGACCTGACCGCCGGCCTCTAGCAGGAACCCAGGCCGCCAACGGCCACCCGGCACCGCCACCCGGCACGGAACGCGCCCGCCGCCCATCACTCACCGCTCGGAGAAGAAGGAAGCACCGGTGCCGGTAGCGCTGCGCACCGAAGCCTGCGCGTCTCCTACCACCAGCCGCTCGGCAGCCAACCACCCCCTCACTGAGCCCTCCCCGCCGCGGGGACGCGCGTTTTATAGCGGGGGCGGCACACGGCGCGGTGACCTCACAATGCCTGGAAGCAGCGCGCCGTACCATTGGTCGGGACCTCCGCCGGCGCCGTGGCGTCACAACACACAAAGGCCGTGCTCCGGTTCCTCGGCGCTGATTGGGCACAGACCCGGCCGCTGATTGGTTGTTAAAGTAGAAGTCCGATTGGGTATTGTGAGGCGAGAAGGGGCCAATCGACGGCGGGCGGACGCTCTGCGCTCTGATTGGACGAAACGGGGCAGGGTTTGGATCCTACCCTTTGTTGCGAAGCTCCACAATGGGAAGTCAATAGGAGCGGGGCGAGCGGCGGCGGGGCGGAGGGCTCCCCCGGGCACCCCCCGCCCGGCCCCGGCCGCCCCCGCCGCCTCCCGGCCC
>VFFE01007255.1:3571940-3613240 GCA_008921705.1 Burhinus oedicnemus
GGGAGGGGCGGGGCGGGGGATGAGGGACTCCCCCTCCCGTTGCGGGTCGCGCCGCCCGTGATGCGGCGGGGCACCGGCAGCCGCGCCGTGCCCTGGGGGTGTGAGGAAGGAAGGAGGGAGGGGGGGCCCGGCCCCTGTGGCGGGGCGGCCGCCATGGCTGCTCCGGCCCCTGTGAGGGGGCGTCCGGCCGGCTGTCATCGCTGCTGTCCCGTTCCCCACCTGTGTCACCTCAGGTGTGGAAGTGGCACGCGCGGTGGTGGCACTTTGGGGCGCTGGGCTGCTCGCAGGGCTGTCACCCCAGCCCTGACCCCCCTCAGGGAGTCCCGGGGGGCTCCTCGGGCACCTGTGGAGGAGGGAGGCGTCGTGAGGAGATGGGCGCCGTGCTGCGTGGCTGTCCCTGAGGACCAGCCCGTGCCTCGTGTGCCACTGCTCTGTGAGGGGCAGCTCAAGTGGGGTCCCTCGACAGGGCAGGCACCTTTGAGATGTTGCCCCCAGGGAAGCTACAGGAGTGTTCCATGTTTGCGTGTGAGAAATACCACCCCCCTGTAGGAAACTGTTACATGAAAATCATGAGAAGTGCTTGTTGTGTTCCCGCTTTTTCTTACACCGCTTGGGTGCGATGCCTCAGTGAAGGAAAGGTGGTTGGTGTGTGTTGCCTCTTGGTGGGGATCGCCTCCGTCACCGGAGACGGCGCCTCCGTGAAGGCTTCTTGCTGGATTGTGTCTTCCCTAAGCAAAAAAAAATACGGCTTCACTGTGTTGTCCCAAGGATATACGCGACCTCCTGGAGCTCGTGCTGAGTGAACTTGGCCTGTGATAAGTTGTCTAGGTTGGAAGTTGTGGTGGTGATATTCAGTTCTCCTTTTGCAATAGGGTGATGGGGTGGATTGAGTGAGTGGTGCCTCTGTGAGGATGGGCTAGCGATGGACGTGTTATGGGTGGAAATAGGCCAGGTATTCCCTGTCCTGCTTAAAAGAAAAAAGTTTGGGACTGTTCTTTGTGATCAAAATATGTGTGCCGAACTGTCAGCCCTTATCATTTTAGGGTGTTGTCTGCATACAGAAAATATGTCATACGAATTACCCATATCTCCCACTTGTGTTGATGCCCCCACCCAAAATGAGAAGGGCAGGTTCAGAGTGTGCTCTGTATTCTTTTAGTTTGCATTTTCGCAAAGTTGGTGATGAACTTCTTCCCTGCGTTCACACTGTGATACACGGAATAAAAAGAGCTGCAGAAATGCAGAGGCACGGATTCAAACGACCCCTATGCCTGCTGCAGGGATCACAGGCTATTTCACGTCCTCTTCCTTCAGGCTGTTCAGAATAGCCAGTCTATGGCAGAATGAGGGCTTCTAGGTTTTATGTCCGTCGTGAAAATCCTGTTGTCATCTTCAGGGAGCTGGCAAATCACAGCCTTGCGGGTTACTTTATTCTTGGTGGTGTCTACAGTTAAAGTTTGACAGCTTCTTAGGGACAAATGGCATGAAGGAGTCTGCTGGGACTGTTGCTGTAGTGGTAGAAGAGGGTACAGGTGGAGTACAGAGGGAGGTGAAGTGACACCAAGGACAGAGAAGCAATCGGTCAAAAGTGAGAGGGGGGGAAAAACCCAGGTGACAAGGACGTGAGGTAGAGAGATTGTAAGTACACTAGGTAGAGGAAGACGAAGGTGGTAACATGGCTAAGCATGACAGTGGAAACAAGGATATCACAGATTAGGAAAGAAACAGTGGAAGAAAGTTCAAGAAATGGGAGGAAGTGAAGGAAGATCGGGACCCGGTAGCTGAAAAGGACAGAAGAGGAATGTGGGACTGCATGGAACAAAGGTGATGGTGCAATTAGCTTCTTTCCAGTGAGCAAAATGTATTTTCAGATGGATGCTAAAAATAATTCGGTGAAAACAGTTGCAGAGGAGCTGAATAACCATACGTGAGGGATGGTTTTGGGGGCTGCAGAGTGCTGACAGCGGGATGTGAGCCATACTTTGGAAGTCTTGGATTTGTACACCAGGTCACATCATACTGTAAGCCTCCTTCTGATAACATATGGGAACTTATTTGGTGGTCCTTCATGTGAACAAGTTGTATGTTGTCAAAATGTAAATATTTTCGTCCTTTTTTTTTCCCTTAAATATAGTTTGTTTCCATAAAATGACATGAAGGTTACAACTTGTAAACTCAAGTAAGCTTAATTATCTGCATACTTTGCTGTTCCCTGGGGACAGGCAATCTGGTGCTGGGGATCTCTGTCTTGGAAAGTTTTGGTTGTGTTTGTTAGGAAATGTTCCAGTTTCTGTGTTAACATCGATTTCTAAGCTCTTGGTATTATTTGCATGAGATTTTTAGGTACTTTGAACTGCAGTCCTAGATCCTGTCAGGAAGCCTTTATATTTGTTCTAGATGTACAGCAAAAGAAAATCTGAAAAAAAAAAAAATAGAATTATTGATGCTATCTCACACCTTTGGCACTGTTTGCTAGCAGATGAAGAGCCTAAATAACCCCTTTGATTGTGTCCTTGGCAGCAGTTGTAGCGTGCAGCTAGATACTCCTGGAGACCAAGTCATTCTGGTAGACGCCAAACTTTACTATTTAATTATGAATGGCATGTTTGTCATCTGGGGATCTGGTATTCCGTTTGTAGAATTCAAGTGAGTATTGAAATACTCAACAACTGCTGTTGTGTTCTCTCTGGGTTGCTGCATTAGTGATTTCTGTATGTGGCTGTTCCTTGTGATCCCGCAGCTCCCGTAGCAGGATGAGGTTGGTGTATTCTTCGGAACAAAGGGGTGAGGTGGGCTCGTTTCTGGGTCGCCCGCGGGCTGGTGTGGCTTTGATCTGCTTCGGGTGATGTGCTGTGCCGGGGTTAGTTGATTGCTTGTAGTGGGAAGTGGATTTGGTGTGGGTACGCTCTGTCAGACCTCAACTAAGTATTGACTTTGCACTGTTTCTTAGCTCTAGCTGGTATGGTTATTTTTGTGTGTTTCTATCTCTGTCTTTAATGTGTTATCTACAAATGTGGATAGAGGCTGAGTTCAAAGAAACTGAAAGCAAGCGATCAGTCACTTGGCGTTGTAGATACCGAATACTATAGTGTAGTTTTGTTTTGGTGCAGTCTATCTGTTCAGCTGTTGCCGTCTTCATTGGTTTTCAGTCAGACTGGACTCTTTAATTGTGAGTTGTAAAGATTATATCCACTGCTTGGGTGTTTATTGATCTGGCAGAATTTTGATAAGTGAAAGTGGAGCAGTCCTTTGTTCGCTGTGCATTCACCTGAAAGTCAGACAGTTTAATAACTCTGCAGGAAAGCAAACATTTGGGTAAAGATAAATTAACCTTTTTAATAAAAAACAAAGAGTGCCTTCATTCTAGTCTGTTCAAAATACACATGCTCAAAAGCAGTGTTGAAAATATTCTGATTTAGGTGATAAACTCTTTGGGACACAGATTTTTTGGGCATAACCCAGATCATCGCTACTCAAGATAATTCTCTTGAGTGTGCCCATCTTAAGCATAAGCAGCTATCCTGTAAGTAAAATAAAATAAATAATATCACATTCAGGTTTGCATGTCCCCTCAGGCTATACCCTCACTTGAGCTCTGGGATGTGTATGCTTTCCTCCTAACAGCAAGATAAGCTTTGTGGTTATGCCTTTGCAGCATAAAAGACAAAAAACTTGTCTTTCCTTTTGCACGAGGGGAGGAATTGTGGGAAATTCCTGAAAGATTAGTACCCTGTAAGTAGTGCTAGAACTGTGTCCACTCGGTTGGTTGTGCTGTCATGTTAGCGACTGCTGGCTTGCACTCACCCAAGTTTTATCTTGCAACCATTTCGATGCCAGCCATTTAGAGGTGGAAGGACTAGTGCCCTCAAGTGAAGGACTTTTTAAGCGGGGATGAAAGTCAGGTTGGTGCAATGCTTTAGTTATAGCTCAAATCAAAGACGTTTTTGTATCTGCATGTTTTTGAGTAGTGCCTTGTCTGGTGGTTTCTCAGCCTTAAATAGGAACTCTGATTAGGACAGCGATGGAAATGTGGATGAAGAAGAAAGGAAAATAGCAAGATCATAGGTGGACTTGGATTTCAGTGAAGAGCTTCCACGCGCAGTCTTCTTTATCTCAAAACCTTATGTATAAATTCTTAATCAAAACCAATGGCACACAAAAATGCACCTTAAAGCATTTGTAGTAGCAGAGAGTAATCCTTATCATTTTAACAGTGGACAGTGTCTTATCACTGGCAGGGCGAACACAGCATGTCTGATCTCAAATGTGCAGACTGTCTGTCTGTGGAAAGAAAACCAAAAACCAGATGTGTAGCTAATATGTTTTCAGAGTTGTTGCTTTTTTTGTAAGTGGTTTGCTCTTCTAGGACCCTTAGCATTTCCCTGCATTGTCTGTTAGATTATACTTTTGATGAGCTTGAATTGGGTGGTCTTCACAACCTAGCAAATACGTTTAGGCTTTTGAAATTGTTTTTAGAAACCTTTTGTGTTCTTTTTAAACCATCAGAGCTTTTAAAATAACAAACTGTTGCCCTAATTCTACTTTGGTTTTACTGGTGACAACCCTTAGATCAATAAGCTGATATGGACTTATACAAAAATAGAAACTAGCCCTGTTGTTTAAACAAAAAAACCAAAACAAACAAAAAACCCCACAAACAACCCAGAAAATAACAACAAAAACCCCCATGCCTTTTTTGGTTTCAGATTTGGTAATAACCTCGGAGATAGCTAGGAAAACACAGAATAAGTCAATACTTCTAAACCAGGGACTTACCAGCAGTCTACTACATCGTTACCTGTAAATGTCAGCTTATCAGGCAAGTATAAGCTGGTTATTACTGCTATTTTTTAACTCTTGTGTGATCTTCACTGAATACAAGTCCACCACAAGCTGTTATTAGGAAGTGTGAATAGTTACAGGAAGTTGGAAATATAAAGTACTGGAGTGTGAACAGGAAGGGCTGCCTTCACAGGAGGTGCTTAGCACTGAATACATAGACTGAAAAATAACACTGTAGATTTTATGATTCTTCAAAGGATGAGTATTGAAAGCCTGCAGCTTGAGCGATGGGATCAGCACAGGCTCCGTGCAGGACTGCGCTGTCCTGCTGATGAATGCACGTGTTGAGGCCATAAGGTGTTTCTCCCTTGTCTTGAAGTGGGACTGGAGCTGTGGTTTGCTTGCTACATTTACACTTAGTAAGTGAGTATTTTTAGATATCAAAAGTGACTGGGAATTCACATACAGAAAACTGCTGTATAGGTGGCATGTAAATATTTTGCAGAGTGAAAAGCTTCGTGTACTGCGTTGACATGTTCAGAATCAGTTTTGGTCTCGCTAGGCTTGGTATTTCAAAAATCCAAAACTCTGTGAAAGAGGAGAGGGATTCAGTCATGCAGAATTGTTCCAACTTGGAAAATGCTTCTTTCGATTTTTTTTATGTTTATATGTTTCTTACTCTAGAATATAGGATAATTTTTTTTGTGGCATAGGAGGCAAAATTAAAAGAAAACCTTAGAGCTTAGAGTTTCCCATTATATCCATTTTTCTCATTTTGTAGGTTTATGTATTGTCTCTCTTTTTTTTTTTTTATATTGTGTGGCTTTATTTTAAGGAAAATTCTGTTGGAATTCAGTATTTTATTGCCTTTAGCTCTGTTCTTTCCACCACAATAAGGTTTTTCTAACTTCTATGAGCAGCTGAAATGTGCAGCCTTCTTGTCACAAAGGGTCTCACCAATGTCCTCTGGAAAATCTTCCCACAGTGCGTTACAGCATTTCTGCCTAGCTGTTTGCTGGATGTTATTGCCCCTCTCCAACGTGGCGGGAGGGAATGTGTCAGTACATCAGTTAATCACGCTTATTGTGCAGCATATTAGCATGAGCTAACTGTCACTGGTAGACTGTATTAATATACCAGGCTGTGAACTGGGGCAGCTGGAGAGCGGGCACACGGTCCCTTCTGTTAACCCTGTTATAAGGAGCTGTAATTTCTGTGAGAGGAGCAAAATAAAGAGCTGGAGCAATCATGTCTTAAATTGCTGCGTCGAGGCTCATGAGAACCTGCTTGTCAGGACCCTAAGAGCTATGTTCGTTTGCAGAGGATGCCGAGGTGATGTTTTGTTCTTTCCGTTAACTTTTTTTTTTGCTTTTTAAAAACTTTATAAATCTTTCTGAAAGCACAAGAAACAGGGCTGAAAGAAATGGTGAGAAGTTACCTGGTCCATCCCTTTGTCAACGGAATCACTGACATCTAAACTGTTTCTAAGATATAATTTTTTTTTTTTTTTTGGTCTAATTGTCATTGCTTTTTCAATATTGTCCGTTGGTTTCCTCCTTAAAAACCCCTTAAACTAGATTTTGGTGAAATAGTGGACTTTATTGAGAGATAGTTTATCTTTTGTATCAGGTCAATCAAAAGCCTTACCAGAAGGGTACATGGGGAGATGCTAAAGGCTTGTACTTTCTCAAACTCCACCTAGTGATGACAGCCAATTTAGATGCTTATGATGATTTTCTCAGCAATCTCCGTCTTGTGTATTTTGATCAGTGCTTGATGCAGTTAATACCAGTTTGACATTTGAAATATCAGTTGGAATGAATGTTCCCTTAAAATGAATACCAACAATTTCTTCTTCTTAGCTTTTTTGCAGGCTGTGTTCTGACTCAAACACCTTCCCCCTGCCGTAGTGCTCTTTCAGGTTTACAAGGTTATTGTTACAACAAGAAAAGTTCTAGGTTTTCTTGGAAAGAAATACTTCAGTTTTAAGTGCTAAAGTGCATTAATGGTAATAAGAGTGCCAGCTCACTGAAATGTTTGATACTGGCCTGATTCTTATCTCTTATTAAAAGTCAGAGACGTTTAATTGAATATAGTTGTCAGAATGCTGCCAGAAGAGGAACTTATACCGAGTTTGTGGTCAGACAAGAAAAATCTTAGGCCATCCTTAGCTATCTGTTGGTCAAAAATAGCAAAAACATTTCAGTAGAGCATACTGGCTTATTAAGAATGATGGCACTGTTAATTACAGTTAAGAAACTAAGGTTGGATTGGTTTTTATCATCATATGCTTAGAAATTCTTTAGCTTAATAAGCAGTCATGCACATATGGAAAGAGAAATAGTTTCTTGAAACTATACCTGATGAATATCTACAAAAATCTGAATTCATTAAAGTCAATATTGTTTTACTTGTTAGCATTCATTTTCAGCGTGTCACCACAGTTCAAAAAGAAGCTGTCAGTTCACACCCAATATGCTCAGAGGTGATTTTTCTAACTTTGAATAGACTGTGAGCTTTCATTAATAGCACTTGAACATTACCATCATAGCAGAAATTAAAACAGCAGATGCCTCAGGGCAATTGTGCAGCTTTACAGCAAAAAAAAAAAAAAGAATATTGTTTGCACATTTAAAATATCTTGAGAGTGCCACCAGATTTATTCATGTATTGATTAGCCAAAATGGAAAATGAGAAGTTGCGATATAGTCTGGGATGTGACTGTTCTCCCCTTGGTGCAGAGCTGGGACGCATCTTGATGTCAGCGTACCTGCTTGAAGCACAGCCTGGCCTGGGGTCCTATAATGGTGCTTCTTTGGACCAGCCTGTCTGTGTGTGTAGGACTTTTATTCTGCAGTGTGCCTGCCTTACGGAGCGTCGAAAGAGTCCACTGGGCTGTAGCAGACACGGAGAGAGTCTGATTTGAGTGCTGAACGGAAAAGAAAATAGATCGAATGGCTAACATTGATTCTTCAAAATCAACCAGTAAGGGTTGGCTTTTATCTTTGTGCTGGCACATATGTTAAGGGATGCAGGTTCATGCTTGTTAGATAATCACCGTGTTTTGTTTCAAACTCACAGCAGAAAATGTCTGTTCACAAATGTAGGCCTTTCCAAAGAGGCTGCTGCAAATCTGGTTGGCATTTAACCTGAGAAGAAGCAGATGCCCTTTTGTTTTCAAACGTAGGTTGGTCTGGATGAGAGCACTGTGGATCCGTCACTTTCTATGGAGTTTTGGTTTTCTGTTTCTGGTCCAGTGTAAGTAAAGGCCTTCAAACAGTTCATGTACTGTCTTAAAACTGTTGTGAATATGGGGCTGCAATTGATCTACAAGTTGTTTGTTAAATTGTGAGGGTTCTCGGCGTGGTTGGGAGAAGGAAGGCTACTGTGCTCAATTTCTGAAGCACCTCTTGTGAGAGATGTTGAAGGTTAGCTGCATAAAAATGCTCGTAAAAATCTGTAACTGAAACCCTGAGCTACGTAATGGCTTGTATGGAAATAATATTTTTCTGAATTAGCCTTTATGAATTCTTGCATGGGGGATGTTTTGTTTCAGGGAACTAGCAGAGTGAGTAACACAAGTTTTAGAACAGCCCAGCCCTGTTCCCAGTCTTCACTCGTGTTTCTACAGTTGCTAGCCCTGGGTAGGGTTTGTAAGTGATTGAATCGATGGTGAGAGAAGTACAGTGTGGAAAAACTTTATTGGAAGCTGGAACTTTAATTTTTAGATCAGTGTATTACTCAGACCTTGATTCATTGTAGTCTAGTGCAGCAAACCTGATGCATGTTGACTGTGTTTGAACTCTACCTTTCTGCAGACGTTCTCTGTGTGTCTGAGGCTACAAACACTAATGCTAGGATAAAGAAGCATCATCTATCTAATCCAGTTAATATAAGACAGAAAAATTTATCTGGATATAAGCTGAATAAATAAATATCCATAATAAAGTCTGTGGATGGATGTTTTTGTGACATAATTAGTAGTAAAATACTTAACTGCTCATATTTAAGCACATGTTGATATATTGTGCTGGCAGTTAAACTGGGTATAAACCTTCAACAGTGTACAGCTGTCTGGGTGCAGTAAGCTCCAGTATTTTCACTGAAACAGGCTCAACCCACGTGTTATTGAAAAACAATTATTTCAATATGATCCTGTTTTCATAGACTCAGCACTTACACAGGTGCTGTATGGAAGGATTGGTGGCAACTAAATAGTTTGTAGAGCAGAAACCAAGCCACAGAGTGATGAGGGTTATCTTGGTGGGGGTGATCCATGTTTGAAAACAGGGAGGTGTACTTTAGGCACAGCTCTGTTGTTTACAGAAATTAGCAGTGTCAAATTGAAAATATGTCATTTAAACTTGGGAAAAAATTGGCTGTGTTTTTAAAACATTGCATGAACTGTCTAAATGCTTAGTAATTTTGAGGGCATGTCCAGTAATATGTATTCATGGCCAACTAATTTGGGAAAAAGAGATCAAACTCAAGGAAATGTAAAGTCAAGACTTTATGCAGAGTTCTGGATCTTGCTGAATGGCTTTTAATGAACTGTAGTGTAGTTAAATGTTTGCGTATGCCTGTGCTTGGATTGTTTTAATTAAAAAGGTGAAAGCTCTGTGCAAACAAACGCTGTGTTTAAGATGGATTTTACTGGTATGGCTTGGTCTTATACATTTCATGGTCCACTGGTGCAACAAGTTTATGCCTTTTGACGAGAGCACACCGCCAAAAAAATGACTCAAATTGTTTTATTCATCGGGTTTGAATGACACTACTCTACGTATGCCAAGCTGATGGGATGCAGAGCTTGAGGGAAGTCGGAACAAGCACCTCCTTTCCCCTGACACCCACAGATTGTAACACAATTGTAAGTCAGTGGAGCTTGTATCTTGGCTGTTCACAAATGTGATAAATGTTCATTTTATTGAGTTAACTCTGAGTTGAAAGCCTCGATTTTCTTTCCTCATCAAGGCAGAGCGTTGGTGAGGTACTTAGCGACAACATGGGATTTCTCTCAAAACAAAGCCATTTTTGCTATAACTGGAAACCAAGCTGGTGCAAGGCTGTCTTCCTGTGATGGGCTGGCACCATGCTGTAGTGTCTGTCTTTGTTTTTCCTTCGTTTTTCAGTGTAGACAAGACACAACTGTTTGTGTCTGACATTTTTCTTTTCATTGAAAAGTGTCCCGATCATTTCTGATAGTTGCCAACACGTGTTATTTTTAGCATGGACTTTTGCAGTCACTCAGTTGAAGTTCTTATCTATAAAGGATGGGTAGGAGATAGTTCTTTCCTCGTGGCTGAATTGAATTAATTGCATTGTTGTGTACCCTGTGATCTTCTTTGAAATCCAGAAATAGAGTTACAGTAGCGATCAGGTTAGTGTTGAATATGACTATCGTACTTGTTGGTGTGTTATCCTTAGTTTTCTGTAATCTAGCGGTTTGTGCTTTAGCTTCTGCAGTACACGCTATCCTTTAGCGTTTATTTGGAAGCTTCCAGCTCAACTTTACTTGCCAATCAATCAGATGCCTGGAAAAAGGAAAACTTGTGAGTGCTGCCTACCATCTCTAGCGAAAAGTGCGGGAGCCACGGGCTATGGATGTGAGCAGTTGTCTTTGTGATCACTAAGGTACACAATGAGTTATATGAACTCTTAAACCAAAAAAAACCTCCACAACCAAACAATCCCGACTCCATGCATCTGTAATAAGTCTCTCCAACTCTCACTTTCTTTATTTGCCCTTAGACTGACATTATTGTCAAGCTCTAATGGAGAAGGGGAAATCTAACAGCTTTAAAATCACACAGTGCTGTCTGCTGTGTGACCTTTTTCCAGTTGATGGTTCAATTTATTTAGGTGATAAAGAAAACACTGAGGCATGTGAAGTCTATCTTCTTGACAGATGTGAGCTTACTGAAACTTTTTCCTCATCCTTTACTCCTTCCCCTCGTTCACAGTCAGCCTTTTGTTTTTCTGAAGTGATCCATATGTTTTTCTTTGAGGTTTAAATGCTTTCTAATCTTTTCAAGGTTTACAAAACTGCACCTGGCTGTTGAGGGTATGGAAAGGCAAATCGACTGATAGTTGCTGAGCTGTACTGAGAGTGAGATGTTTGCATTTTGTGTCAAGTGATGCAAAGCATACGCAAAAGCCTTGGTGTGAAGTGTGAGGGTTTGGTCAGGTCTGTGAGGTTATTTAGAAAAATACCATTACATATGGAAAATGGGGAAATATCCAGTAGCGGTGAGCCACAGTAACTGATAAAGGTTACTGCTGGAACCTGGTCAGAACTTTCCCTGAAATCATGATGAAAACCTTCAAGATTGTTGCTAAAAGTGTTTGTTATTGTTTGGTATTCAGCAATGATTGTGTGAGGCTCTGTTTCAATATTAGGTGACATCTGCCAGTAAGTAAAATATATTGTTTATTGAAACAGACTTGTCCTAACTACTGCTCTTACTAGAAGGACGCTAAACATTTCCTTGCAGAGGTTTAGGCAGGCTGTAAACCAGGCTGCTGGTAGTCTCCAGCTGTCGGCCAGGAAATTGGTTGCCTTGTGCCCACCCCTGGGGCTCCTATGAAGTTCGATTGTTTCACTTTTTTCTCTCAAATCCCAAGAAATCTTGGTAATCGAAGGTTATGTCAGGAAGCTTGCTTTACATTGAAATGCCAGCATTTTATAAGATGGTGTGGGAATGCTGGTATCAAACCCTTCCTCTAGAAGGGTTTGGACTCCGTCGTGACCGGAAGCAATAAAAGCCCCAAGGTAGGCAACCTGCCAAACTCCTTGCTCCACTGAGAGATTCCTTAAAAAGCCAAGCCTTCTAGTAGCCCTCTTGATTTGCTAAGAGATGTGTAAGGGTGTTATAGGGAATCGCCAATGCAGTGAAATTGAATAGCGGTTCTGGAATATCCATTCTCGACTAATTATTTTGGAATGACACTATTCTTTAAATCCCCTGGGGCTTTTTTTTTTTTTTTTCTTCTTACTCTGGAATACCTTCTTTGCCCTAAGAGCAAAAGCTCCTGAGCAATGTCAGAGCTGTATATCATGGTTTTTCTCTATCAGTAATGATATGTTAAATGAAAGGTGCATTAGTAGGATTTTTATTGAGTATCCCGTTGGAATAAGTAGATTCTGTCATGCACCGCTGACTCATTTCAATTGGAATACCACAGTTCAGTAAAAGAAAATAATTGAGTCATGGGTTTCTTACTTAAAGTGTGTCTGATATAATCTTTTGCAATAAAATTTTATGAGGGTGAAATGAATTTAGAGCGCTGATTAAATACGGGCAGCTCTTTTCCTCTTGTGTTGGGGTGGCTCTTTGAGCCTAAGAAGAAAATAGCAGTTTTGAAAATATTTTCAATAGAAAAGCATTATTGAATTAGAAACATCTATACCTACAGTTAGATATTTTCTCCTGGGTTTTGCAGTGCTGCCTGCTTTGCAGGCAGTCTGTTGGGTAAGCACACCCTGGTTTACCTCAGATAAAATTATCTGTGTTAACTCAAACCACTAATTTAAACTTTAAAGCCAAGCTGATGATTTCTTAATTTTTTTTTAATTTTTTTTTTTTTTTACCTAAACTAAATTGGGAAAACTTTTTCCAGCCTGCTGTCTGGACAGATCAGTGCCCATAGGAGCTTCCAGCAAAGGAAAGCTGGTGAGCAGCTGGGAACAGGGATCTTTGTCATTCAGACCACAGTATTCAGGAAGGATGTCTGTCTACACGTGGGGTGAACTGGGACCACCTGAAACTTTATGAAGAGGTCTGTGGCCTCATGCAGTCCTGTCTGAAACAGCAGGACATGAGAGATGCAAAAGTCCCCAGCATTCCATGTACTTTTGTGCCGATGAAATTATATCTTTGCCAGTGTGATACTTTGCTGAGAGAAGACAGACAGGACTAAAATAAATGGTAATGGCAGAAGAGCATTTTCTTCGTGATATCTTATCAGGAACTTAAGCTGTGGTTTAAAAAAACCAAACATGCAACCAAACACTACATTTGTAGACTTACTGGTTAGATTTGCCTCTGTGGGCTCTTTTGGACAGAGAATCTTTATTATTAGCGCTAATATTAGGAATAACTAGTTCAGGGCTGTATGAAGTGAAGTGTCCGCACCAGACTGGACTTTACAGAAACAGCCAGAGCCTGGGCTGCCTTCTCTGGGTTAGTTTCTGGTGACCAAGGGCTGGAGCCCCTCTGGCAGCAGCCAGTGCTTTGAACGTGGACCTGCCCGCTCGTGTAAAAGGTGTCTGTAGTTTACACTGGTCTAACATCAGATAAACAGCACTGGTACCAGTCACTTAATGCGAACTAAGGGTGCTGTAGCGTAGTTTCATGGGTGTAAACACACACCCACATGTGTGCAAAATCTAGATGACAGTGGTAGATCTCACTATTGTCCTACATTTACAGACAGTGACTTAGTCTGGATTAGCCAAACAATTATCTAATGGTTTCCTCTGATGTCATACTGCTGCAGAAGATTCAGATCCTGTTTATGAGTCTCTCTTTGGGCCTGAAAGGAATTTTCGCAGAAAGGGGATTGACTGGGAGGAGCAAGGAAGGCTGCAAAGGAGTGGAGCTTGTCTTGGGGCCTACGTAAAGGCTTCAGATAGCGCAGGGGGTGTCGGAAGCAAAGGAGGACCCGGCTTTGCGTTATGGGAGCAACAAGGGTTTGGAAGAGTTGGTTTTAATCCTTTTGTTTCCATGCTCCTCAGTATTGTTTCTCCCCCCAGTCTTCCTAATCCCTCTGTTACAAAGCAGAGACTTCTCTCGTGGCACCAGTATGCATCTTCCAGTGATTTCAGGGAGCTTTGGGTAAGGCTTTTAATGAGGAATTTAGAGCTCAGCTGTCTTCGTGCATTACCAGCATGTTTTCCTGAATTGAGCTCACACCACTGCATGCGTGACTTATGTCAAGTTTGGCAGGAAGTCTGCAGCCCTGGAACACGGTACGGATGCAGGTATCCTCCCGTACTGAGCTGGTTGAGCGCACCGGGTGTGAACAGAGCCAAACCAGTAAAGCTGTGGCAAAGCAAGAGATACCTGCAGCAGCGGGCAATGAATGTGACCAGGACAAGGCTGCAATTGTTGAGTTTGTAAATGAAGCTTCTAGGTTAGAGTTTCTTCTTCATTTCTCCCCTTCCCCCCACCCTCTTCCTAGGTTTGATTTTTTTTTTTTTTTTTTTTTTTTTTTTTTTTTGGTGTGTGTGTGGTGGTGTTTGGAAGTGCAATTTTTTTCCTTTTTCCTGCACCCGACTCATCTCTCTTCCTGCAGCTCCCAAAGCAGGTGGAGGCTCTATTCCTCCAGGGCAGAGGGGGAACGAGCTGCAATTACTCGCTGCAGATGTCAGCGCTTGGTACCCTGCCCTGGAGAGTTGAGCTGCTACTGGCCATTAAAGACAGTTAGCAGGTCCCACGCTAGCGTAAATTCTTGCGGAGGGTAATTAATTACTGCCCCTTCCCACATCCCACCCCAGAGGAAGTGGAATTTCAGTGAAGCAGCCTTGGGGTTTTTTTCTAATACTTTGCAGCTGCTGTCGTTCTCTGGAAGTTCCCAAAGCTAGTCTAAGAACCTCTCCTCTTGTCTTCCTAGTGAAATAAGATTTCATTTCCAGTAGTGTCCGTCCTGTTCAGCAGCAAGTTCAATTCAGCCTGGGGACTTTGATCTACATTGTTCTGGCCGGTCTCATCCTATTTGTTTAGAATTGCATTTGTCTTTGTTTAGTAGAACTCATAAATGATAACATTTCCTCCAGGAATGTGGGTGTTGCTGTTGATGTTAATGGAGTATCAGAAGATGACTATGCTACATGCTTTCCACTTTTAAAAAAAAAATTACACGGGTTTGAAAATATGACATATACACACACATAAAAGAAAGTGCATGTAAAGTAGACCAACACAGAACAGATTAATTTCACTTTTTTTTTTTAAATAAATATAGAAATAACTCCTATATAAAATGGGGGTAATAATTCTGCCCCTTATGTTGGGGCTGAGGAGTTTCCTGAGGTCTTTAGAGAGCAGCTGAGAAATGCAAGTTATCATTGCTGGATTTCCTCTTCCTGTACAGACGCAGCGTTTGGCTGACACGCTGTGAAACATGTACCAGTTATCAACATGTTTTCAGTTTCAAGGGTCGTTCAAAAATTCCTTTTCTCAGCTGTTCTGGGAAAAAAAATTTATAGAGACCATTGACACCAGAAGAATCTGTCATGACAGTGTTTTCTGCGTTTCTGTTTAGAGCCTTTGCAAAGAGGCTATTGAAATATTAATAGCTTTCTACTTTGTTAGCCATCACATTGCGGTAGTGCCGTCTGTATCTCCTTTCTGTGTTCCCAAAACACATGTGGTTTAGATGCCTTTCATATATTTTAATACAAAGTGGCTGGTTGAGTGGTCCATGTTCTCCCAGAGGAGCCAAAACTCGCTTCATGGATCAAGAAAATAAAGGGCTGTAAAGCAATTTACCATTCAGGCTATTGTGGAGGTGAGTGATTTAAAATGTTCTAGTGGCTTGAAAAAAAGAAAAACCCAAGGCAGTGATTGAAAGGCTTGAAATGGCTGAGTTAATGTGACAACTCTCCTTTCCCGCTGTTGGGTCTATTGCAGAGGTGATCATGCACAGTTAATGTGTCGTGGGGAGCTCGATGGTACCTGTTTGCAGGACTTGCTTTGAAATTAAGAGTGAGAGATCATTTATTTAATAGACAGCATTAAAGAATGAGTTTCTGATGAAGCAAGTTAGGTGTTAAACACTTTTCAGGTGAACCATTTACTTATGTAATTATCTCTCATTTACATTATAATAAATGTTTCTCCAGGGAGTTTAGCCAATCATGAAATGCAATTAATTTTCAAATGCTCTTCAGCAACAATTGACACTCCAGAGACTGAAATCCCTAGTCAGTGTGTATGTTTTTAAATTCCTGCTAAAGGGAGGCTGTTTAAGCTCGGTTGATAGTGAAGTTGTTAAATTTTAGGGTTTTTAAGTGTTTCGCAAGTCTGGCGTGCTGGGCTTGATACCCAGGTTGTGTAGGCCTGGTATTTCCCCTTAGTTTCCAGAGCACTGAAGAGGTCTCAGGATGCTGTTCTTCAAATTAAGCCCAGGACTCACTGCAGTGAAGACGGAGGAGTTTAAACACTCTTGGTTTCTGTTGCCAATTCCGATTGCTGTAGGATACTGGCCAGGGCAGGTAGCCAGCTGTTTTGCAGTGTCTCCCTACGTAAAATGGGAGTAACATAAACCTCATGTCTCTAAGGTGTACGTGGAGATGTATGGGTGGAAGGGTCTGGTTGATGACTGTGTACTATCTCTGGACAACAGTCTAAGTATCATACTGTTTAAATTTACTTAATTAACTTTCTAAACTAAATGTTGTTACAGTCACTTCTGTTCTAAGTCTTATTAGTGCACCGATAAGATAAAATAATCTGTGGAATTCCACCTTTTACAACTGTACTTGGTCCAACAGCTTAGAAAGCTTTTCAAGTATGGATTAATTTTATTGCGGCATTCAGTTTTCAGATGAATTGCCGCTGTGGTTGGAGTAGGGATCTCCATTTGAATGGAGCCGGCTTCTTAAAAGTGAAAAGGAACAAAGTGATTTGTTAGCCCTCACCTGCTCCAGACCGACCTGTTTCTGCACGCTGGCTCCCGTTTTTCTGGTGTTAAGTCTTGGGCCCCAATGCAGGTACTGTTCCAGCCACACTGGATTGCAGGGGACAGATGATCTGGGGTTGAAAAGGGCTTCCAGCCGGCTGCGGAGCCTCTCCAGCCCTGAGCGTTCACCGATCCGAAGCAGCGGAACCTGCAAGTCTCATGTATTTGGAGGCTGAAGAGGAGGAAGAGCTTTTATCCTTTCATGCTTGCAAAATTCAATGTAGGAGAACTCTTGCCAGTGATATTCTCTCTTCATAGCAAACAAATAAAACCACTTTGGCTGAATTTGTGCATTTTCCTGAGGCTTTCTCTTCAGCCAGGGGTAAAGAGGAAAGGAGGCTTTATTTACAGATGTTGCTTTCAGAATGAATCTAGCATGATGATATTATCTGTAAATAGTTCTTTGGGCACCAGACATCTTTCCATTTATTGAGAAACACCATAGAAAGATTGTCTGATGCGGGAATGAATACTTGACAAATTCCGTTTTGTTGCCTCAGAGTACATACGCAGTTTAAAATGAGTCCGTATCTGCTCTTACATCCTCCTGTTGCTTCCAGCAGAATACTAGCACTTTTAGTTTGGCCGACGAATTTTGTTACTTGCTGTTTAAACTGACCTCTAAACACAGGAGACCAGCATGTGGTTTGTTGTGGGAGGCGATTACCCCGTGTCTGCTTGCTCTGGGGCCGTCTGTGGTGTTCTTGGAGGTGTCCCTGAGACCGAACCCAGTGGGATTCCGGTCTGAGCTACTTGGAACTGTTCGTATGTTCCCTATGAATACAGGGCAGCTAGGGGGTTGCGGGCAGCGTGGATTTTGTAAGCACCTACACACACAGATCACAGTCAGATCATTATGTTGATCTAAACCATTTTGTAATCCTCTACAATCTGGGTTTAGAGACTGTTTTTAGTGTCACAAATAAAAGCTTGTGACTTCTTTAGTTCTCAGGATAAAAGAAGACATGTACTTTCAGAGAAGTACATATTAAAATTAAAGTAACATAAACATGCAGGAATTTGAGGATAGTTATCCCACTTTTAAAGACTGAGTCCTGAATTCACAAGATTGCAAGGGAGAAATTGATTAATTTTAATTTCGTAAGTTGACTGTGTACTGAAGAAGCCGAGTTAAACCAGGAGGACAAGGCATGAAAGAGTCTTTTAAAAATCTTTCTCTCTCAGTAACTTGAAGCTTTAAACATGGCTACAAGGAAGTGTATTTTGGGTTTTTTTGGTTGGTGTTTTTTTTTTTTTTGTTTTTTAAACTGAGCATATAGGAAGGAAACTCCTTTTTGCCCAGATAGGTCTTGGATTTAGAGACAGAAATAGATAGAAAGGTACTTGAGAGTTCTGTTTTCTCACAAACTATTTTCTAAGCTCGTGAAAAGCCTCTTCTTTTCAAAATGATACTGAAAGGCACAATGGAAAGTGATTTCAGCCATCTTTAGCATTGATGTTTGTGTTAACTGGCCTGGTAACTGATATCTTCCCTTTACAGACAACCGGCAGCTTCCAGCCTCCTTACGGAGAGGGAAGGCAGGGGAGGGTGAGGGGAGGACAGCAGGCATCTCTGTGATGGATGTGGCTCAGCTTGGCCTGGACTCTGCGGGGTGGTTGGATACAGCCTCTGACCAGCATCCTGGTCCTAATCTCCTGCTGTTGGATTTCTGCCTGCAGTTACCTGAAGGAGTTCCGCACGGAGCAGTGCCCTCTTTTCGTGCAGCACAAATGCACTCAGCACCGGCCCTACACTTGCTTCCACTGGCACTTTGTCAACCAGCGTCGTCGCAGATCTATCCGCCGCCGGGATGGTACATTTAACTACAGCCCTGACATTTACTGTACCAAGTATGATGAGACCACAGGAATCTGCCCAGAAGGAGATGAGTAAGTACAGACTGCACCCTGCTTTTCAGGCATTAGGCTTTTGGGATCCGTCCAGGTGATGATTCCAGCCAGTTCTTGTAGAGATGAGGCAAGTCAGCAGGAAAGCAGCTTTGTAACATACATAACATGAGAACAGATGTAAAATCGGTAATAGCAGCCCATGTGCTCCAGGCCTGCAGCAGAGATAATACGAAGGGTGACTTAAGATGAGAATTCAGCTTTTGCATCGTTCCCTGTCCTCATAAGCCTTGGCATCTTCAGCAAAGCTGAGGTGGGAAAAACAGCTTGCTGACAAATGGCCTGAAAAAGACTGTTCCCGTAAGTCCCTGACTGTCAAATAATAGGTCTCGCTCACTAGCAGAGTAGCTTAATTTTATAACAGATTGCTGAAAGAGGAGGAGCTTTGTCCTCTAGTCTGCCCCCAAAATTATCTATCCCCAGCTTTTTAAATCATATCGGTTACTTGCCAGTTTATTTTGTCTTCCTGAACTTTTAAGAAACCAGTAGGGAAATGACAGGTACCCAGAATAAGACAACATGAGGAAGAGTTTGTTTTATTGGGTCTTCTCTCTCCTTGACTGCGGTAAGTTTAATTGGAGCAGAGATGCAAGTGTTTCTGCTGTGTGGCAGACTCCAGCAATTAAAGGGTTAACCCGGTAATAGAACTTCAGCCACGTGACAGATATGGAAGAATAAATAGTGTAGCCAAACTGTGGTCAAATATAAGGAGTGTTTTGTATAGAGATGCTATAGAAAGATGGAATTTCAGTTCCCTTTCATGGTGCCAGTATAAACACACAGAAAAATGCTATTTATCGGGAAAACAATATTTTTTTTTTTTTTTACCTGATTAAGTAAAGATCTTGTGACTACAGCAGAATGGAATAATCCCCCAGCCTGAAGCTTCAGTTTCAGTACTTTCTTCCTTGTTAGAAGAGAACTGGAAGGGACTCGAAATAGGATATTTGAGGGCTTTGGCTTCTAGATCACTGGTTCCTATCTGGCTCAAACTCAGCGAGTGAAAACTGTTGCCATCTCGGAACTCTTTGCTGATTTGTATTTTTAGCTTGATGCTGCAATACCTAAACTTTACGTATTCCATGTTGTTCTTTTTTTATTTCCCAGTGTAGATTGTTCTTTTTCTGCCTAAGAGGGGAAGCAAAACATAAATTAAAATAGTAGTGTTGTAATTCTCCTTTCTTGTCCCGTGCTCTGCATAAAGGATGCATCTGGCTGTAGATAGACTGTCGCAGCCCTGTTAGGAGTACATCAGCAGGAAACAGTAACAGCACGAAGTCTAGATGGGCTGCTGAGGAAATGGTATGTGCCATGTGATGTCCCTTCAATCATGGCTAGTATATCACAACGTGTTGACAGTGTCCTTGCTCTTGTCCAGATCCCTGGCAGTCACTAGACTAGAATAATAAGATGCTGCTGGCTTAATAATCCAGTTGTCTTTTGGGGAGGAAAACTATAATATACTGTGTAGGGGTTCTGTGTAGCTTTGGAAGGCACAGCATAAGGGGCAGAGTTAGCAAAGGTGTCATCAACTGCAGCATCCTTTATCGGCAGTACGTCTTCTGGTACTGTTGAATCCATCAGCTGTGTGACTAAACTTTGGCTGTTCTTCTCCTCCTTCTGTACCTCAGGTGCCCCTTCTTGCATAGGACTACTGGAGACACAGAGAGGAGGTATCACTTGCGCTACTACAAAACTGGAATCTGCATTCATGAGACAGACTCCAAGGGAAACTGCACGAAGAATGGAGTCCACTGCGCATTCGCTCATGGGCCCCATGACCTGCGCTCTCCAGTGTATGACATCAGGTTGGTAGAGGTTGAGGCTCTGCAAGAAAAGGGTAATTTCTGTACCTCAGTGAAAAGTCAGATGGTTGAAGGACAGTACTGCTTCAGCGTGAAACACTTAGTGTTGGAGTGATGATGAAATATCCCTTCCCAATAAGGCAAATCTGCAAAATCTCCAAGGAGGATGCTCAAAATGGAGGAGGGGCACACACTTTAAACTAGTTATGCTGTGGTTTGGAGTCTGAGGCGGGGTTCCAAATAAAGCATCTGGAATTCCCAGGGTATGAAGAACATGAATTGCAGTTGCTGTTCGACTGAAGATGTTCTGACAAAAAATGCATGAATAAAATGCACCCACTTAGAAATTGTTACTACGCTGCAGTGTGTCAGTTTTTATACACATTTATCTGTCTCTTCATTTGCTCAGTCTGTATGTTCATTTAACTCTGTCCACAAAGGGAGCTTCAGGCAATGGAGGCTTTGCAGAATGGTCAGACTACATCAGAAGGTGGCATAGAGGGTCAGTCTGCAGTCGCTGCTAGCCATGCTATGATAGAGAAAATACTCGGTGAGGAGCCAAGGTGGCAAGGTGAGTGTCACTTAGGATCTGTGGGGCTGGGAAAGTCTGGTGTTTGTGAAGTGCATGCTCCTGTCAGAAACTTCTGTATAGTAAATGCAGGTCATGGTCATATCCCACTAACTGGTTGCTGCTTTTGTAGATACAACGTATGTGTTGGGAAATTACAAGACGGAGCAATGTAAGAAACCCCCCCGTCTCTGTCGCCAGGGTTATGCCTGTCCCTACTACCACAATAGCAAAGACAGAAGAAGAAGCCCAAGAAAACACAAATACAGGTACCGTAGTCCTGGATATTCTGTTTCCCAGCTGAGTGCTGAGGTGTAGTAGAAGTCTGTAATGAAGAATCTAGGAATTTGTCCACTAGATAGTACAGGCCTTGGAGACACACTAAAAACCTGACAGATGTGATGGACTGTTATTTCTGCGTAGGAGACAGGATAACAAATTAAACAAGGAGTTTTGCTGTATGTGGGAACCAGTATCTCTAACTGTTGCTAAGTCATGCAACAGTTCTGGTTTTATGGCAAACAGAACCTGTGTCTGGCTTCCAGTTAGCATATAAACTCCTGCTTTAGAAAGCAGTGCAGGAAAAAGAAAACAAAAGAAAGTTTTAATCCCCATCTAGAAACAAACTCGCACAGCAGTAAAGGATTCAGAATCATCAAGCTGCTTGTTGTGTGTGCCTGGTGATGGGGATCGTGAGGCACGATTGACCGCTACTGTAGCTGGACGTGCATTCCTAACCAACTGCTGAAGACTCTGCCTTTGAGGCACCAGGGTGTTCTCGTCACTCAGCTGTCGCTGGATTTTTCAGCATGCTGCGTCTGCCTCAACAAATTTCATCCAAGTTATAGGCCCTCATTTCCTCCAACACAACAGAGCTTTTGTTGTGGTCTCAGTGGGGCTTTTCCTTAGTTCCTTTTTGAAAAACATAAGAGCAGACCAGAAAGCCAGGAGAGAAAATACCATGGATGTTCTCACTTCCCTTCCCCACCCCCAACATTCGCAGAAATTTTGGAATTGGCACTGAAATCCCGTATTAAAAAAATTAAATAAAAATCAAAGGAACATTAATCCCAACACTTTCAGGAGAAACAGAATCACTAAGCCAGTCTTCAGGCAGCAGCTGTGTGCTTTCTGCCCCTGCCTGGGCCCTTTGGGAAGGGAAGAGGTGAAAGCTTCTCCCCTCCTGATCTCCACTCATTTGTGTTGCTTTCCCCACCCCCAGCTGATGTGGCTGCCTTTCATGCAGGAGTCTGCTGCTGCTATCTGCTTCCCTCTGCTGTTGTTTGAGGGAATGGTTAAGAGCATAAAGAGCAGGGGAAGTAGGTCACGGCAAAAATTCAGACCTGGGAAAAAGAACTGTTCCTGGCTGGGAGAAAGAATATGGACTTGCCTTTTCCCCAGTGACCTGACTGAGCCTCTTTTCCACGTGGCCATACTATAACCCTGGAAACATACCACTGTAAGGGTATTATGTGTTTTAGGATTAGCCAATTAACTTATTAGCTTTCTATGAATGTACAGTTCCAAAACAGAAACCAGACCCAGCATCTCTGGCACTAATCACATAAGCTGCTAATATTGTTAAGTTATGTTGGTTCAGGTTGTATTCGGTTTTAGATGGAGAGCTGAGCTATGTTTCTTTCATTGGGAAATTGGAAGAGTGGGAAGAAGATGCAATAGCAGCAGGGTGGGGGCTGGAGAAGCAGCAGCCAACCAAATGGATAGTACAGCTGAGGGTGAACAGCCAAACCTGCCTCCAGATTGAGGAAGCAAAGCTCAAAGCACATTTATGGGTCTGATGCATTCTCCTGCTACCTTATTTACACAGATCTTCGCCATGTCCCAGTGTGAAACATGGAGATGAGTGGGGAGATCCCAGTAAGTGTGAAAATGGAGACTCATGCCAATACTGCCACACTCGCACAGAACAGCAGTTCCATCCAGAGGTACAGTAACCTGCTCGCTCAGTTTGCTAGCTGACTAGAAAAGCAAAAGCATTCCAGTCTTATGAAGTAAATTAGTGTGCCAGCTGGAGAGTATGTGGGCTGCTTGCAGTGTGGTCCCGGGATACAGAGGAACTGCATGTTGGAAGTAAGCTGAAATTCATCTGCTTGACAGGGGTACCTTTTCATTAGGTAGACCACATGGGAGGAGGTAAGAAAAGTAGGGGAAAACTCAAGTGTAAGAGCAGTCTTATGTATGGGGGTCCTGTTGAAAGCATGATGTGGGTTTACAGGTGAGCATACAGCAGCTATTTCCTCGAGGGAAAAATCTTGGGTGATGATGATCACTCTAAACCATAGACACGCGTGAACTGGTGCTAAAAACCCAAGTTCGTAGTTGTGAGCATGCCCAGAGCATTCCAGTGTCCTTACAGAAAGTGTAATTAAGACCTTGTCCTAGTCTGCTTCATGTTACAGTGCTGAAAAGCTTTGTTGGGCCTGTATCAGCAAAGTAACCCTTGTTAGCGCCTGTCAAACTGGGGGGAAGGGGAATAATACATTTCTTACAATCATTGTCAACGGTTTGTTATTTTCCTTGCAAACATGTGGCTGTAGCTTTCTGTGCTGTCATCTGTCAGCTGTTTCCTACCTTTTACCATTTGTAATATCCATAGAGCTTCCAGTGAGACAGAGGGACTTTAAGGCAATTGGTGACCTTTGGGTGAGCTGACATATGATGGGTTGATCTTTGGGTAGCTGCAATGGGCATGTTCTGGTGTTTCCGTAACTATAGTGGGTTTTCCTTTCTTTGAAACAAAGCACTGAAATAGTCACCTTGAACTCTGCTGGCCTTTGTGCCTTTTATCTGTGTTCCTATCTTGCTGTTGAGTCTCTTTGTGGTACTTTTGTACTTGAGCTGCTGGTCACTGTTTTTTCCTGTTCATGTCTGTTTTTTTGTTTTGTTTTTTTTTTTCCCTCATCCTTAGATCTACAAATCCACCAAGTGCAATGATATGCAGCAGTCTGGCAGCTGTCCCCGAGGACCCTTCTGTGCCTTTGCACATGTAGACCGTACGTGGGCTGCTTCTCTTGTCTTTCATGGATATTTGAGCTACGGGGAGTTTCTGGCCAAAATAGATAGTTTAAAATATAGGGCCATTAAACTAGAGCTTCTGTGAAGGATTTTCAAAAACAAAGTATTAACTTTGATAATTCCTATAAAACCGTGCTAGTGTGGGAGGTGTTGGCAGAGCTGAAGGCAGTGGGTAGTCTGTAGGACTCAGCCCTTAGCTCTCGCTGCACTGTCTCTTGAAGTATCTCCCTATGTTCCCTCTCACTTGCTCAGTTCTCTGTATGTCGGTTTAGGAGGACTGGAACAGAGCGCGCCGCTTCTCTTCTGTACGTGGATCAGCTGTACCTAGCTAAGTTGTACAGTGTTGTATTTTAAAAAGCTGAGGATAAAATTGCTAATTATAGATAACGTACTGATCCATTTTAAAAATTAAATACTATTTTACTGTTTATGAAGTTTTGCTTAGAGTTTAAATCTTTTAAGTCAGGTTGGAGAAGAAAAATATGCAGCTTTTTTTTGTCTGCTTTTCCTCAAATCCTCTTGTCTCGATAGCTCCCTGATTTATAGGGCATTATTTCAATCCTCGCTTTCATCATCTGTAAACCAGTGATGCTGTTTTGGTTATGGGAGTTCTATATTCAGGTGGGCACTAACATCCATAGGTAAATGGTTAGCTCCTGGTCCTATGGCTCCTACTCAGTTTCTGCCCTCCAGTCTCGCTGTTGAATTTGCAGCAATTAGAGCAGGTTACTCAGAAGTCAGTAGCTTGGCTCTGATACTGACTCACTACATGGCTTTGAGCAAATCTCTTTGTTATTTGATTATCCTTTGTAAATGGTGGAATTAGTAATTGCTGCCTTTGTCAAGGAATGGTGAGAGTAAATTCCCTACAGGTTATGTAGTTCCTTTTATAGGAAGCCTTGTCGACAAGCAGTAATTATAGCCAGAGCTGTGGGCTATAATGGCCCAAAACACGGTAAATCAACTCCACAGTATGATCCAGCAAGCTTAAGAGAGAATGAAATCTTGATAAAGAAAAACTGTTTAGCAATCTCCCTTGCTATAACATAGTATTTTTGTTTAGGAGATACCTTATTCCTAACAAGATTACCGCCCTTGATAGTATACTACTTTAAAGCCAGAGTAACATTCTGTGGCACTTAAGTCATTCCAACCTGGTTATTTCTTGTGCTGTCTTACAGAATTGTATCCTTCTTAGCAAGGTGAACACTGAGGGCCTAATTAAATTAAAATAACAGGAGTCCATTTATTATATCTGCTCTTAGCATGAGTTTTGCTGATTATTAGCAAGAAATGTGTTGAAACCAGTACTTTAAAGATACTGCAATACAGGCATAGTGACAGTTACATAATTTTTGTAAAGATGCTGAGTTATGTCAGATGTAAATACTACAAGTCTACAGCATCTCTACTTTACCTTCCAAACCAATGACTCTTTTTGTGTATACCTTTCTATGTACATTACTCTTTTTTGGTAATGTTTTGTACTGAGCGCAGATGGAAACTTATCTCCCTCAGCTAATTATAATGCACCCATCAACTTTGTGCCTAGCAATGAAAAAAGCTCTGCTTAGTTCAAGACAGCTGAATGAATAACACGCAATTCACGCAGGGAAGATAATTTTGGACCAGCTTTAATGGGCTAAAGAGCAGCACAGTGTACAAGGGATGACAGTAATAATGTTAGGAATATTAGATAAGTAGTAGCCATTTGCTAGAGAGGATTTCTCCTTGCTTCTATATTGTAAGTAGATGCTTGTGGAATATTTCTTCTTTCAAGAATATCTAGCTATTCTTGTTCTTAAACATCTTGTGCTCCGTTGCAATTGTACGGCTTTGAGTAACGTTCCATGTGCTTTTATTTCTTCCAGAGCCTGCGCTCAGTGAAGATTTACAGCAATCCTCGACTGTGTCTAGCCCAACACAGACAGGGCCTGTGATGTATATGCCATCAGCGGCTGGTGATTCTGTTCCGGTCAGCCCTTCCAGTCCACATGCCCCAGACCTTAGCAATGTATGTAGCACTGTGGGGAAGCCCTGCCCATATTTTATAAGTTTGAGTTTCTCTGAGTCGCTGTACTTCTTTCTCCCAAGAAGAGAAGTCTTAGGTGTCCAAAAGCCCAAAGGATATGGCATTTTTCTTTTGGATCTCAGCTCCACACTTTTTAGAGGGATCCATTTGTTTGGAACATACAATTCAGTGGCTTTAGTACTGTCCTCTTACCTATGAAATTTCTAAGCCTTCCTTTCTGTGCAGAGTTTGTTGATGTACTTTCAGGAAAGTGGAATACATCCGTACGTGAAGTCCAACTCCTTCCTGTCTGGAGGTACATATTGGGCTTAGTTTCCAAGTACTCTAATTAAAGGCTGTGAGCCAATAACGTCTAAAGTACATAACTACAATCGAGTTTGTTTACATATGTTATCTCAGAGGCTTAACCTGTGCATATTGTGTGTTGCGTTATAGGATATCCTTGATTCCCTCTCTCTCCTGCTCCTGGAGATAGTTAAACTCTGTAATATGTTCAAGTAATGCCCCAGTTTGTTGGTAGTACTTTATTTTAGTTCTGCGTACAAGAAAGGAGATCTTTAAATGCTGAACAGATACACACAGACAGATAAGAAGCCCATGGAATGCTAGACCACTTCATTTTTGCTGAGATTTTTTTTTTTGTTCGTTAAGTCTTTCCTGTTTGCACTACTGTTGATAAGGTGTGTAACCTTTTCAGATGGTTGGTCGAGGTTTTGAGAGGGTAAAATGACATGAGTTTAACTCATTTGAAACTGGTCAGAAAGAGTTGAACTCATTTAGGACCTCTGTTTTATCTTAATCCCCCTCTTTGAAAAGAGAAGCTGATAGTTTGATTTTATTAGTGCCAAAGCCAACCCAACAGTTCATAGTTCTCCTGAATTTGATTGCAGCTGGAATTCCAAACAGGTCTTGAAAAGGCTGGACATAATATTTGTTCTCACTAAATAACACTGTGGAAAGCCGTAAAAAACAAAACCCCTTCATCTTATGAATGTATCATCTAAAGTCTCTGAAAACTGCAATGAAATGGAAGGTATCTTCCACTTAAGAGACTGTTTAGGTCTTTTTTTATCTCAAGCTCTTAGTCTTTTTAAACAGTCTTTACTAATCCTTGGATATATGCCAAACGGCAACACATGTCTTTCTGTGACTTCATCACTCCGCAGGGCATCTGCATGTAGCTTGCAAACAAATATGGCTTTGCTGGTGATCATTTTACATGATGAATTAATCAGAGGAAGAGGTCCCTCTAGCAGCCAGCCTCACGTGGCCTGTTCTGTTTTGTATTTGTACTGTAGGTGTGGAATAAATCAGGAACTCTGCCAACTAGCCCCACCTCCACCACAGTGAGTAGTATCTTTGCAACTGTAGGGAAGCGTGGACAGCAGAATGTCTGTATAAAAATAAAATCAAAACATTGTAGGATGCTCCTTCTTTCTAATGCCAGCTCAGACTGTGCCACATCTGAATCTGTGGTAGCAGTAGCTGTCTAAATGTTGTCTGAAAGCACACTCATGCTTGCCAGTGTACACAAATAATTTCTTGTCCCAGAAAAATGGGATATATGCATTGATCCAGGTAGGCGCTTTCTCTAAAACTCATTGTAGTATCCTTTGCTGCTGTCTGTGGCTTCATCTACAGTGCAAAACTAGCCTTGTTGCATGTCGTTGTGATCCCTGGTTATAGTCCAAAGAATGGAACTGTTGGAAATCCTTGGGTTTTTTAATGCGGTTGTTGATTATTTGGCTTGTGCCTGCATTAAAACTTCCAGAATTCCAACTGGAAAGTAAAAGATACAGTATTACACGTAGCTCTGATATGCTTGGTTGTTCTGACTGCCATAGGATGTTTCCAGGTTTCACACTGTTACTCAGAGTGCAGGCAGGATCCACTGTAGCCTCAGGAAAGCAAAGAGTTTCGATCAGGTTTGGAAACTTGACCAGTTGCATCTGAGACCTCAGAAAGAATAAATGTCACTAGACCTGTAGGTTGGTTTTTATAAGACTGCGCTCCAGTACAAAGTAATGACAATAAAACCATAACTGTGGGACTGTGTATATCCAGTATCTACTGGAACTTTTTCCTGGTTTTTAATTACTGTTTACTGGAAGCTTGTATACTTGTGTTGACTGTCAGTATAATCGATGCACAAACAGTGAAGTGAATGAGCTCTTCTGTGGGATGCCTCTCCTCTTCAAGTCGTTGCTGCTGGCTGTACTTTCCTGACGCTTGTTCCTTCTATTAGCTTCTTTGTAGGAACAGCAGTCTCGGAAGCCCATCTAATATATGTGGGTCTCCTCCTGGCGCCATTGGAAAGCCACACAGCTTGGAGACCATTGGTTTTCCTCCAGACTCAGTAACAGCAGCTGGCAGCTACAAGAAAGCACCGGGGTTTGAGCGAGAAGATCAGGTGGGGGCCGAGTATTTGAAGAGTTTCAAATGCCAGGTTAGTAGGGAATACTGGCTGGAAGAGTTTGGGGGGGATGAGGAAGAATGAGAAATTGCTCAGTCTCGCTTGAATGTAGTTTTATTTTTCAAGGAACAAAAATGAGAAAGCAGTATTCTTATTAGCAGTTCTCAGATCCTTGCTGTTGCTTTCAGCCTCCCTTCCAGTCTCTTCCATCTTACATCTGTTCTTGTCTGCCTAGCTGCCATCACACACTCAGTTTGCGGAAGTCAAGCTGCTGCTGGTTTTCGTAGTCCCTCACAACTTCTGTCCTGTGTTGACCCTGGGTAGCTTCCCACATATCACTTCTTGCTCTTTCTTTTCCATATTTAGGTCCTTGCCAAGAGTTGCTGTTTCTCTTGCTGTATTGTCTCATGGAAACTCATCCTTCCTTCTCTGTTCTCACTCCGAACTCTTACTTTGATCTCTGTGACTTGGTTTGTCTCCGTTTTCACCGTTCGTTTCTTGGGTGTATTAAAAATGTCATGTTGGTTGTCTCTTGCTTCTCTGGCCGTATCATTCTGATCCTTGACTCTCTCCTGTGGCTTCTGTATTAGATTTTAGTTTCTCATTGTCATCTGAAGAACCCTTTGCAATCTTACCCAGCCCACATCTCTAAATTCCCTCTTTCCCCTTTTGGATATTCCGGTCTTGCCTTGCTGCTTCCTCAGTTTTCTCCTTCTTGGTGTCTTCTCCTTCTTGGTGTCATGCCTTATTCAGACTGCTCCCTAAGCCTAGAACAGTCTCTTCTATCTCTTCTGCCACACATGAGCTTTTCCACAGTTAACTTCTTATTGTGAATTTCCTTTCTTGATGTTACAATTAATAGTTTCTCTGTACCATCCCTTCCAAGTCAGCTGAGTCCAAACCAGAGCTTAGGTCTCGGTTTTTATTCCTCGCTGGGTTTGTAAATGTAATAGAACAACATCTCAATTTAGGGGAAGGAATAGCTACTTTTATAAAGAGGTGCCTGCAAAAATATTTCCTACAAGTTCTTTAAAAAAAAATTAAATATATATATATAAAAAAAAGGAATAAAAATACCTGGTCTGTGTTGCTTGCAAACAGATGACAAGAAATGCTGCTTTCAACCTGGCTACGTTTAAACTCGTCTGTAATATTAAAGAAGCTAGCCTTAATAAGCTTATACTGCTGCATTAGTATTGCACTGCTGTGAGAAAACAGTGGAAATACGCCGTCCAGACAAGATCTTGCATAAAGTTGGATTTAGAAGTAGACTCTCTGTGGATTTTGTTCTATTTATTTTTACAACTTTGGGAAAATATGACCAAACTTTGCAGTAGGACCAGTCTCGATTGCTGTTTAGTCTAATTAAAACGATTTAGTGGCAAACACAGATTAAACTATATGCATGTACGCTTTCTTATAAATGCTTTCATTGTCTTGCTTAAACGTGGATGTGGCTTAAGAAATTCAAACGGATGCAACACATCTTTAGGGGTAAAGAGCAGACCATGCTGTGATCCTGGCAATTCTTGTGGGCACAGCAGCTTGTAGCAGTTGTTTAGAAACAAAGGAAAAAACATGTGCTCGTTCTCTGTTGCCTCTGCTGCAGAGGAGGAGTGAACCCAAAGCCGAAGGACCAAGAGAACCCCTGTTTCCTGCCAGCAGAGGCAGGGTGCCAGGGAGGCCCTGCTTTGGAGAAAATGGGCAGCAAGCCTAAGCCAAGGAGAAAAGGGATGGAGCATGAATAGGGCTTTTAAAAGGAGGGCCAAATGATGAACATTTATGTCTGAAGTCCAGACTACAAAGATACTGTATTCAGGTAGCTTCTTACTCATGTGGCTTTAATTAAGCAAAAACCTGTGTTAAGTGACTGGCATAAATAGCTGTTAAGATAAAGACGGAAGTAATTGCAGTTGCCTTATGCTAGGCTTCTACAGACAAAATTAGGTGTCTCATAAGTGTCCTGATGTAATTTGCTTTTAATCTATAATTACTTACTTTTTTAAATCCTCTGTAATTCCCTTTGGCTGCAGTGGGCACCAGAGATTCTCATATACCCTGTAAATTAGTCCAATAATTAGGCATTTAACTTTGTTCACTTGTATTTGAAAACTTAAGAGGCACTCTGGCTCAGCTCTGCAATAGGCTTGTCGTTTTTCCTCTGTAGAGTTACTACAAATAGTTTCTATCTTATTAGAATGAAAAATGCACCTTCTGTGTTAATAGGTTCCACATAGTTTGTGGTAAGCCAGCAGTTAAAGCTAAAAATACTTCTCTTGAGTCCCAAAAGATTTAGCAAGCTGGAAAAATGCTGGCTGCACTGGAAGGACTTCAGTGCCACAACCAGGAGGTGTTCCTGAGTCCTGACACACAGAACAGTAGATTTGTTCCATGCTGGTCAGAAAACACCCAGTTTCACTCGTAATTTATGTCCCTCGTTTTCTTTCTGGCTGCAACAGAGTGAGCTGGTGAATTTCAGCCTGCCCTTTGAATTTCTGTCTTGATGTGTGCCCTTTTTAATGTTATTCAGAGCTGAAGGAGACTGGCTTAATGGTGGCAATCGGTTTACTCTCTTTTTCACTTGTGTTACATGAATTCAAGGCAGTGGGAATTGGGACTAGCTTAAAAGTCTGTTCACTTTTTCTCCTCCTTAAAGGAAAAAAACCCTTCCAGTAAGACTTAACTGCACCAGAGCCAGCTAGCTACATTGGCAGGAAGCCTCTCAGTAGGGGGGACATGGCTGTGTATGTGCCTTCACTTTAGCTGCTGACGTCTGTTGATAGCACATCTTGTGTTCAGATGAGTGTCAAACAGGGTAGGGATGTGTTGGATAATCTAGCAGGCGTGTTATCAGACACACACATGCACTAATGTAACGCATCTATTGTACACAAAGGAAAACAAGCCTGTGATCGGTTCAGTGGTAGTTTTACTGTGAGTAAACGCACTGTATGTTGTTCAGGGAAGCGCGAGAGCATGGTGCCCACCGCAGAAGGATCTTTGCATCTGTATCTCAACTGCCTGTTTGCCAGGCTTTGACCTCCCCATCTGCCCACAGGCATACAGCTGAGCAGAGAAAATTATTTAATTAAGGAAAATCAAAGGATGAATTCTACCACTGCTCTTTCGCCTGTCTGGTTATGTCATCCCTCTCCAGCAATCATTTATCTTTTTCATAAGACTGTTTAAGCCAAAAAGTCAAGGCGTCTCATGCGCTGCTGTTGCACATCATGCCTAAATCTCCCCTGTAGAGATGGTGACTGCCTGCATTTGCGATAAAAACGATTGAGCGGACTTTATGCCTGGAATATGTCTCTGATTCAGACGAGGGGATTGGAGAGCAAGTAAACAAGCAGCCCTGTCTCTCGGCGCTTTTTTGCTCCCTCTCTGTGCCCAGAGGGTGTGCTTGATCTGCCCGTGCCTTACGCGTTAGCAGCATGGGAGGAACAGAGCAGGGCCTGCAGAACAGACCGTTACATGCTGACAAGCTCATGAGGCTACTTCCTTCCCAGCTCTGGTTATTGTGGCTCAGAATTGACTGAGGTTGTGAGGCAAGAGGGTTGATATCCATTAAGGATATAGTGTTGGAAGGTCCTTAAGCTGCATTTTTAGGCTGGATAGTGGAATTCTAAATGTATGTTGGCATTTATGCAGTTTTGCAATTCCAGACAGCCTTGACCTCACTTAAATTTTATAGCTTTGAGTTCTCTATGTTAACGGATGGGGAAAGGATTTTTTTAAAAATCAGTTTTGATGATGTTGCTTTTAAAATTGGTTAGTTATCACTGTGTTTTTACTCTGCAATCCTAGCTGGGAGCTGGAAAAGTTTTAGGGAAAAACATAATCTACATACTTTATTTTTCCAAAGCTGAAAAATGTTTACTTAATTTAAAAATATAGTATGCCTCCCACTATTTCTGGTCCTTTTTTTAGATAGTGGTAGGGCTGTTGAGTTATTTATAGCAAGGCAAAATAATTCATTTTTGGTCTTGGTTCTTAACACGTCCTTTGTGCTAGCAGAGGACTCTTACATTTGCCTTCAATGCTGCTGTTCGTGACAAGTCTTTGCATAACTCTAGGGGTCATGTCTTGGTATACAGAAAGCAAATTACTTGGGGTGTTTTCAGTTTGCTGTGCTTCCCTGCTCTGTGAATTCTGTAGTGCCCAGAGCAGACTGTAAGAGAGGAGGGGACTGTGTTTCCCATGGCCTCTCCAAAGCCATTTTTAATTTTGCTGCTAATCCCTCTGCTTATCTTATGTTCTGTTTCTGCAGCAAGCAAAAATGAAATCCCACTCACTGGAACACAGGAGCCAGGAGCAACCTTTGTTACAGCCCAAACAGGTACAGTACTGCTAGCAGGGCTCTGAACCTAGCTCAGTGCTCACACCACCACAGACAAGGACACGACAAATCTCTGTGGATCCAGACAACTCTGCAGGGAGTAAATGACAGTCCAGGCACCATTAGGGATGCTCAGCTTGAGGGTTTCCTTTATGAAGATGGGTTGATTTGCTGGAGGTGTTATTTGTGAATGGCTGGACCTGTGTGAATTCAGGGCAGATTCATAGGCCTGGGCCGTGCTGGAGAGAGTCTCCAAATTACAGAAAATTGAGCTGGAATGGATCTCTGGAGTCATCTAAGTTCAAGGATTCAGCAAAGAGAATTTAATGTCAGGTTCTAAGTCGTGTGCTGAGCTAAGTCTGAGTGAGTGATTGTGTGACCCATCCCTATGATTGCATGCAACCTGTGGGTCACAGGAGTTAATTCTGGGGTAGCCTGAAGGATGTTTGTGATACAGGGGGGAGGGGGATGGAGTGGAGAACAGTCGGCAGAAATTAAAGAAAAGCTGTTAATCTCTCCCCCACCCCCAAGCCCAGTAGTAGCACCAGCCATCTGTCAGGTTGGAAGCAGGCAGGAACAGGTTTGTTGCTGATCTTTGGCTCATTCCTGCGTGTTTCTGGAGAGATTCTTCTAGAAAGATGTTTTATTTCCTACCTCTTTCCCTTTTAAAACTCTTGTTTCAGGACATACTGGGTATTCTCCCAGTGGGGAGCCCGCTGACATCCAGCATCTCCTCTAGTATCACCTCCAGTCTGGCTGCAACGCCACCAAGCCCTGCCGGCACCAGCAGCATACCAGGCATGAATGCCAATGCCCTTCCTTTCTACCCAACCAGTGACACCGTTGAGTCTGTCATAGGTAATTTTGCCTTTTTTATTTATGCTAATAGGGCTTCCTCAGACGTGGACAACCAGGTATGAGAATTGGAATAGCCTGGGTGTTCCAGCGAACTCCAGTTTTTTGTCTCTGTCAGTGTTGGCAGATTTCTGTGATTCTGTGACTGTGACACATCTGATATTTTCTGCAGGTCATTATGGATGAAATTCACCCACAGGACCAATAGAAGGCCTCTGAGCCACTTACTCAGAATGTCAGATGGTGTAAAGGGCTTTAGTTTTAGGTTTGTCAAAGTGACAGAGAGGTCTTGGAGTAGGCAGGAAATCACAAGGGCATTTTCCACAGTTACAACCCCTTACATTCTAAATGAGAATTTTATAGCGAGGGCTACCACCAGGTAGATTGTAAGGACTTGCCCTTCATAGAGTGTAGGACAGAGGTTGTAAGAAAAAGGGGAACAGGGAAGTCCAGAGAATGGAATCACTCCTCTTAGATAGGTACAGGATTTTTGGTCACCTGTGGTTTTTTTCTTTTTTTTTTTTTTTTTTTTTTTTTTTTTTTTCAAGTGTTCCCTTCTACTGGCATTTCTTTTCTGAGTGGCTCTTCAACAAAGCAGGGACAAAGCACAAGCCAGATCCAGACATGTCATAAGCCAGTGTCACTGCATATTATGGACAGACTTTAAAGAGCAGTTTGGGGAAGACTTCTGGGAACCGCTGTTATTTCATCAAACTTCTGTTTTCTTATAACATTTGGGAATACTTTGAGATGAAAAGAAATCAGATCAGGCAAAACCTGAACCGAAAAGCTGCCCATGATGCTTCTGCCAAACCATTTAAGAACAGCATTGCACAGGGCGGAGAGTAGGGCCGTGCAGACTGACAAATAGAGAGCAAAGGCTCCTCTGCATGTAGGCTCTTTGGGCCATCCTATCTCTTGAAGTTGTTGGTCCTTTATAACATAATTGGTACCTCTGTGTCTGGCAGAGTCTGCCTTGGATGACCTGGACCTGAATGAATTCGGAGTGGCTGCCCTGGAGAAGACATTTGACAGCAGCACAGTGCCCCACACGAGTGGCATCATGATAGGTACATGAAAGCAACAGAGCTTTCTTTATCTTCTGCCAAGCAGTGTTGCCCAGTCACCTCAGTGGAGCCAGCCCAACAAAGCTCTAAAACCAGTCCCAAAATAACATTGGTTAAAACAGTAATTATAACAAACTCTGGCAACTGCTGAGCATCTTTGAAGTGAAAGCTTACCCTTATTGACTAGCAGAGCTGAGTTCTTGCCATTGGGCCCAGGTGTCTTGGGGATGTTTCTTGAGACTGAATGGGACTTACTTGAGTTTTTTCTTTTTTTTTTTTTTTTTTTAAGTTTGTAAGTAGACTCTAGAAGGCATCTGATACCTTTAAAAACAGACCAAAGTATAATGATTTGCATCTTAAGCAGAAAACTCTCCCTAGCAGTAACAGGAAACTCACTGACCTGGTAATGGTATCCATCTGTCACAGAGTGTCATCAAGGTCTGCTGATTTGATTCCTGTAACATCTGTCTCATTTTAATACGTGGAGGTAGGCTAAGGCCTCTTCTACCTGTCTCTAATGAGTGTCCAGGGAAAACCAAAATGTCTCGTGTAACTTCTTGGAAGTGATTGTAGTTTCTGGCTACCCTTGCTGTGTAAAACAGGTTTTTGAATGGGAGCTAACTTTGGTTGTCTGAAGGTTTCCAAGGGAACTGGAACACTGCCTGGAGTTGTATTGAGGTAGGAAGGGACCTGTGGAAGGAACCCTAAAAAATACCACTTCCACTTCCCTGCCAAAGATAAGACCCTGGTCAGAGAGTTTGCTGTGCGTGTCTGCTGATAGCCCTGCTTCTGCTGCTACCCGTCAGCAGTGGTTTAGACATCCTCCACACTGCTTTTCCCTCTGTTCACGTCAGGTCTGGGTGTTACCTCGTGATCTTCTAAGAAGGGAGATCAGGAGAAAGTGGGGAGCAGGGCTGAGGTGTCCCTCAATCTGTGTGTGGCCAGCAGAATGACCTCTTGCGTAAGGGAAGTGTGATGTCTTTGGAGGTTGGGCTTTTGTTTATTCAGGTTTGTTTTTTATTACTGATAGATCCAGGCTGTCAAGGATGTCCCAAATGACTAAAGCTAGTCACTGATTTGTAGTGGTTAAGATCATGACCTGACCCAGCACGATAGTCTTCTCACTACAGGTTCTTTGGAAGTATTAAAGGCAGAGGCACATGCTTTTAGAGGTGAATTTTTCATTACAAAGTATTTCACCAGGTACAAAATTAAGCTTCTCTAGACTGATAGGGACTGAACTCTGCTCAGAAAATCTTTTGTTGCTTTGACTGATAAAAGAGTAGTCCACTGAACTCTGGAGGGTCTTAACGTACGTGGTTCATGGGATGGCAACTTCAGTGCTCCTCTTAAAGGCTGAGAGGGGAATGGAACGTGATGAGAAGTGGAGGGAATCCTGAGGGGCTTAGGGAGGAGAAAGGGAACCTAAGGCCTTCTGCTCTGAACTCCTGCACTGTGCCCATACTTCATGGTCATACATAGCCATCCTCTCTGTGTGTTCTTTGTCCAGGTGGGAGTTTGCTGCAAAGTTCTGCTCCTGTAAATATCCCCGGGTCCCTTGGAAGCTCTGCCTCCTTTCACTCTGCCTCTCCTTCTCCACCGGTCAGCCTCTCATCGCATTTCCTTCATCAGCCCCAGGGACACTTAAGCCAATCAGAAAACACGTTCCTGGGGACATCAGCTTCTCATGGATCATTAGGTAAATGCACAGTGTGTGTCCCCCATGTACATGCCTGTCTGTGCCATGTAAGTATTTTCTTTTAAGTTAGCTTTAATTTCAATGTATTATTTCACTGCTGCCATTTGTATCTCTTCTTCCTGTGAGAGCAGCAACAGTACTAGAAGCTGCTTTACCAAAAATCGGCTAATACCTTGTGAACAAGGGAGCATTTCCCCCTTCTTCCTGTGTATCTAGGCTGAGAAAAAGGTACAGATAGGTTAAGTGACTTGCTCTGATGATGACTTTCAGGGAAAAGAGCTCTGCCTTTTCCTGCCACCAATGCTGTGCCAAGACTTCACTTTACATAAAACTCAAGAGTTGGGTCCTCAGCTTTGCTTAGTTAAGGTGGGGATTGCAGTTTTCCCTTGGGGCTACTTATAGGTCAGACTGGCTTCTGGGAGCTCTAGAGCAGACTTGGGTCATTGTACTTTTTTCTCCTATTTGGCACTCTGCACGCAGTTTTGTAGTGTAGACTTTGCAGAAAGTTACAGTGTTCCAGCTTTGTCCCCTTTGCTCCTTTTTCTTTCCCCCTCTTGAGGATGTTTCCTGCATGAGGGACTGTGAAGGGAAGAGAAGTTGCTTTGAAGCTTCAGCTGTATCAGGCAGAACTGGGAACTGAGGGGCCAGTTCTATTTTATTATTCAGATGCAGGATTACTTTGAGAAATAAAAGGCTCAAAGCTGCTACAGTGACGCTTGCTCTGCTGATTTCTGTGCTAGTAACAGTAAATATTAGTTCTCTCTATTGATACTAGATATAAAAGCTTCTTCAAATTTGAGAATCACTTTAATATTCAGCTTAACCTAATAAAATGGTTACATGCTTTTGTAATCTATTTCTGCATGCACTTATCTGTGTAACTGCATCCCTTGTTTGTGTAGGCCAAAACCGTGCTTCCATGCCTTGCGATTGCTATTTGTTTGGCTTTAACAGCTTTTACAATTAATGTTATAAGAAAAGAGACATCAGAAAGCATCTCTGCTATTAATTAGTGTTGAGGGTGGCTGTTCATCCCAGTTCCAGTAAGAAAAGGAAAACTTGCTGATAAGGCCTGCTTTTAATTTCAAAAGAAACAAGTTAAGCCGTTATATTTGTCTTGACTATGTAGTCAATAAAAAGCCAAAGAAATGTAGGAAATTCACAAATGCATTTAAATAACTTATTTTAAAGAAAAAAGTTAGATATTTTCCTGTAATACGACAAAACCATTTTTGCTGAGGTTTTGATATTTAAATAGTAGCCTAGCAGTTTGGAATCTGGAATCTATCTATTCCATGTGACTTGCTGAATGAACGTAAGTTAGTGTGTGCTGTGTGTAGTTACTGCTTATTTGTACTGCAGTCAAGTTAAAAATACCTAGTCCTGGGCTAGTTCCCACTGTGCTAGATGCAAAATGTGCAGAGAAGCCGTTCCTGACCCAAGGGGCTTGCTACTTCACATGTGAAATGAGAATAGCAGGTGGAAAGAGGGAGGAAAAAGAAATGACAAGATAAGCTTGGTCAGCATTATAGCAGAATTTGTGGCTCGCCAGCATCCTGCTTAGTGCGATTCACATTCAAGAAAACTGGAGTTTTAAAAACAGTGTGAGTTGGGATTCCATTAAAACTTCTTGCTTTCAACTGAGCACACTTCAGAGCAGCTGAAATGGATCTATGGTAAGTGGCTTGAGCCAGCAAAGATCCTTTGCTGCGCTGCTAAACGACTTGTTAATGAGCCTAAGCCCTTAGTGAAGACAAGTTACTGTTTTTCAGTTGGATTGTTTTGTAACTGTTTGTGTCTTGGCTGGTACTAAATGGGAACTAAGTGGTGCTGGGTTAGCCCTCAGCGAGAGGCCATCGGCTTGCTTGCAGACACAGTCGGTTCAGTGCTGTAAGATCAGAATTATCAAATGCAACTAGATTTAGGAATGTCCACAGCCAGTGGTGAGCACCACTAAATGAAAATGACTCCTGCATCAAACTGGTGCATGTCTGTGTGCATAGGAGTCCCCATCACTCAGTGTGAGCTTTTTTTACTAATTCTTCCCTGAGTGCAAAGTATGGATGCTTATTTTAAGTAAAAATATTTTTGTTATTAAGAGTACAAACCTTGGAGTCTGTGGGGGGAAAAAAGCCAGTTTTGTTTACAACTGGTTTTCTACTGCTTTGTCTCCTAAGCCTTGAATTTCTTCCTGAAAACAGAAATTATTTGAACAAGCTAAAATAGGGAAGTGGTTAGTTAGTTGTCTCCGGTGGCAATCACTAGCTTTGTGCTAGAACTCTGCAGGGGAGGAAGCTGATGTATATACTACTGCCTCCACTTGTTTATAAACAGGGTTTTCCAGTTAGTGCTGTTTCTTGCATATGCAAACAGTAATGATGTTGGTGCATTTTAGTCTTGCTGTTTGGGAAGTGAGACTCCTTTTCGAAGCACCAAGCGGAGGAGACAAAAGCAGTTATTTTCTTAGGGTGTAGTGTGAGAGGAAGCACCACCTGGGTTGGCTGTGTGAACCAATCTGTTCACCAACGCTCATGGCTGTGCTGCACAGAAAAGGGGGAAGGTAGTAAGCAGTTCAGAGGTTCTCATACGAGAATGGGGCTTCAGGCTGGTAGTCAGCTCTGCTCTATAATCAATGCTTCCAAAAACAGCCTGCTTCAAAGGTTGCCTCCGCTCAGTTTCTTGGGTCCTTCCTCTGTCATTAAAGATGTGGCCTAATGGTGTGAAACTTCCCCTGTAACATCCCTCTGTGATGGAGTCCTGGGGATGAAAGTAATTCTTAAGACAATCTGCTCTTTCCTATGTCACATTTTTGAATCCTGGATTTCACAGGGGTAGGGAGGAAATGGAGAAATTGCCAGCACCTGTGACATAACCCTCTCTATTTCCCTGTGAAACAGGTTTAAATGGGATGAACAGCAGCATATGGGAACACTTTGCTTCGGGGAGTTTTTCGCCCAGTACCTCACCTGCATTTCTGTCAGGTCCAGGTGCTGCGGAGCTGGCACGGCTACGACAAGAACTGGATGAAGCCAACGGCACAATAAAGCAGTGGGAAGAGTCTTGGAAACAAGCCAAACAGGTACTTGGGCAACTCCTGGGAAGAGGGATTAGGGAGTGTAAAGAAGTAGGAGGATTTCAGCCTTTCAACAGGAGCTTTCCAGACAGTGAGGTGATGGGGAGAGCTGTAGGTTGTACATACAGATTCTCTTACACATTCTTCTTATTTCTTCTGTCTTGGAAAGGGGGGCTGAATCACTGTCCCTAACGTGTTCAGGTGCTGGACATGCAAGGCTGGGTGTCATAACAGATGCACTGATGTGCTTGACAGTCTTTTAGACCTGGCAATTGCTTTAGATCCATGACAATTTGCTGGTATGCAAAATTCATCCTCTTAACGGTGTGAGCCAAATATGTAGAACCACAGCCCAACCAGACAGGGTATCTGGAATGAGCAGCGCTTTGAAGCGAAGCTCCAAGGTTATTTCAGAATTTGGGAACGGGGCAGATTGGACAGAACATGCTCCTGGTGAGGAGTGTATGGAAAGGGATAGTTTTGCTTAGGATTCTCTATTGGAGGCTGACCAAGTTTTCAGGCTGCTTCTTTTACCTTCATTGTTGGAACATGTAGGCTTGTGATGCTTGGAAAAAGGAGGCAGAGGAAGCAAATGATCGCGCCAACACAGCTAACATGGAATGTGAACTGGCCCGGGAGCAGAGGGAAGCCTTGGAGCTGCAAGTGAAGAAACTGCAGGAGGAGCTGGAGAGGATCCACACAGGCCAGGACCCTCAATTTCTGCGCTCCTTCTCTGACCTGGAAACACTCTCACTCTCTTCGCTTTACACCCTTCAGAAACAGCTGCGGGCAAACCTGGAGAAAGTGGATAAGGTGAGTGCTGGCGATTTGCAGGGCAGAGCTTTGCTCTCTCTGCTCCTACAGATCGCAGCTTTTTTCCCTTTTCTTTAATAGAGCCTATCAAAAGCAATTCCATGTGGATGTAGCCAAAGTGAGTTTTAGCCAGCTTACAGGAAAATACCCACTGCTTCTTTGTGTCTGAAGTACAGAATTTAAGTTAATCAAAGCTGCTCTGTTGAACCTAAAGGTCCTAAAAGACATTACGCTGTGCTGCTTCGCTTTTGCTTCTGAAGATGGATGGGTAGACAGTTGCAAGTCCTTCCCTTGCTGTTCCCCAAACTGCGTAGCACAGGGTGGCAGTGCCTTTGCTTGATGACTCTGATGCTTATGTTTTGCCCTGTCCCCCTCTCTTGCAGGCGGTATTTCAGATGCAGTCAGTGAAATGCCTTAAGTGTCAGGAGGAGAACCGGGTGGTGTTACCGTGCCAACACGCAGTGCTGTGTGAAACGTGCGCCGAGGAGGGCGAGTGCCCCATCTGCCATCCCAACAGGCCCCATTCTCTCCAGTCGTGACCTTCCAAGGACACTTGTTCTAATCATATCGTATAGGACTTTTTAACTTTATACATACGTAGATATATATGTATGTGTACATATATATATGTATGTGTATATATATGTATATATGTGTGCGTATGTGCATGTTTGTGTATGTATATATATATGCACACACACGCACATACACACATAAAACAAAAATTAGTTGCAGAGCACTTTTTAATATTTTACATCCCGTATCTAAACTGCCCCTCACCTGTGCCCCACTAATTCTAACTCTTGAGGAACTTTGAGAGCTGTTTTTAATACAGATCAAAGGGCCATTTGCAAAGAGTCTGCATTTCTCCTCTTTTCTATTTAGGTGATAACAAATTTTTGACTATTTCCAGAAGGATTTAGAGTGGGCAAGAGGGGCTTCCATGTGCTTTCCAGAGGAAGAGTTGAGATCACAGGGAGGATCAAGGTGGATTGAAAGACTTGTTCATGTCTTCAGTCTCCCTTCTCTCTCACTGACCCAGCTTGGTTAAAGCTGTCCTCCCTGATGGAAGCTCTGCTGGGTGCCTGCCTGGTGGGCCTCACATTGCCGATCTCTGAATGTGCAGGAACTTTGTCTGCCATTTAATCAGCAAAGTTCGCTTTTTAAATTTTTTTTACTCTTTGTATATTTGTATGAAAAGAAGAAAAGGGGGGGGGGGGGG
>VFFE01007255.1:3615176-3662234 GCA_008921705.1 Burhinus oedicnemus
TAAAAACAAACTCCAAAATACCCAGCAAACGTTTAGCAACCGCCTGCCCCGCTGGGTATTTTTGCTGGTCCACTGGGTCCCCCCACGTGCAATGCGCCCTGCAGAGCTGCTGCCCACCCCTGGCCCCGCTGTGCTTGAGCAGAGGGACGCAGGGCCCTGGCACAGGCTGGGGGCAATGCCAGGGACCTGCCCGCTGCTTCTGGGCTCTCGGCAGCCCAAATCGCCCCATTATTTGGCTGATGGGCTTGCGATGCTCTTTATGGCTGCCCAGGCTCCGGCAAGCTCCCAGGTTCCCTCCGCTCCAGCGAAGCTCCCTGGGGTTCATACAGGCGGGGGGGGCAAAAGTGCCAACACACACACAAGAGCTATGCACATTTTAAAAAAGAATAATAAAAAAAAATAATAAACCCCCCCCAACCAAACAAACAAACAAAAAAAAAAGCCAACAACAAAAAACCCACCCAAACCCACGAAGTTGGACCGGCTGCAGCAGCAGGCTGGGCAGGGATGGCTCCAGCACCCCACAGCCCCGAGGACACGCCGAAGCCACCCGGGGTCCTTTTGTCATCACCGAACCACCGCGCGCTGCCCCTCCTAAGCGCCTTGTGCCGCTCCTGAGCCAGACCTGGGCTTTACATGTCTCATCAGGCTCCTTCACAGGTCAAAAACCCGGCTCCATCGGCAGGATGATGGGCACCGGCCGTGCTGCGTCTTCAGCCCCACCGGGCGGTGGCAGCTTTCCCAGCCCTTGGATTTATACCTCGGTCTAGGTGACGTTCTGCAGTGGCCCATAACTCAAAACCACGCTACCTGATGCTCCGTAGAGGAAAACAGCCCGGCCGATTCAGCACAGCCGAAGCATCGGCCATTGCCCCAAGGCACCCCCTGCCCAGACTCAGCCCACGCATCAGCTTTGTTGCTTTTTAATTTAAAATAAGAGGCTTATCCACAAGAAAAAAAGGGAAAAAAAAAAGAAAAAAAAGGCAGGTTTGGCCACCGGTTGTCCCCGTCCCAAGTAAATGACGATGCGTTTGCATTGCCCTGACAGCGTGGCAGACAGGAGGGCTGGGGACACGGCCAGGTGATGTGGCACCAGCAGTGACTAATGGGGACGGGCAGGGACAACCACACACTTTCACATCCCCCGTGTAGTGTTGCTAGTCCGGACAGGCAAAGAAAAACCCTGAAATACCATCTGCCCAGCCCCATGGGAGCGTTGCTGCCCGAAGGTGGGGGTGACATGGGCGCGGAGAGGTGGTGGGGGGCACAGGGACCCCTTCTGTCCCCCCGGCCCCTGCGGATGGCTCCGGCTCCAGCACCGGCAAAACTCCTGGGGTCCCACTGGCTGGACCCCCTTGTTTCGGGACTCTCTTCCTCTGCCTCCCTCACTCCGTCTCCTTGGACTGCTTGGCTCGTTGCTTGCGGAGCTTAACGAAGGCCTGAGCCTCTTTGTCCCCCTTCCTGGACTCCAGCAGCCGGAGGATTTCATCTCCTGCCAGAGAGGAAGGGAGGGATGGTGGGAGACGCTCACCACGACCCCCTCCCCATGCCACAGGGCCGATGGGGGCTTGGCAGGGCTCAGCACCACGTACCAGTGGGTTTGGGGTGGGTGAGGGGGAGGCGGGTCTGGGGCACCCGTCCCGTGTCAGCCTGGTCCTCGTCGGCATCAAGGCCGGGCAGGTGGCAGAGGGGGAAGAAGGCTTCGCCCTCCAGGTCGTTGGTCCCCAGCGTGTCGTAGTCGAACACGGTCAGCAGCAGGCAGGCCCCCTCCTGCCGGCACTTCTCGGGGGGGATCAAGCTGCGGGGGGGACGGGATGCAGGGGGACATCACATCCCACCCCCTGGGTCCCAAAATTCAACCTTCCCTCCAGGGATTAAACAGGCTTCCCCTGAGTGATGCTCCGTGGGAAGCCAACACCACACACACACACACACACACACACACACACACCCCCCACATCCCACCCCCTGGGTCCCAAAATTCAATCTTCCCTCCAGGGATTAAACAGGCTTCCCCTGAGTGATGCTCCATGGGAAGCCAACACCACACACACACACACACACACACACACACCCACACACACCCCGACCCCCAACCCCTTCAAAGCAAAGGGCCCCCGCACCATTCTGTAGGACCCAGGTGTTTGGGGTGCCCCTACCCCTGCTCCCACCGTGGCACCCCACGGCTGAGCCCCCAGTGGGCTGCAGGGGGTGAAATCCCAGGGCAGGACCCAGTTCCCGGAGCAGCAGCCCCACAGCCAGGGCTCCGTTGAAGCTGGGGGGGGCTGTGGGGATTGCGGGGTGGGGGGCCGGTGGGTGTCAGCCCCTACGTACAAGTCGAAGGCTTCGTCGAAGAGGGGGTGCAGCTCGTTCCTCTTGCACTGGGTGGTCCGGGCCACCACCTCGGGGAACTCGTGCCGGGGCTCCAGGGTGAGCTGGACGAAGGGGTCGCTCGAGCCTGGTGGGGTGCAGACATCAACCCCCTCCCGCCACCCGCCACGACCGCCGAGCCCGGCCGGGGTGGCCGGACACACCGGGGTGGCTGAGGGGGGATCAGGGCACCCTCACCGCCATCCCCAGCCCAGCCCCCAGCCCCTCCTGGGAAGGTGCGGGAGCATCCCAGCCCCTGCCCACACGTGGATCGGCCGCGGGTGGCTGCAAAAGGAGTGACCTCTCCTGGAGACCTCCCCAAATGACAAGCAACCAGAGAGATTGTCCCTTGTCACCCCGGCATATTTTTCTGTCTGAGGCGTGATTTGCATGGTGGAAAAAACCCGCCTGCCTTGGCAGCTGGGTTGTGCTGTGCAGGGATGTGGGCACAGTGTCCTGCCTGGTCCTGCCTGCCACATCCCACTGGACCGCCCCAGACCAGTGCAATAACACCCTTCTTCCCCAAATCCATCTCCTTGGATGCAAAAGAAAATCAAGACAGAGTCCCGTTACTCCAAGCGCTGCCAGCATCTCTCCTACCCAGGGGCATATTGGGGACCAAGGACAGGGGGTGCCAGGGCACTGGAGTTCCCCAGCCCACCCACACCCACCATTGGAGTCCAGTGGGATGAGGTTGACGGCGTTGAGCACTTCCACACGGAGTTTCTGCTCCGAAGGGCGGTACAGTGCTTTGATCGTCACGGCCCCGTACTTCTCCGAGCTGGTGTCCCGCTGAGTGGTGGGGTATAAGAATAAGGGTGCTGCCTTTCGGCACACTCGCCGAGGGGCTGCCCGGGGTCCAGTGGAAGCTGAGCGGGCATATTGGGCTACCAAGGGGTGACGGGCATCCTCTGGGATGCATCTAAATCCCCTCCTGCCCACCGCTGGGGCAAAATGAGCCCAAACAGCCCTAGCACTGGGAGGGCGGTGGGGAAATCTCACATTTCCGCAGGCGGGCTGTCCCAGGCAGCCTCGCGTGTGCGAGGGTGGGATGTGGGAAGGGGCTCGGGACACCATCCTGACTCCCACCTGCTGCTGGATCCTGTTGATGAAGTATTTCTGGATGAGTTTGCGGCTGGTGGCGGAGCAGAGGGCCAGGTGGGTCTCCAGTGACTGCAGGGAAGACATAAGGTGATGGTCAAGGCAGCCTGGGGACACCTTCCCTGGAGAGCACCCAAAGGAAACCCTGGGCACCCCACCGTCCCCAGCACCCCATACCAGGAAGGTTGCAGTGTGGAGGGTCTCCAGCGGCAACCCGCAGCCCTCGGCGTAGAAGCACAGCTCCAGGCTCTGGGGAGAAGGATGCTATTAGCTGGTACCCAAACACCCGTCCCTGCTAGGGACACCGTCACCCCACCTCCACCCTGGTACCTTCAGGGCACAGTGCAGCTTCTTGTAGCGCTGGGCCGAGGGGACCTGCTGCCCTGCAGCTGCTGACAGCACGGCCAAGGTGTGATGCCAAAGGAGAGCAAGGAGGCTGCGGGGGCGAGGGAGGAAGGCTGTCAGCAGAGGTCCAAGGAGGGTGGGTTGGGGAATTTGGTCCTCGGCCGAGGGGCTTTGCAAAGCCCCAGAGCGGAACTGGCTCATCCCGTTGGGCTGAGCAGCCAGCCCAAAAGCGGGATGTCCCCAGGTCCCATGGGGCTGGGGGCACACTCCTGCCAAAAGGACGGTGATGCTGCTGGCCTCTGCCATGCATCCCTAGGGGCCCAGTCACCTTTTGAAGTTCTCCTGGACCAGATGCTCATTGAGATACTGCAGCTCCGACTCCAGGAACTTCATGAGTGGGATGATGGACTACAGCAAGAGGAGAGGGGTGTCGGGAAGGGCATGGGAGGGCTATATCCAGCAGGGCACAGGAGGGAGAGAGGCGGAGTGCTGCTGGCCAGAGCTAGCAGGGTAGAGGGGCGTCTGGAGGGGCTCCCTCCCACAGTGAGGACGTGGGCAGGCTGTGCCCAGTCTGGTTCTGCTGCCACCATGGACATCAAACAAAGCATATGGAGGTCTGGGCCCCATTGCTGGTGTGTCCCGTGCTCCAGGTGTGGGGTAGGGAGAGGTGGGGAAGGGTGATGGGGGCCGCCAGCAAGTAGGCAAGGGTTATTCACAGCTACTCGAAACAGATGGTCCAGGAGGCACCAGGCCAGGTACTTACGTCCTCGGGCTCCCTGGTGTCACTGGAAGATGAGAGCTCCTGGATGTGTCTGGCGATGCCCTTTTCCAGCTGCCAGGAAGAAACGCACAGAGACACTTGGCATTTGCCCTCTGCACCAGCCTCCCCATGCCTGGGTCCACCTTGTCTCCATCCCAGGGGCACTGTGGGCCCCAGGGGTGAAACCTCCCCACTTGGGGCAAGGGGGGGTCAGTGGCAGGTGAGCACCTTGGTGGCCAGGGCTTGCACCACGTCCCGGACCTCGTGGTCAAGGCAGGAGACAGTGCTGTCGAGCTGGCTGTGCAGCGTGTGCTGGATCTGCTGTCGGTCAATGACAGTCTCCGTGCGCTGCTCCAGTTGCGCCCAGTCCAGCTGCGACGGCAGCTTCAGGATCAGCAGCCGCAGCTGCTTGATGTTGTTCACGACGATGCAGAGCTGGGAGAGGTGGGTCTGCTTCAGGGAGTCCCATACCCCCTAGTGCATCCCCCACCGGCTCCATCCCCATCCCCATCACTATCCCATCCCCATCTTCATCCCCATCCTCATCCCCATCACCATCCCCTTCCCATTCCCCCTGCTCACACCATTTGTCTCCTGATTTTCCAGGATTATGGCTATCAGAGGTCAACTGGTCCCCATAAAAGCCAGACATGGGATGTCAGCTGGGTGCTCAGCAGTTCATGTCCCTTTTTGCCCAGAAACCATGGCCAAATCCTGCCACTCCCTAAGCAGTTGTCCCTGCTCTGATACCAACCCTGTTGGCCGCTTTGCCCTCGTTCTTCTCGCTCAGCGACAGAGCCTCAGCCCTCTCCTTGATGAGCCGGCAGTACATCAGGGCGATTTTGCACATGTCCTGCAGGATAGAGAAGAAGCCAACGGGACTGAGCTGGGCAGCACAGGGACCACCGCAGGGCCAGGGAACTCCACCACATCAGCATGCGACACTGGCCCCATTCATGGAGACGCGTCTCCAAGAGCAGAAGAGGAAACTCCAGCTGCTGATGCCTGTGAGCATGGCATCTGCCGGCAGGGCCTGGTATACAAACCTCCACAAGCTTCACCATGATCATGAAAGCTTCCTCAGGGTCTGGCCAGTTGAGCTGCTGCCAGGTCTTCACAATCTGGGCATAGCAGGTGGACAGGTCAACAGTGGACGTGCTGTGCTTGTTGTGTTCCCCAAAGGGCGTCAGCTGGGAGGGCAGAGAAAGTAAATGCAACTTAGCTTGTACGGAAAGAAGCCACCCCAGACAGGAGAGCTGCTTCTTTACTTTGGGGTTCTCTGGCCCATCATCAGCTCCATATATCCTGACGTCATCACCCAGTCACTTTGGAGAGTGGAGGAGATGAGGATGGATGGAACGTCCCGAGCTCCCCGCATCGGGCTGTGCCCCATCATACTCTAACCCAATATTGTTGGACCACACTGAAGATTGGGGCAAGGAGCCTGTGGTCCCATGGCTGTCTTCCCTCCCCTCTTCCTAAAGGTCAGAAGCAAAGGAATGCTCACAGCACGGCCCAAATCCAGGTTCATCAGCTCACTTGGGCTGCCACAGAGAGGGAAGGGACACAGGGATGCGGTGTGGTCCAGGAGACCATGTCCTTTGTTATGCATTTGGGAGAGGAACCAGCCTGCTCCTGGGCTGAAAGAGGCACCTACATGGTGGTCTCAGTGCTGTGAGCCAGGCACAGCAGCAAGTCACGGAGGAAGCTGGAGTGTGCCCAAAGGACAGAGGGAGATGTTCTCCTCCCCGGGTTACCTGGTCCATCTGGACAGCTCTCTGTGCCCTCTCCAGTGCGATGGTGTAGGCCTTCTGCAGCCACTGGGGTACAGCTTCTTTGAACCACTGGTGGAAATTGCTCAGAGCCAGAGGTCCATCCCTGTGGATAAAGGCACCAGCTTCTCCAATCGTACAGCAACAGCATGGGGCCATCACCCTTCCTTGCTCTCACATACAAGAAACTGCTCCAAGGTGGAGGCAGCACGTAGCACTGTGCTAAGGAGAAACCTCCCCTTGTCTGGAAGTTGAGGTCTCCATCAACCTCTCCATCAGAGACAAACCTGAAACCCTTCTGGTGATGCTCACATCGACACCAGACAGCAACAACCTGGTCTGTCGTGTGTGTAATTGTGATGTAGGTGAATGGGAAAGATTTAGAGTTCCTCTCAATTAACTGCTCATTCCCTTGCTTTGTCATCTTTCCTCTGAGTTGGATACCTCTTTGGGAGGAAGTCTTTCATCTGATAGAGCTCCTGAAGGTTCATGTAGAGTTGGAAAAGGCTCTCGGCTGTGGGCTTGGACATGCTGCTGTCGACCTCGTGCAGCTCCTCCTGGACATGCTCTGCAACCTGGCAGTGAGCAAGGGGAGGGGGGACAGCTGTTAGTGAGGGTCCAGCCAGGAAGGCTTGATGTGCTAGGGAGTCTCTGGAGCCATGGGGTCAGCTCAGGGGACTCCTTTTCCTTTTGAGTGTCATTTCAGGAGATTCATTGGGTAAAGTAAGCAGATGATAGTCACTTTATGGGCACACAGGGGAAGATGGAGAGTTTCCCTGGCTTGCTCCCTTTCCAGGCTTGCAACAACAAGTTGCCACCTGAAAGGTGGCCAAAAACCTCAGCCTGGCTTTAGACCTTAGTCCCATGACTGCAGAGCCGTCCAGGCTTGCTCACCAGGCTCTCCAGCTCCAGGTAGGCGATGGAGAAGAGATTCAACTTCAAGGTGCTGCAAGAGAGAAAGTGGGAGTCAGGAGCCTGCCAGCCCCCAGCCCAGCAAACCCAGCCCAGCAAACCCTCCCAGGCCATGCCCTTGCAGCAAGGGCGAGGACAGTACAGCTCTAAGAGGAAGAGATGGGACCACAGATGCTATGTGTGGACCCCAAGAGTCAAAGAATGAGGCATCAAAGTGCCCTGTTGCTCTTCACCCTAGGGAAGATGGATAAGGGGGGATCAAACTCCAAAACCTACTTGATGAAGAATTTATTCCAGATTTTCTGGCACTGCTGGAGATCTCCTATGACCTCCAGGAGGAGTCTGGACAAGGCTTTGCCATTCTCCTCCATGTTCTGAAAAGGAAGGAAGAGCTTGTTTTGGATGCTCAGCGATTTTGAGGTGACCTGGGCTCTGTTCTGATCTGATTTATTTCTACGGTTTGTTCTTGTAGGGTAGGAATGTATCATTAGATCCACATTAGGAACACCAAGAAGTTGTAGGTAACATCCACTGTCACCCTGTGCTTGCATGGCTGGGCTCAGGACCACCTCTTGTTCTCCTGAGCATTGCACCAAGGCCTTAAGCTTCAATGCACCTCGGCAGCTGCAGGTAACATGGCTCGTGGTATTTCTAAGCCAGAAACCCAAATGCCTTGACTGTATCAGAAAACTGGAGAAGCCTCATCTCAGTCTTGTCTTCCCTCTGGGCCTCCCACCCCAAGCCCAGCAAATTGCTTCTTATAATGTCAGAGAGGCAGAGATGGGAACTGACCTTCACCATGGGCTTGAGGTGCTGCTTCTTCATGTGAAACCACTCCGTCGTGCCTGACTGCAAGAAATGAGTGCCGGTGTGATGGCAGGGAAGCAGGAGGAGCAAAGCCAGCTCTGTCACCACCTTCACTTTCCCTGTCCCCTGGGTATGGGCAGGACCCAGCTCCATGTGGTTGGAACCACAGGCTTGGATCACCAGTTTGAAGAGGGGCAGGTATTTTCCCCACCCAGGGTGGTCTATGTGGCTTTGCAGGAGAGGCTGAGGTGTGGGCGTTGGGCAGGGGATGGATGAGAAGGGAGACCTGCAGGGTCCCAAATCCCAGGGGATGGGGAGGGTGAGACCCCCTGGTCCCACTACCTTCAGTGCCGTGGAGACCATCTGGGGGAGGTCAGGGCTGAGTGTGCACAGCTCATGGAAAGCTTTCATTTTGCACATCTGGACCAGGACCCTGCAAATTGAGAACCTCTGGTGAAACCCAGCACCAGCCCATCAGAAACAACCGCCTCTCCCCCCAGAGACCCTACGCAAACAGACCTTCCCCTCCCAACAACATCCCCCACGGGGAGCCCAGGATGAGGGACAGGACAAGTGTCAGAGCAGCCTAGAAGGAGGCAGAAAGGGCTTTTGTGGTTTTTTTCCTCAAGCTTACAGGCTTGTCCATCATGGTGGCCAAGCAATACAACCCCCGTGTGCAGTTGGCACCAGTACTTGACTCACCGGAGCAGGGACTGGAGCCTCTCTGTGGACCTCGGGACAGAGAGGGGGAAAATGATGCGGTACCTCCGGATGAGGGAAACCCCATAACTCAACAAGGACTGGAAGGACTCGGCTAGCTCTGCTTTCTGGGGAGAAGGAAGGAAATACGTGCTGTCCTCCTCAGCGGCAGAGATGCTGGTGAGACCACGGCACCATGGCAGAGGGAGCCAGTGGCTCCTGCTCCTTTCTAGCCTGCTCCAGGGATGGGAAAACCCCCTGATGTCTCAGGTAACTTCTCCCTGAAGGGGCTGAACTGAGCTTTGCATTTAAAGCTCATTGCTATGCATGAAGAATTGGGAGTTTCAGCAGGGTGCAGGGATGCTCTGGGAAAATGGGCGCGGAAAAGTAGGAACCGGGTCATATTTAAGTTTTGCAGGGAGTTGTGATTGACTTGATGTCAGTGATGGAGGAGGGGGATATTGGTGCAAGGGGTAAGGGCTTCTCTGCAGAGAGGGGGAACAAGCTCCCAGGGCAAAAGGGCTCCCTGACCTCTGGGGTGTCCTGATCCCCGTGGTGGGTTCTCCCCAGAAATACCCTCCAGCCACCCTGGCACCCCTGTAACCCCACAAGCTCCTGCCTTTCCTGGAATAAGGGGGGGGCGGGGAAATGGCCCTGAGAGCTGGGAGGAGAGGCTCAGGGTTGGGTGCACGGGGCACGTTTCCCCGATCTCTGCCCTCAGCGTGGTGCCGGAGCCCCCTCACCTGCTCTGGCCTCAGGCGCTCCTGCACCCACTGGTACTCGATGCTGGTGATCTGGTGGAGCAGGCAGTTGCTGTTGAACTCAAGGCTCTGGTAGAGCTTGCTGTACGCCAGCCACTGCCTGGGGAGGAGACAGAGGCTGGGCTGAGCCCCTGGGGGCTGGGGGACACCCAGGGGCCAGCATGGACCTCCCCCACCCATGGCTACGGCTGGGATGGCAGGGGCAGGACCCGGGGTCTCCTGGTGCTGCTCGGGGCAGGGGGCAATACCAGCCACGCTGAGCTCATGGGAGAGACCGGCTGCGGTCAGATGGCCACAGGGAAGGCGCCGGGGCCGGTGACCCCCCCCATGATGCTGCGTCATGGGCTCCCCCGGCGTGGGGTACTCACGCCATGACCTGGTGGAAGTCGGAGAGATCCTTCTGCGTGGCGTGCAGGTACAGCACAGTGCTGGCGTGCCTGCTCAGCTCCCCGTCCCAGGCGATGCTGCCGGCCTGCGAGGATGCAAAAGGAGGGTGACATGTCCTGGAGCCAGCTGAGCTGAGCGGGGAGGGGGACAGGCACCAGCATGGGGTGTGTTTGCAGGACCGTGGGGGGAATGGGTGCCCCATAAGGGTGCCAGGCACAGGCAGGCATCACAACCCTCCTCCCTGTCTCCTTGCAGCAAGGTGTCGGGGTGGTGGGCTCCAAAGGAAGCCCTCACCCCAGCTCAGCTGCTGGAGAGCTGCTTTTCCCCCTCCGTACCTGGTGCTGAAGGATCTCGTAGGACACCAGCTGCTGCAGGAGGTGGCGATGGACGGTGTAGCTCGGCTGTGTCCGACTGCACGTGGTGGCCCTCTGGAAAGAGACAAGGCATAGGAGCAATAACCACAACTTCCCTGAACAGACAGGGACACAGAGTGGGGTCACAGGAACCCAGAAAGCGTGGGACCAGAGAGCCCCGTTTGAAGCCGAGCCAAGGGGTACAGGTGCACCAGGATCAAGGCTCCCATGCTGGTGTGGAGCTCAGGGGAGGATCGAGCTGGTTTCCAGCACATGCAAACCCTGGTGCTGGCACCTCTGGTCCTGGGGCAGGGATCTGTGACCCCAGGATAGGCCCCAAGGGACAGGCAGCTGCCCTATCCTGCCCCATCCCCTCCTACCTTCTTGTGAGTCAGCAGGAACTGCAGGTGACATTGTCCCCGGTTAGGGTACGTCTCCGTCCGTGGCTCCAGCTGGTACCACTGGTCATCCCAGCAGTGCAGGTCCTGCATGCACAGAGACAAGGGTGAAGCCCTGGGCAGCCTTCCCGGGTGAAGGATCCTGCTCAGGGACCAGTTCCCACTGCGTTAATGGGGCAGGAGGATGCTGTACTGGATAGCTCTAATATTGGATTAAAACGAATAGATGTATAATCACTGAGCAAGTGTGTTGGAGCGGCTGGAGGACCAAACTGAGGGACCTGGCATCAATTTGCAGCTCAGAGCCAGGCTCCTGGGTGAGCTCGGTGCTGCCACGGGGCTGGGATCCTGCCCGGACCCCGTGAGGTTTAACCGGTGCCTGGGGAGTCGCTTGGAGGAGAGGATGCACCACGGTGCTCACCTTCAGGCGAAGGACCACGTTCCCCAAGAAATCATCCTGTCCTTTGTCTTTGCGAGCATCTTTAAAGATCCTGAAAGGCAGGAACAAAGGAGGGGGTGAAAAGGTTTCCTGTGGCCATGACCCAGCCATGGTCGAGGTGAAGCAGGGTGATGCAGACCTGCCACCCACCCTCCCTCCCTCCTTCCAAAGGCAATTTTTAAAATCTAGCAGGCAAATAAGCATTTTCCAAACCCTCTTTCCCCAGCAGCCATTTGGGCCACACCAGCACCAACCGTTTGAGGCCGTGGAGGTCCGTCAGCTCCCCCAGCTTGTGCCGCACCGACTCCACCGTGTCCGAGTCCCTGCGAGGGTGGGCAGCGAAACCCACCGCGGGGGAAAGGAGGAAATTCAGGTGGGGGGAGGAATATGTCAGGACTGAGGTCACCCCCAAAACTGGCTGACCAGCCAAAATCTGCACACACATGGCTTCTTGCCATAAATCAAATCGGGGCTGAGGGTCAGCCCTGGCTGGACAAAGGCCGCCTGGGCGCTCTCTGCGCACGCTGGTCGCATCCTGCACTGTGCAATGCTCCAGCAGAAAGTGTTGGGAAAAGGGGTGCCCAGCTGTTTTCTGGGCCTTTTTAAAGGGTGCAGGTTAAAGGACCATCCCAAGGACTCTCCCAGGAGTCAGGACCCCGCTCAGGGCCGGGGGCCAGGGTCGCTGGCCGAGGGGGTGCTGCCACTCACCACATGTCCAGGTGGAAGCTGGCCGTCTCCACGTCTTCAAACTCCCTGCAAGGCACCAGTGGGATGCCGTTTACTCAAGCAGCATCCAAGGGACCGGCAGCAAGCAGGCAGGACAGCTGGGGATTACAGGCAGGAGGCTTCTCCCTGGAGGAGACCCCAAACCACCCTACACAGCCTAGGGAAGTGGTAGGAGAGCCCTGAGGGGGAGGATTTTTGCCATGCTTTTTTCCTGTCACTGGACCTGCTCCATGGCTCGGACCAGAAGCCTGGCAAGCCCCAGTGGGCATCACCCCGGCAGAGCCCCAGATGCTGGTTGGGGCGAGTGGTGAACCCCTCCATCCACCCTGGAGAGCCCTGGACACCCCCTCCAGCCCCCCCGATGAGCAAAGCTAAGGGGTGGTGGATTACAGGATAAATGTCTCGTCCCACACCGGGCTGAGCGTCTGGCTTATGACTTGTGTGCGATGGATCTGGTCTTCGGGGATGAGGTCTTTGACCACAGCCTTCATCCGCTTCTTGTGGTCGGGGTGTGCCGGTTCCTGGCTCTTGGCCTCGATGCCCAGCAGGCAGTACGGGTCGCTGAACCCTGCGAGGGCGGAGGCGTGCAAGTCTCCGTCGGGAGCAGCAGCTGTCCCTTTTCCGATGGGACACCCACCCGTTGCCACTTACCACTGACGTCTTTACCCAAAATCCCCTTGGCTTCCTTCACGGTTGCTTTCAGGCAGAAAATTGGGCTCTGGAAGAATGAAAAAAATAATGATTAATGTGTGTCTGGGGGGGGTCATGAACACTGCAAGGAAGGATGGGGCTTGAGCGGGACCACACCATCGGCTGCTGCTCAGGCCAGGAAAGAGCTCCTGGGTGACTCCTCGAGCACAGCCCAGGGCACCCCATACCCAAAAGCCCAAACACAGGGACCAGGAGGCACCGCAGCTCCCCCCCCAGCATCACCCCAGTGCAGGGACCCCCTGGGCCACAGCATGCTGGGAAGACACCATCTCGCTGCGTACCTCCAGTTCCTTGACCTGCTGCATGATGATGCTGTGCTCTTCCGCATCCATGCCAAAAGCCTGTTGTAGATACGAGGGCTGGTTAACGGTGGCTGGAGAGCAGCCAGGGGCTTCCCTCCGCTCGCTGGGAGCCAGCTGCCGCTCGAGGGGAGAGGAGAGGAGCAAAGAGCCCAACAGAACGGCTGGAGACCAGCTGGAAGCTCTCGAGGGAGAGCCTTCTTCCCACCATCCCAAGACTAAGATAAATATTTCTGCCTAAATCTAATATTTCCCAGCTGCAAGCTGTCCCAGTTCTCCAGCTGGACGCTGCTGCTACGTCTTTTAGGGTGCCTGTTAAAAGCTCCCTCCAAGTGCCCCCCATCTCCTGTAGCTGGGAGAGTGGACACGTCAGGGGACAGGTTTTGGGGACCCCGTTGGAGAGGTGGGGACCCACCTTTTTCACATAGGCATAGAGCTCCTGGGTGTCCGCGACGTGGTGGTGCTCGGGTTTGCCCAGGCGGTGCCGGATGGTGTAGAGGACCTCCTCGTAGAGCAGGGCCAGCTGCGGGGGGGCACCGACACCTTACATGGGGCCAGGCCACTGGGGACTGTCTCTGTGCATCCCCCAGGATTAGCAGGGTGTTCCCCCACTCCCAGCTCCCTGAGCTCCCTACTGCCCCTCTCCCGGCATCCAGCCCTGCCTGGCCACCACCGGCCATCCCTGGGGAGCACCTTCAGGAGCTGAGCCATGTCCCCAAGCCCCAGCAGCACTGCCACCCCCACCAGTGCCAGCAAGGGAGACAGTGCCAGGACCACGCTCATACCTCTCTCTTGGAGAACCGGTGGGACAGATCCATCTAGAGAAAGAAGAGAAGCAGAGAGGTTTCCCATTAGGTCTCATGGTAGAGGGTGGTTTTAGGAGGAAACTGCAGCTGGGCAGGGCAGGGCAGCTGGGATGGGGTGGCATCACCCACAGCCCATCAGGGTGGGCTGCCCCAAAGGATGCTGTGACACCCCACAGACACTCTGTGGCCAAGGGACCCACTTCCACCATCATCCACCAGCGGGGCAGCACAGGGGCTTCACCCCCAAGCCCCATTAATTGAGGAGAGGACAGCAAGGATGACAACAGCAATTTGGGGTGACCCATAGGAGGCTTTAAAAGCCAGCCACCCATCTCTGTCCCCACAGGCCTGCTCGCTTGCCCAGCCAGGCCCAGCAGGACCAGGCTGGAGAGGAAACCAGTCAAGGCAGAGGGCAGATGGCCAAAGCACAGGGAGGAGCTGCAGGCTGGGCAAGGAGGCGCCAAAAAGGCATCAGGATTTGTGACTCGAGTCCCCTTGCCAGAAAGCAACATGAGCGCTGCTGTGGTGGTGCATTGCTTAGTGCTGGGCTGAAGGTCCGTTCCCCACTTGAAGGATGACCAGCAATAGCATTTACTTTCCAAAAGTCAATTAAATTAAAACAGTGTCATGTAACGAGGCACAGCCCAGGTCCAGTAGTGCTCAGCTCTGGGGTCCTGCTGCCCCCATTGTCCCCTACCTCAATGTCACCACCCATTCATCCCGGCTCTGCATGGGTCTAGCCTGGACATCAAACCACCTCTACCAAAAATACCCTTTTCCCTGGCAGACCCCAGCTCTCAGCCCGTCCTCACCCCTTGTTTCCTCCCCAATGTCGAGTCTGAGCCCATCCTGCATCTGCTTCGCTAACCATGGTCTGGATTCAGCCACCACCATGGCTGAGCAACTCATTCCTGCCGCGGAGCATGGCTGGGTGAGTGACTGTGTCATTGCCACGAGCCGGGTGACACAGCCAGAGAGAGGGGAACCGATGCCCCTGTGCCATCCGCTATGGCTCGTGGTGCCGCAGCCTCTTGGGAGTGCAATGGGACAACGCCAAAAAAATAATGAAGATTTTTGAAACAAGTTTGGCCCTTTCGGTGCCGAGGGGCGAACACCGAGCATGGCCCCAGTGCCCCGCTCAGACGGACCAGCCCTACCTGTGGGTCAGCCCAGGCCCCAAAACGACCCTAGGATCCCCCTAATAGAACAAAAAAAACCCCCAACCCTGAGCTGGAACATTAACATTTGCTTATGGCAAATCTAGGGCTGGCATAATCCCCCGGCCATCTGGACTAAATTCAACTCTCCCACCCCCGGCCGGTTTAACCCTCGAGCTGCTTCTCTCCCACCTGCCTCCACGTCCCTTCTTTTAACCGCTGGTGGGTGCCAGGGGCTGCGGTGGCCCCTGTGACAGGGGGACCCGTTGCACCCAGGAGGGCCCCTGCCTGCTCCTGCCTGCTCCTGCCTGTCCCTGCCCAGGGGATCCTCCACCTTTCGCTGCTGCCGGCGCCGTCCTGCCTGCACCAGGGCACGGCAGCCATGGCCCCATCCCAAATCCTTCAGCATCCCCGTGGGCAGCGCTGCCCCGCAGCAGGGTCGCAGGCACAGAGGTGAGAGAAAAAGGACTTTATTTCTTTGCTGCCGTTACATATCAACAAGGCACAAGCGTCTGCTCCTGGCCCAGCAGTGGAGTAGCACAAGAGGGCAGGGGGAGGAATTGCTGTTGATTTAGGGGGGGGGGGCGGCAGCTCCTTGTTGCTCCCTGCTGCCATCGGGGACGGCTGCTGCGGGACCTGCTTTGCGCTCGCCCATATGCGCACGGGACTGGTTAAGCTAAAGCTGAACTGAGCCACCAGGATGTGTTTACTGCTGCTAATCCCCACGCCAAGAGCCCAGCTCCAATCCAGGAGCGGTGCTCAAATCCAGGTCTGGATACAGCCACCGGCATCCCCCCTCGCAGCCCGTTAGCTGCGGCAGTGGCATCGGTGCGGGAGGCCAGCTTGGCTGAGGGCAAGTCCTTTGTGGGGGGACACCACCAGGACAGATCATCCCAGGGTCCAGCACGGGGGATCGTGCCCGCATCCTCCCAGCAGCGCCGGGCAGAGGCGTGCAGGGCTGCGGGTCCCATCTCCACGGGGACAGACACAGGGACGCCATCTGCCTGGCCACTGCAGAGGAAGTCGGTTGGGTTGGGTTGGCTGAGAGCAGGGCTCTGGGGGATGTGATGGCAGCAGGGAGCCCAGAGGGGCTGGGAGGCACTGGGAGGCTGTAGCTGAGCTGAGGGGACCCTCAGGGCTGGCACAGGGCTGCAGCTGGCCCCATACACAGCCCTCGGGTGCACGTTTGCACAGGTATGGTCCCCCCACAACCCCACCCCCACTCCTTGCTCACCCTTGCAAAGCATCCCGGCTGGGACACGGACTCGGTCCCTTTTCTCTCATTCCCCTTTTACAGCCTCAGCACCCAGCTCTGCACCCCGGGGTCCCCTGAGCACAGGGGCCCCAACCCCCCTCCCTGCAGCCATCGCACCCCGAACACCCTCCCCAGCCCCGAACACCCTCCTCAGCCCTCCGGGGTCAAGGCCACCTACCTCGGGGCTCTCGTCCCCGGGGAGGGTCCCCGTGGGGGTCTCACCAGCAGCATCCATCTTGGGGGGAGGCTCAGCGCGGGGCAGGGGAGCGGCTGCAGCTCTGCCTGCCGCTGCCGCCTCTCCCCCTCGCTCGCATGCTCAAAGGAAACCACAGACCTTATCTCGCCATGGCCATTTTAACAAGCGGAAACGCGCGCAGGCCTCCTTCGAGAGCAGCACGGGCACGCAGGCGTCCCGGCCCTGCTTCCCACCACCCCTGTCCTGCGCGGGCAGCCCCTCGGCGATGGGGACCTCATGGCGCAGACAGGATGGGAGCAAAAGTAAGATGTCACGTCCAGTCCCTGCTATTGTTTATGAGCAAGGACCTGGGAGCAAGTGGACAGAAATAGTCCTGAGAAGGCAAAGCCCAGCAGGGAAAGGGGGCGGTGGGGAGGATGGGGGGGGGCTACAGGGAGGATCTGGGCTCTGATGTGTATTTGGGATCCATTGTGCCCTGCGAGCGCAGAGGGGGACCCTGCAGAAAGCAGAAGTCATCTTCAGCCCCAGGGGATGAAGGGGAACTGAAATCCACTGCAAAAGCTGCAGGGTGGGAAATCCCTGTGGCACCTGGGAGCGTTGGGCTGAGAACTGAGGCAGGTAGCGCATGTGCTGGGAATGGCACTGGTAAAGGGCACACGGCCTTTTTCCCAAATGGGCTGTCCAGGCAGAGCTGTTACCCTGAGAAAAAAAGCAGGAAATGGAGTTACAAACTTGTGCTTTACTGTCAGCTTTCATTCTTGTAAACGCTTTATCTGATTGCAGCTCCCAAGGCAGTTGCCTATCACAGGCCGGCAGCAGCACCCGCCCCTCGAAGATCCCTATCGAAACGCCTGCACTGATGGCAAAGGGGGAGCTGCAGCCCAGGAGACGTCCAAGGGAAGAGCTGGTTTGCTCCTGGATGCTTAATGGACTTTCACACACAGCTAAGAGCCGCCTTGGCTCGGGTTCCGAGGGGGTGTTGAGCTGCACAAGCATTTGCTGCTCAACGGACGGCCCCACAGCCTGGGGAAGGACATCAGCCTGCGCTCGAGACGTGCACGTCACTGCTGCGGCTGCTGAGCACCCACGGGCTCTGCAAAGTAGGGCCATGACCATGGCTGACACTACGCTCTCCATCGAGGGGAGTTTTTGTCTTTCCAGCCTTTCTATTTCTGGCCCCGGACACTCCTGGAAGCCGTAGGCAAGATGCTCCAGATGCAACGTGGGGGGCAGAGGCTCCACGTCGGGTTCAGTGGTGCTGCGTAGCCTGTCAGGGATTTCTGCTTTATCCGAGCAGGAAACCAGGACCATGGAAACTGCACTGGAAAGTTTGTCCCCTTAACCACCTACAAGGCATTGCGAAGGGATGACTCCAATAGCGGGGAGGTACCTGCGTGGAGGTACCTGCGTGGAGGTACCTGCGTGGAGGTACCCCGCAGCTTGTTGGCCCAAACCAGGGCTGCAGGAGGATGCCGGCAGCAGCATCCCTGTGAGAGGACGGGGGCGGAGGCAGGCAGGCAGTCCCTTTCATCCTTGCAATCCTAAGTCCTTTAATTAAGGCAGGTTGCACTGTTTTAGCTGCTTTAGGAGAGACACAACTTCCCTTTGCCCTGAAAGCACATGAGAGCAGGTTATATTGGCGAAAGGGGTTCCCTGAAGTTGGGAGACCAGGAGATGGGAAACAGGGCTGCCGGCGTTGGCAGCGGGGTGATGTGGGGGTCAAGTTTTCTTTATGCGGGTCAGCCGGCAGGACCGGGGCTGCAAGGGTGCACAGCGCCCGCACAGCGAGTTGCCAGGGGGATGCCAAAAGCTAATCCACAGAATAAAAATTCAGAGACACCCCAAGACACCGAGAAGCCAAAATCCCTCCCTGCTCCACGGTTCAGTCTCATCCCCTGAGGTCTGAAAAAAGCTGCTCGTTACAATTCTGCTCTCTCCCGTGTCAGGAGGGCTCTTGTGTAACTGTCCCCAGGCACCCGCGCAGTAGCCCCGAGGAACTGGGCTTCAGTATCATTTCCTCTGGGCTCCCCAGTTTGATGGTGGAGCCACCTCCTTGCCCTGCGCCCGATAAGGGTGCCCGTCCCCTTTGCTGGCAGAGAGCTCGGAGGTGCTTGCCCAGCCCTGCCAGCCTCAGCCTTGACTTGAAGCAGCCTAGCATTTCCTTCACCTTGGGCAAAGCAGTTTAAAAGCATCTCCTCCCTCGTTGATGGAGGGGGACATGGCAGAGGAGCTGATTTTTATTCTGTATCCCTCTCCCTTGACACACACAAGTGCTATTTATTGATCTGGGACACGAGCGCCGTGCTCCGCTGCAAAATGTTGTCAGCGGGAAGTAAAGTGCACGACGGCATTTGAGAATGATTGCTGTCATCTTTGCTTTTAGCTTTGATTGCAAAAGCAAAATCTGGCCCAGCAAAGAGCAACCACAGAGATAAAGGCAGGAGGCGGACACAGCATCCCCCAGCTGCTCACACCTTTCGCTGCTTCTTACCAACGCAAAATAACAGGAGTCAAAGAAATGTCTCTTACTTCAACCAGCACAGAGAGAACAAGTAGTAAAAATTTAGTTAAACCTCAAATCCACCTCCCTTCTCCTTGTAAGGCCGAAGAAATAAAATCCGCTGCAATCATAAATACTGCTAAGCATCAGGCAATTATTCTCCAGCCAGGAGCCGGTGGCTGTGCTGGGGTTTTGCAGGTTCTAAGAGAGGAAAACTTCAGCTTCAGCGTGCAAGCGTCTGTTAAAAAGTACTTTCCCCAAAAGTCATGCTGGTCACTGCATTGCTCGGGGCTGGTTTGCAACGGCTGGAAAGGCTCAGGCACAGCCCGGCAGGGTGGGCAGCACACGAGCCCCAGCAGGGGCCAGCGGGGTCCCTACGGAAGGTCTCTGCGCAGGGCTCGCACGGTTTTGGGCCTCTGTGCGTGCCAAGGGAAGAGTTGTTTGGTGATCCTGTTTCAGTAACAGCAAATATCCTTTATTCCCCTGGGTTTTACCAGCAGCCACCTGCTCCACAAAATACTGGTGACAAAAATCACTGAGCTCACGTGTCTCATCCTGTTTGCACCTCAAATTACTTCTTGTCCAGGAAACAAGAAGAAAAGCCCTATAAAAGCAGCGCCAGAATGAGCACAGATTTCTGCTTAGTAGAGACAATCCCAATAAACTCCACGCCCCAAACCTGCGGGACAACCAGCCGGGACCTTGCAAAACAGCCCAGACACCCCAGGTCAGGAGTTGTAAAGGGACTTGGTTTTCCAAAGGGAGAGGGTCAACATTCCCTGAAACAGCCCTCCCTCCCCACAACATCAACCTGCCCCCCAAAATAACTAGCCAGGGGCACGCGCCATACAGATGCACAACGTGGAGTGAACGCAATATAGAGAAACCCCTCCATTCCTTTTAAGAACAACTCATCCGAGAGGAAAACCTTACAGGCTATAGGGCTACACTCCTGTGGGGTCACAGGCTGCCCCCCGCATAAGTAAAGTCCACAGTTCACTCGTGCACGGGGTTATAGGTGCTGCTGAGAAAACAGATCTCCAAAGAACCAGCATTATCACCTTCTTTAAAGGGTGTCATCTTCCTGGTAAAGGAAACCCCGGTATGAAAGGACCCTCCGCAAGATTAATAGCAGTTTATCTCCCTACCTCTTGGCTTGATAGTCCTGGAGCCGCAGCCTGCCCTCACCCTTATCTCAATCCCTCGGCTGGAAATGGGCAAATAGTCAAAAAATTGATTTCATCATGTCCCTCCCTCACTTCTGCTTTTAAACACGGGGTCCAATGACTCTGCAAAACCAGGCTGCGCCTGCCCGAGTTTGGCAAGGCGTACCGTAAAAGCACAAGGTGGAGGAGAGGAAGGCGGTTTCAAAATGAGAACAGGGACGCTTCTGCTCCCCCTCCTCTGTGCTGCCCGGCTGGGGCATCCCCCGGGGACCTCCGGGTGCTGTGTGCTCCTGGACCAGCGATTTCATACCCCGAGGGATGTCAGTCAGTGCCCTTCCTCCTCTTTTAGTTACTTAGAATCACAGAACAGTTTAGGTTGAAAGATCATCTCGTTCCAACCCCCTGCCATGGGCAGGGACACCTCCCACCTGAACCAGGTTGCTCAAACCCCGGTCCAACCTGGCCTTGAACACCTCCAGGGATGGGGCAGCCACAGCTTCTCTGGGCAACCTGGGCCAGGGTCTCACCACCCTCAGAGTGAAAAATTTCTTCCTGAGATCTAATCTAAATCTCCCCTCTTCCAGTTTGAAGCCATCACCCCTCATCCTATCACTACATGCCCTTGTAAAAAGTCCCTCCCCAGCTTTCTTGTAGACCCCCTTCAGATACTGGAAGGGGCTCTAAAGTCTCCTCGGAGCCTTCTCTTCTCCAGGCTGAACAACCCCAACTCTCTCAGCCTGTCCTCTGCCCTAACCCCACATCTTCCTGCCCTAACCCCACATCTTTCCTACCACAGGCTCCCCCGAGCGCTTTGAATGCACCTACCAAAAAGCAATGGTACCTGGGAAGAAGCAGGGGGGACACACAGCACACACCCCCCCACCCCATTTGGGACATCTTAGAAGGACATGTCCTTCTGGGAAGAGCAAAGGGGACTTCCAGCCACCCACGTGGGGTAGGGCGGGTGTGAAAGCTGCCTTTCCCCCGGGAGCCCTGCCATGAGACCTGCTGGCTCCACGGCAGGGGCGTGAGGATGACTCCGGCCACGCTGCCCACGAGGCAGTCAGCACCCCGGTCACCCTGGGAGGGGCTTCACCAGCCAGCCCCAGCCCCAGCCCCTCCAGAGGAAACGCCGCTGGGATGCCAAGCTCTGCTCGGAGTTGCTCCAGCTCCCCAGGGAGCTGGCTGGGTCCCATAGGGGAAAGCACAACATGTCCTGCCCACCCTGGCCCCGCTTCCCTGCCATCCCCATGGGACCCAGAGCACAGGGCTGACCTGCCCGGACACCGTCCCGCCTCAAACGCTGCGTGTGGCTCCCGGCACGGCAGCACAAGGCAGGGGGGAGAGCACAGCCCCCCCCGGGCAGCAGCCTGCCTTGTCCTTTAGGAGATCACAAACTTCACGTGTTGACCTGGATGTCATTTGTTTGGCTCGGGGCGCCCCGTGACAGCTTTAAATCGTTTGCTCCATCACTGCCATGTGCTACGTGCACACAGCAAATATTTCATCCACCTCCCTCTCCTGGAGAGATGAATTTGGTGTCAGCCACTGGATTTATCACCCCCTCACCGTGGGGCCGGGGCAGCGGCGGATCTCACTGCAGGGGCAGGAAAGGGGGGGGATGACACACAAATGTCAAGGTCATTTCACCCGCTAGTTTGGGGCACTGAGTTCAGAGCAGCAGGACCTGCTTGAGCTGAGGAGGGACCAGGGTGGGTGTCTGAGAAGGTGGAAGAACTTGGGGCTGACACCCAGGTATGCCCCATGGTGTGTATTAAACACCTTCGTGCCTATCCTGGAGCGCCCACACCAAATTATCGACCAGCTTCAGCACCGAAACGGTCCCACCATGGCTCCTCCACCAGCACCTCTCCCCACACGCTTGTCAAAGTCCCCTGAGGAGCCCACCAAGCCCCGCAGAGCCACACGCTTGGACGACGGGAGGAGGCTGCAGGGCTGAGAGCTGCCACCGCCCCCAGATCCCAGACAGACACGCCAAAACACGGGATATTATTGCAGCCGATCCGTGCCGCGGGGAGAGCGACCGTGTCCCAGCCAGAGCCCAGCCCTTAGGGAGCAAAGTACGTGGAGGAGGAGGAGAGACTGGACTTACGCAAGGGAGAGGAAAGGTTTAGAAAGACGGGATTTGCTGAACTGAGCTTGCAAATGGAGTCCAAGCCGATACCTTTTGCTCCAAGATGCGGAGACTGTAGGAAATGTGCAGGAAATGGCAGGCAGGTGGCTGGGAGGACGCGGCAGAGATGGATCCCGGTCCGTTTGCACCCTGAGGCGTGAGATCCAGCAGCCCCCGCTCCTGCTCGCCGTTACGTGGGTCTCTTCACATCCCGTTCTGGCCTCTCTCGGCAGCAGCACCGTGACAGCCCTTGAGCAAGGAAGGTGCTGAAATACCAGTTTCCAGTTGAGTCTCATGATGGCAGCTCTTTGAGCTGACTCATGCAGGAGAGCAGACGGGTGAGTAATACCCGGTACGGCTGCAAAGAAAACCCTTGCCTAAAATGAAGATCTCCGCCCTGCATGTCCTGGCATTTCATACCAACCCACAAAAACCCCCACATTTGTCACTTGGGCTTACTTGTACAGCTTTAAACCTGAAACCGCCTTTTGATCACAGCCTGTCTTAGCAAAACCCACCTTCTAATACCAACCTGGCCGTTGTCTATGGCTGGAGGTGCCTGCGATGCGACTGTATCGGCCAACACGAGCTGCTCACCAGCAAGGGCTGGCCCCGCTCCTGGCTGCTCTGGGAACAGCTGGGTCCAAACTTTGCCCCACACCTCCTGCCACCTCCAGCGGCGCTTGCGAAGGGAGCCGGCGCTGCAAGCCGTAGCTCATAAATCACGGTGTCCATCACTGGGCAGAGATGCGATTTGATCATCTACTGCTTGGAGAGCGGTGGGGAGTCCTCGCAGTCGTCCCCCCGCACGGGGCAGACGGGCGCTGGCCAGGCTGGCTTAACCACGGTCCCTACGACCACTCCGCCCATCCCTCCAGCTATTAATGTAAAATAATGATTTGGGGTTTTTTGTTAGGTTTTGGGGTTTTTTTTTTGGTAATAGGTTGCACAAAGCAGGAGTGCTCAACGCAAAATCTGGGCAGAATGATGCGGAGGAGGAGGGCTCGACTGCCTTTGGCTGGAGGCAATCCTGGGCAAGCACACGCATGCCCTGTCCTTCCAGGGTAATGACTCTCCCCAGCCCCTGGGGACATCAGGAAGATTTCAGGGCCAATAGTAGGAAATCTGTAAGTAGTACCTGCAGTTCTTGCAGTAACAGGGTTTTTTGCATAAGATCTCAAAGCACTTTAGAAATACTCCGTTACACCACAGTCCCGTGAAGGAGGGAAATAGCCACGTACTCGGAGCAGGGAAGCAGGCACAAGGTGCGGTGGGCGACTTGTCAAACGAAGAGCTTAAGTCAGATTGAGGAGACAGAACCGTACACGGCGGTAGAAAACCTGTCTATGCCAAAAGATTAACTGGATCCAACCTTAAGTGTTCTCTATGCCCCCTCTTTTTCTTCAATAGTATAATACCATGCAGATACTGGAATGTAATGGTACTGCTCTAGCTTTCACATGACAGCCTTGCTGCTGTACAGCTGATTAATCGCGCAAGCAGGGACCAGATCTGGAGACGTATTAATGCACAACATTTCCTCCTGCCCTACTCCCACCCCACTCCCAGAGCAGAAGCAGACTTTCAGTTGCACTTCCCTGCTTTAATATTTAAAATCTTCCACGTGGGCAGCAGGGCTGGCTGACCCTTCCACCCTCTCTAGGCCCTTTCCAAAGCAGAGCACAGCTCCCGGTTCCCATCAGGGAGACGGCAGGGAGTGCTGCGGTTCTAAGCCAAATTTGGGGGTTCAGTTTTTAACAAGCAAGGCAGGGATTCTCACCGGCATCTATCCGGCCAAAATCCGCACCCTCCTGAATCGTGCTACTCCACTCAATCGAATACCTGCATGAGCCTTGCTGACTCTCTGACTTGCCCAGCCTTTTGGCCCCACAGCTTCAGCGTTCCCCAAATGCGCTTCACTTGCCAGCGTGCTCCAAACGCACCGAGATGACCATTACCAATCTCCATATTTTGGCTCCCTCCTTCTCACCTCCATATAGACCATGCCAAGCTCTAGCCCAGAGCAACAGGGACATTCACCAACAAACCATTATAAAAAGCTCACAGCTCAAAAGCCACTGATTTAGCTCACCAATACCCATGTTGAGGAGAGGAATATTTCATTTATTCCAGCCTGACTCATCCTCTCAATGTATTTCTTTTTTTCCAGGCAGCAAACCTCATGGTCTCTCTGCACATCTTGTCACTTGTCCACACTAGCGGAAGAGACACTCAGCTTGAGCCATGGAGCCAAGTTCTCATCACAGCAGATTATCTAAATGTTTCTTCTCTCAAGCACACTTAGTTGAGGAAAGATATAAAAAAAAAAAAATAAAAAAACAACCAAAAAACCCCAAACCTCATGGGTTTGTGCTGATTGTTGGCATGAGAGCTGCACAGTGAGTAGTGCTGGGCAAGAGACCTGGAAATTTTGTGCAATCTATGTTTTCTAGGATTATCTGTCTGGGAGTAGAGGGTAACTGGGAGGGAGCCATTTTAAAACAGAACAGAGTACAGAGAGGTTTCTGCAGCATCTTACAGTTGGAATGATGTGACTCAGGAAGCCTCGATTTGAAGTAATTTAATTCACAAAACAGGATTTATTAGGTTCCTACTAGGCTGTAACATTTTATCTCTTAATGCTTTCCTTCTCCACCCACCTCTTGCCACAAAAAACAAACTGAAGTGGCTCAGCCAGCCTTAAAATGCAGTAAAACAGCCATGTGGGAGGACATGAGAGTCAACAGCGATGGAGGAGGAGAGCAGAATCTGGAAGATGTCCACCCCAGTTGTTCAGGGAGTTCAAGAGAATTAAGGCAGCTAGTCACAGCTCAGAAGAGGAATGAAACCACGCAAGGTTTGAATGCTACCTGTAGAGCAGCTTCTGAATAACTTCTGTTTGACACGTCAGTGCAAACCGCAGGACCACATCCCACATGGAACGCCTCCTCCCCTGCCAAACTATACCGACACTCCTAATTCTGCTCACACAGGAGGAGTAACAGCTCTCACACTGCTGCTGGAGCACACCGAGGAGGAACGCTTCATGCTGCCGGAGCATCAACTCCCCGCTTTTCCAGGGAGAAGAGCTACCAAGGTGGACCACACCACCTCAGAGAGTTCAGACCTAACTGAACAGAACTATCCAGGCATCTCAGCACACTTAAAAAGGATAAAATTATGGATTGATTCTAATTAGAGACATATTTTAGAGGCAACGGCTATGCTGCATCCCTCAACTACTTTGTCTAGCAATAGGTTGCAACTTTTACAAGGACAATTGGTCTGAAAAACCATCTGGGTAACACATCTGGGTAAAGCGTTAAGCAGCCGCCTTACCAGTTTACAACAGGAATTGTGAAATGGGCATTTGCTAAAAGATTTTAACATCTTATTTTCATTTCACAAAGTCAGCCAAGAGAGATCTAGCAACTAATGTCACCAATGAATAGCCAAGAACAACATCCAAGTGATGTTGCTGTTTAATTCTCCCTCTCCCCACACAAAGCTACTAAGTCACCATCAAGTTTGCCTACACACACAAATGCACGAACACTGTAAGTTTTGAGCTGATTTCTCTTTATTTCACAGTCTTGGCAAAACAAATCTGCATTCAAAAGTCATTTCACATTAATATATTAATCAACCATTTTCAAAATAAATATTTTTTTTTAAAATAACCGTTTCTTTACATCACTGCAGTAGCAATTCTAGAAAAGTCAGTGCACAGACAGTAGCAGTTTGATTAATCAGCTAAATTCAAACAAAAAGAAAACAAGAGGTGGACCTTTTTTCTCTCCAAGCAGGCCGCATGCAGCAAGTCTCAGCAGTTTCCTAGCACTCAATCTTTCTTCTCACTTGCTGGGAAGGACTTTCTCTCTCGTGGCTGTCACAAATCAGTGAAGTCTGATTTATGCAAAGCTTTGTACAATGCCAGGTTTTACAACCTGGATTCTGATCAGTCCTGCAGAGGTTCTGCGTACTAGAGGCATTGCTAATGAGATCAATCAATCAATGCTACGGAAGGGAAACGCTTGAACCCTCAGTCCAAGGAGCCCACATTCAAGTTACTGGGAAGTAAATTCACAGCTGATCCAGGAACACCAACAGCATTAAACAACATTCAAATGAGCAGCTCAGTTGTACCTAACAGCTTATTCCAACATTTTACATATTCTCTCAAGTGCTTCCAGGGCAGAAGTAAATAGCTAATGGGGAGAAAACAGTTGCTCAATTCACCAGTTAAATCACAGCAGTAAGATGCTTCACTGGCCAGAAAGTGTAACTTGTGTTACAGGAAAGAAAAAAAAAAAAGTGCATTATAGACTATAAAGAGAATATTCAGGACTTTGTGATCTCAAGCCCACATATCTAACTGGAAAAAAGAGACAACAGAAAATTAGTATTCCCACACGGTCTATAACTAGTTGCATGCTACTATCAACCCTGTAAAGAGCAGTATGCTTTCTTAAGAAGGGAAGCTCGTCGGCATCATCATACACAGTGCAGAGCAGCAAAATTTGGAGGGCTAACAGATTATTTGCTACCATTGGCAGGAATGACTTAGCTAAAAAAACCAAGAAAGTTTAATAGATACCTGAAAAATGTAATAGATATCTATTTCCTTTGAGATCTCAAAGGTTCCCTTTGAAGCCCTTTCTCAGTAGCAGAGGGAAAAGCTGAATGTGACACTCAGGGTTGAGAGGAATACCCAGAGACATCCCTGTGTCCAGAGATGCTCTTGGCTGTACACTAAGGTAAATTCAAGACACCCCCAGCTCCCCCAAGAGCCTTGTTTCCATGTTATGAGCACATTAATTATCAGTTTGGAGCAGTTGCTTATTAAGTATCAAAAGAAACAGACATAAGGGAAACAATCACAGATGAAGAGAACCTCCAGTTCTAGTGATGCCGCACACAGGGAGAAGGGAATACTGCGGTAGGACAGCAAACCCTCAGAGCTTTAAGAGGTAACCCAGGCTGCTGAAATCTCTCCCCTTGCTCTGCACATATCTACCACTAGAGTCCATGAAAGCTATGGGCCTTGGGGGAAGGCTCTACTCCTCAGTGCTATGGACCATGCCCCAAGATTCTGCCAAAATGGGAAGAAAGCAGTGAGTTGTGGAGAAGTTCTCTGTTAGCTTATTGGTTTTTCTTGTCCTCTGGCGGAAAGTATGGAGGAGGGGGTGGCTGGTCCTGAAATAAAGACAATAAAGGAATATAAATTAATGGCTACGGAAAAAAAACCCAAACATCAACAATGAAAAAAAACCCCAAATCAATTCAGACAAACTTTGCTGTGTCACTGAGAAAAAGAACTACTAAATACACACTTGGGCTCACACTGCAATAGCAGAATGACAGAGGAACTCACCGTGGGCATATAGACGTTATGTGGGTTGACGGGGCTGTAGTAAGCACTGGCAGCGGCTTCGGCAGCCTTCGCTTCAGCTGTCACAGAAAGAGAAGTTACAGATTTGGTGACACACAGAGAACTTTTACAATCAAACAAAAACACATATTCTTGGCCATCAAGTGTTACTAACAGAGCACTGTTTGATCAATGCTTGAGTTGCAAAATAGCTACAACAAACACAACAATTGAGCATTATCTCTTCCAAGTACTACAGATTCAGCTGCCACAAGACTGTCAAGTCAGAAGTGAAACAGTCTCAAGACTTAGTTTGGGAATATCACCTGTGACTTGTCTGTTAGCCAACAAATAAATGCTAATGGCTGTTTTGCCTAAATGCAGACAATAGCCCCTAAAAAGGCAGTCAACAAACCATCCTTCTCGGGAGTGAGAAAACAAGGCAAAACAAAAATCAGCACAAGTTTATCACAGCTCAGGGGATTCATAGTTTAAATATGGCAATTTATTAAGATAATTCAGATCCTCTATTTCTGCAGAATACAAAAGTCTTGGACAAGCATCTGGATCACTGCCACTTTCCACATAATAGTTCAAAGATGATTGATTGTTTATTCAAACAAAAGAGAGAAGTTAAGGATATTTGTCTGGATAAGAATTTATCTGTGAGAGATCTATGGTTGCGTCCAACCACAAAAGCTCATTTTTTGGGTTGGTTTCCCCAACCACCCCCCCCCACCATGCAGTCCTCTTAAGACCATGTTCGAAATAATTTTGATAAATCCCAAATGAGTCAAAATGAGACTGACTTTTCTCCAGCTCCTTTCCATTATCTATTCCTCTGTTCCATCTTGTTTGAGCAAAAGTAACCAGATTAGAGTGAAATAGGGAAGAGGAAGCAAATATCAGCAAAGCCACATTTGCCAACTAAAATGGACTAGAAACATGTTTCACCATCAATTTCTTCTTATTCATCTAACAGAGCAAGATTACCACATCAGGAGAATCATAAACTGTATTTTTTCTGCCATAACAAGAATAAAACCAGCTGCAAAACATGCGCTAATGGTATCCACCCTGGAGAGAATCAGGCTGGCCTCCAGACTGAGCTGGATATAAAAGGCTGGAGATTAGGGAGGTTCCCTAATCCCTATACTAAACAATTCTAAGTGGAGCTTCTAAGTTGACTCTAAGTTCCCCAAGAGGTAACAGACAAGAAACAATGTCTGTTTCAGGGGTAACAAAACCTTTGTGAGCTAATTGACCTGAACACGCTTCTTACCTGCGGGAGTGGCAGGCAGGTCTGGACCGCTGACAGGGGGTTCCATGGGCCCCGGGTATGGCGGGGGTGGAAGCTGCATGTAACCCATGTCTCCATCTGCCACAGGAGGGCCAGGATAAAACTCTGTCAGGGAAGGAAATAACACAGCAAAATACTTAAATTCTTTGGGTGGGTCACAGCATACGGCCAAAACAAGCCAAAGGCAAATATAATTCAGCTCAGAAACAAAAGTTGCACAATGCATCAGATCCAATCTAAAAGACTATGTAAATTTTGCGTTTCTTCCCCTTTTTGCCTATTTTAACTCTTGCTAACTGGAGTAATCTCCATCCTCAATTCCCAGACTTACCAGGAGGAGGTGGTGGGTATGGATAGCCCCCATTAACTGCAGCTGCTGCAAAAGCATAGGATCCATTTGGCACATAGGAATAGCCGTAAGCTCCATTGGGTATTTCACCTCTGGAGACTGGAAAAGTAAAGATAAAGTTGACCTCATCAAAATGTCAAGCCTGCATCAATTGCAGTCAAAGACCTCCAACAAACTTAAAGAATCCTTATCTGAAAAACAAACAAGCTCAATCCCAATACATCTGCTATTTCTTGGATGTGAAGAAAGCAAGCAAGTTCCAGATACAGCCTGGAACTCACATGGATTTGAATCCAACCTGTTGCAACCTAAAACTGCCCTTGCTGCAAGATGAAGGCAAGGCCTCCTCAAACCACAAAACTGTATGGTAGAGTGCCAGACTCCTGTACCTTGAGATGCCACTTGCAGCATGCGCTGCCCGAACTCGATTGCGCCCCCAGCTGAAAAGGTCATCTTGAACGTGGCAGATCCTTCCCAGCCGCCTGCAGGGAGGAAAGATAGAATTCAGAAGGAAGCAGAGGCTGTTTCAATGCTATTTAGCTTCTATTCTTTATCTACAGATGCCCTGTATATAACTCTTTAAAGAGCTTATCCCAAATATCCAAGAAGAAAAAAAAAAAGCAGATGTGGCAGAACTACCCTATTATCAGAAAAATTCACATTGGACAGTATTTTCAGGTCAAGAGACACCTGAAGAAACATCAATGAGGGAGACATTCAAAACCTTACTGAAGCTGTGCCTGTTTCCACACCAGCTGCCGACAGACCAAGCAACCAGGAGCACTGGATTTGCTCTATCTTTGTATAAGATTAGTGCAGAAGACAGGGATTTTGTTAATCCCATTTGCTAAAAAGCCTTTGCAACTACACCTAACTGTCAGCTATAAATTAGTTTGGGAGTTTGAGCGCCCAATGAAGCAAAGAGCTTAATGAAAAACATGGTCCACATAAATCCATTAAGTCCATGGAAGATATTTCAAGTCAGGATAATAATAATAAAAAAATAAATTAGTGACATCTCATATTACAGACTAAAAAAGAAAAACATGCACAGCCCAGAGTCTCAACAACGCATCAAAGCAGAAGCAGTGTCAGTGCTGAAACAGGGACATGTAGATTAAAGAGCCTTTTGAGCTAAACCCAACTCTCATGGCTGTTAAAGCAACATCCTCATTAAAGGAGACAGCCTCTGGGGAAAACTCACAAAGATTTAGCTAAAGCCGTTTGCCTTTCAGAGAGTTTACAGAGTTTGTCGTTACTGCTTGGGCTTCCGCTCACGCTGGATGGTCCCACTTTGCTCCCATACAGAAGCTACAATGCTGATTTCAGGATTACAGACTGAAGTCTCCTAAGCACCGCACTGTGATTTCAGTGCCACAACTAATCGACTAAATCAAGCTGGGGATGAAACAGTTTACTGAACTATGTGCCTTTGGTAAAAAGAGGAAGCATAAACCAGTGATTAAAAAAACACTCTTCTTGAAAATACCTACCACAACCTTCTCATTGAACATAATATGAAACTGCCCCTTGAAGAATCCCTAATTTCAAGTCAGTCCATTCTCGTCTAAGTGTCATTTTTACTGCTAAGATGCACTATAGCAATAGCTTGCCTTCTCTTGTATTGCACAAGAAGTTGATAATGGAGAACAGCACTCTGGAGATCTGCACCTGAAAACCCAAAGAGATCCAGAAAGGATCACGAGTCTTTGGCATAGGAGGACCTGGATGCAGAATTAACAGGTAACCCCAACTGACCAAAGCAAAATGACATTCTCCCTCTTGCTGACTCTGCTCTGATGTTTACTCAGTGAGATCACTTGGCTGACTGAACTTAGCACAGAGGGCAGGAATGAGATCGGTTGCAGAACAGATCTGTTCGTTGTAACTGTACAGGGAGCAGATAAGGGGAGTATTTTTAGCTGCTAGTTTCAAAGAAAGAAACGCATTTTAGCAATACTGTAAAACCCCATTTGGTCAGTATCCAGTTTCAGTTATACTGGATATTTACTTTGCTATGAATTGTGTAGTTGAACTAAGATACAGAACATACATCTGTACTATACATACCTCCTGCCTCTGCCTTCACTTTACCCTTGATATAATTTGCTCCAAAGACAGGCTGCTTAATCTCACAATCTTTCAACAAATAAAAGGGCATCACGAAAGACTGCATAGCATCCTTTCCCTTCGATACAAAGATAACCTGAAAAGAAAATAACATTACCAAGCATATTTAAACCAAACAGGAAACACAGCACCGATTCATGATCTGAAGAGACTTTTCGATGGACTGAAACTCCCTCCCACATCTGAAGCTCCTTGTCAGTTCTGCAAGCCAAAAGTTACACAGAACAGCCACAAGGGTAAACTGAAGCCTCAAGGCAATAGAGCCTTCCAGGAAGACTACCCTTGCTCAGATAATACTCTTCCCAGCTTCCAGAGAACTCGCTGTTCCACACAGCTATTATTTAGTAGCTGTGCTATCGCATTCAGCATTTCCAGACCATTGCTAATTTCAATCTTGAAGATGCCTGATGGACTGACCAGCTGCCTGTATATGAACTAATCAGATTTATTCTTTCGACGAATAGATAGGATATGCAATGAATTCATAATGCTCCCCAGAGGGAGAGGATGAGCCATAGTTCAAGGGGTAGTAGATTATCCTGACTTTCATGCACCGAGGACATTTAAATACAGAATCGCAAAGAGCCCTTATCTCCTTACACAAGATAAAGCCTTTTAATACTTACTCGGTAGGGAGTCAAGAAAACGCTCCCTTTCTTGGTCCCTTTGAAGGCATCTGGCATAGGTTCCATATCACTGAAGGTAATTTCTATGTGATCATAGGTCATCAAAACACTGCGAACAAGATGAGAGAAGAGACATGGTGTCATAGTGTTACAGCTCAAGGCAGAAGTGCAACATGCATGTAAGTTTACTGACCGATCCAAACTGGCTTTAACTTCAGGCGAGTACTCAGCAGGCAAAATCAGTCTGGCTTGCATGTTTTTGCTGTCGGCAGTAGCAACTTAAGCAGTACTGGCTGCTTGTTCTCAGTCTTATGTTCCCTCTCTCAGTGTGCTGGCACAGCTACCACTGTCTGCACAGCCAGGCAGTGAATTTAGTCAATTGAACTGATGAAGATCTCAAGACATATTTTTTTTTTTTTTTTTAAGTAAGTTGTGCTGCATTTCTGCTGGATCAGTTCCCTAATTTGGTTCACTGCAAGTAACACAACAGAGGAAGGACTGCTGAAGCAGGAACTGCTCAGGCTACCTTATGCAACACAGCTGTTGAAGGTCTAACCACAGCTTAAGCATCTCCATCACAAAAATGTGATCAAGAGGAACTCCCCTTTCTTGTCACTAGACTTCACTAACCCATGTTGTCTGCACTGACTCCTTATTTCTCAATTAGAAACTGACCTGATTAAAACCAGTGCAATACCCTTGCATGGATACAGAGGGTAACTTGTATTAACATACCAGCATCCACATTAGGGACTCTAATCCCTAAAGCTAGAGAAACCTCCACCACCTTTATCTTTGGCAGCTTATGTGTCACCATCCTCAGTCACTCGCCTTTTCCTTCTGCCAGCAAGTACCTGCCCCTCCAGCAAAAGCTCCAGAAGGGCACAGAGACCAGCAGCTCTGTTCAGGCTACAGCGTATCAGCTGAATCAACCACCACGAGCAGCCTGGGCTGCAGCATGAGAGGCAACCCCTGATCCAAGGCAGGCTGACAACTGGGAACAGTAACACGTTAAGCTGCTGCAGTTGTTTGTTTCAGTGAATGCAAATTTAAGCCCCAGAGTTGATCTTACTAAATTCTTCTAAGAAGGGTCACATCCCAAATGGAAGCCAGGTGCAGAATTCCTATACCAATGTTTAACTGGCCTCCTGGAAAGGAGCCCTGAAGAATGAACTTCTCCTTTGTCCCAGAAGCAGGTGACTGCCACATCAGAACCAAAGCATGCTGGCAGACACAGAGGGTGAGGACAGCCCATTGCCATGCAGACAGAGGCAGCTCTGTGGAGGCTTTCTGTTGCCATGGTTATATCCCAGCACCTTTTTCCAACACTGTTGCTGCCTCCCGAACACACGGAGGGGGTGTGTGTGCAAGGAACCCAGCAAACCAAACCCGGCAGGCGGCCTAGCGCTTCTCAAGCGGGCAGCTCTTGAACAGAGGCACAGTGCAGGCGCAGCATCCCACCTCTTCTGCAGGACCGGGTGGCGAGAGAAGGATGAGGCTCGGGTCCAGGCCAGAATCACCTGGCTGGGGGCTGAGCTCTGCCAGCCCTCACTGAGCACTCAGGGGAGAGGCTGGGGACAGCAGTAAGAGCCAGCAGCAGGCAGGGGGGCGGGCGGGCTGCTGAGGGGAGCGGTGGGGCGGGGGGGAGGCCCGCGGCTGAGGCCTAGCAGATCTCCCCCCGGGGAGACCCTGGGGCAGCACGATACGTAGAGCCCCTACAACCGTAGGGAGAAGAGGGGAGGACGAGCCCACCCCCGCCGACACCGAGAGGGTTAAAGCACACACACACCCCCCCTTACCCGCCCCTCCCGAGCCCCTCGGCACCTCTCCCCACACAACCTCTCCCCATGAGAGGGAGAGAAGGGGGGGAAGGCAGCTCCCCGCTAACCCCCGGCGACTGAGGCCGGAGGAGGGGAAGAAGAGGATGGCGCCTCACTTCTCGCTGTTGTTAACGATGACGCCGCCGCCCTCCGAGTGGTTCCTGTTCAGCGCCATGGCCGCCGCCGCCGCCGCCGCCGCCGCCGCCGCCTCACAGCGCCGAGCGCGCTCTGCGCCTGCGCGGCGGAGGGGCCCGTGACGTACCGACAGCAGCGCGGACTGACGGGGCGGGCCGCGCGGTGCATGCTGGGAGTTGTAGTCGCCGGCCCGGCCGTCATGGCGGCCGGAGGGCGGCCCGAGGACTGCCCGGTTTGAGGGGTGCTTCCAACCCCGCTCAGCCCCAAACCGAGCCCTCAAGCCTCACTCACCACCTCCATCGGCCCCCGCCAAAGCCCAGGGGCAGCAGGTCCACCCACTGTTGGGAGCTGCTGTCCCCAGTCTGGCCACCCCGAGGAGATCTGCAGCCTCCGCACCCACCCCCCCCACACCTCCTGCCGCGATTTATAATCAATGTTAATTTACCGAGCTCAAGCCAGCTTAAGTTTTATTAAGCTTCCTCAGTTTTCAGGGACCTGGACAGGCTTGAGAGGTGGAACCGTGCCAAACTCATGAAGTTCAACCAGGCCAAGTGCAAGGTCCTGCACACGGGTCAGGGCAATCCCATGCACAAATCCAGGCTGGATGGAGACTGGATGGAGAGCAGCCCTGAGGAGAAGGGCTTGGGGGTGCTGGTGGGTGAGAAGCTCAACATGAGGCGGAAATGTGCACTCGCAGCCCAGAAGGCCGACTACATCCTGGGCTGCATCACCAGCAGCGTGGACAGCAGGGCGAAGGAGGGGATTCTGCCCCTCTACTCCACACTGGTGAGACCCGAACTGGAATACTGTGTCCAGCTCTGGGGCCCCCAACACAAGAAGGACATGGACCTGTTGGAGCAGGTCCAGAGGAGGCCACAAAGATGATCCGAGGGCTGGAGCCCCTCTGCCGTGAGGACAGGCTGAGAGAGTTGGGGTTGTTCAGCCTGGAGAAGAGAAGGCTCCGGGGAGACCTTAGAGCCCCTTCCAGTGTCTGAAAGGGGCCTACAGGAAAGCCGGGGAGGGACTTTTTATAAGGGCATGTAGTGATAGGATGAGGGGTGATGGCTTCAAACTGGAAGAGGGGAGATTTAGATTGGATATCAGGAAGAAATTTGTCACTCTCAGGGTGGTGAGACCCTGGCCCAGGTTGCCCAGAGAAGCTGTGGCTGCCCCATCCCTGGAGCTGTTCAAGGCCAGGTTGGACCGGGGTTTGAGCAACCTGGTTCAGTGGGAGGTGTCCCTGCCCATGGCAGGGGGGTTGGAACTAGATGAGCTTTAAGGTCCCTTCCAACCCAAACCATTCTGTGATCCTGTGATTCTAATACATAAGAGTAGGGGTAATGCAAAAAGCCAGTCTCCTCTTTGGGAGAGCTCTCCAGTGTGTTTATAAACCCCTTAATCATCTGATTATGTGTCCTGCTGATCATATATAATAAAATGATTTAAGTTATTTAGAGCCCGCCTGATCTTGGCAGCAGTTTTTCCTGCTTTTCTGCTCACAAGGGCGCTCTGGCATAGTGGTGCTTCGCGGGTGGGAGTTTGGAGAGCACCCCGATGGCGTTCAAATAAACGTTTTGTTTTAAAAGGCTGTATTTTGCTGCGGTTTGCACCTCATTTTTTATCCCGAAGACATATTCTGGCTGGCTCACTAGCGGGTAAAACATTTTCCCTCAGAGGCTGGCCAGTTTTGCAGGCAAGAAGGGGCTGTTTGCACATCCCATGCAACCACAAGTGATTTTAGCGCTGTTTGGCGGCATCTCCCAAGGAAAAGCCCCGAATTAAGTGAAATGGAGACAAAACTGGACTTTGAGGAGGCAGGCAGGGCAGAATTCAGATGTTGGGTAAAGCAGAATAAAAATCATCCCTCGAATGTGATGATGCTGCACATAAAATGAGGTATAGCCCCTTAAACAGTGAAGATGCCTGCTCCATTTCCAGCGATTTTTATTTCATGTTTGATACATGTTTTGTGTTCTGCATAGTTGCAAATGGAGTTTTGAGCCCGGTATTGGCTGCTCTCCATGCTGGAATCAATCCCATCTTAAAATTACCCCTTTATATTGGAGAGTGTTAAACTGGAAGGATTAAACAGTCACCCTATAAACAAGGCACCACTCTGTCTGTCTGTCTGGAGGGAGGGAACCTGGGAGCAGGAAAATACCTGCAGCATTTGCAGAGCTACAGTAAGGGTCTAATTTCCTGCCTCCAGGTGTGCAAGCAGGAGGAACTCTTAAAAAATTAATGATTGCATAAGTTCATTAAACACAGAAGCCCTGCAAAACTATTACTCTGTTTTGAAGGGCTCCTCATATCAATAACTGACAACTATATATCAATAATATACAAATACATACTAAGAGCATATATTACCTAAATTATATCTTTGTTTACCCTAGATTATATCTTTTTATATGGATTTGAGTTTTTCCTTGCAGTGTTTGCAGCCCAGCCCTGAGTGCCTGAGAACCAGACGGGGTGCGGGGGGAAAAGCAGAAAAAACTACATAATGGAAAACAGATTTAAATAAATGCAGTGACATAATCTGTACGGTTCTTGGCAAGAAAAGAGCAAGTTTGTGCTTTTCATATCCGCTTTTTCAATAAGCTGTAAGTTTCCCTTTTAAGAAATGGTTATAACAAACAGTCCTAATTCCTCTCCTATTAAAGTCAGTAGCAGACATCCACTCAGCTTCCACCGAAGCGCCCAGCTGAAGCATTGCCACCTTGCACAAACTAAGACTCACCCAATAATGTTTTTCTCCTAGCTCCAGCCGATATTTGGTATTAAGAAACTCAGCTGTCATTTAAAAAAGGTACCGGTGTGAGTGCCAGAGTGCGTGGGAAGCTCTAGACCTCCTCGTCGCATAGAAAACCTTGGGAATTTATACTTCAAAAACTGAAATCACTAAGGAAAAAGTGCCTAATCTGTTCATCTTTGTTATTTCTAAGCTGAGGACAGAGGTAGAAGAGAATTCAAAACAATTCATTGTTTTCAATTGCCCAGGACTGACAATACTGTTACCGGATTTTAGGATTCTTTGCTCCTTTTGCAGTCTAGCAATAAAAATGTGTATTTGGCACAATTCCCTTAGACACACTTGGTAAATAAAATCTGTGTTATTTTACGCCAGATGTACAGGACACAGAAAAATAAACACAAGATAATGGGACAGCTCTAACAGTTTGGTATTTAAAGGAAAGACAACCCCAAGCGACGTCTGTATAATATTTAATGTCAACTCGTAGTCTCTAACATCATTATATTATTCTGTTACAGTTTTCTTCACACACTGTAAAATACTCTACAGTAACTATATTTAAAAAATCCTAATTAAAAAGAGGAACACTCTGTGACAGCAGAAATAACTCAAGGGAACACTTTCCGTGTTGGCTGTTTAAATTGCCAAGTGCTATCTACCCATCTAAACTCACCACACTCCACATTCTGCCCTTCGTTTGCAGCAAAATCAGTGAACCAGAGCTGGCATAGTGCACATTCCCTAATCATTCCAGTTTACACCCCAAATTATTGGCAACACGGAGCAAACTCTGGTCCAATGCCCCGAGGGGGATTGCTCCCGTCTTAAATGGGTCAGAATTTGCTTTTTGCCCTAAACCATGAGGATTTATAGAGCTTCCAGCCAGGATAAACGCAAGCAGCAGGAAGGAGAGGGTTGGGTAGCGCTTCCCAACTGCATTGCACCTACGGAAGCCCTCAAATCCCTCCGTAAAGCTGCGTATCAGCATCCCAGCTCTCGGGGCAGAGGTGAATTAAGCAAAAGCAGCAGCACGACCAGAAGCAAAGCCCAAACACCAGACGTGTCCTCCTGAGCTCCTCCCATGTGGTTACAGGATGGAAAGGGAAAGACGTAGGATCCCGGCGAACCATCCCAGACCCTGAAGGAGTGTAGAGGCTTGCGTCTGTGCATTGGGCAACGCAGAGAAGGGAGGGATGGGTGGCTCAAGCACGGGTTTCCCCATGGAGCAATGAATCCGCCTACGGCGAAACGAAATGAGGCAAAGGCCCAGATCCACTGTATTTACTCTGGCAAAACTCCTCGCTGCAAACAGTGGGAGTTTTGCCTGAATAAATGAGATTTAGGGCCCAGACAGAGCCAAGATGGGAGCCCGCGTGCGAGATCTCTTCCTGCAGGCGTGCAGCAGAGATCAAGGTCACCTTCCTCTTCCCCTTGGGACGTGACCACGCACGGGCTGTTGCACGTCCCTACCTTTCTTATCTGGTAAGGCACTTCTGATCCCAAGTCCTCCCCGGTGTTAAGAAAACAGCAGCGACGCCTGGGCTGTGTCACAGCTGACATCTCCCGCAAAGGCTGAGTTTTGCAGGGGAGCGACTGGCGCGAGCCAGACAAAGCGGTTTTGAGGCAGGAGCTCAGGACACGGGGAGTGAATTCCCATCTGGACAGAAGTCCGGGCAGCATTCCCACTGGCTGGGAAAGGCCAAGATTTCATCTGAAGATTTCACTCTGGAAGCCCTACCTCCCCTTTTCCCACCGCCTGCAGTACTTCACAAGTTGCTGCATGCAGAGGAGGAGGAAGAGGAGGGATTTGCAGGCACATCCCAGGGGTCCCCCTCCTAGACCCACTCACCAGCCCTGCCTGGGGAGGGAACGGCTGCATTCGGACCCTTCAGCCCCCTCCAACGAGAGCCCACAGCAGTGGCCGTTTGCTGGGGACTGGCACCTCTGCCCATGCCAGCAGGAATTGGCAGCGCTGGCAAAGGAGTTACAGTAAGGCAGCTCTTTAAGCCTCAGTGTTTATGTAAACGTGGCTTTAACTTTAAACCTCTCAGCTTTGTGGCTGCCTTTTCATTCACGTTCACTTTTTTCCCTTGGCTCCCCGTGAATATACCACTGTGATTTCCAGCTTATCCTTTGAGGAATATATATATGTTTCATATATTTAGCTAAATGGGCCATTTTCCATCCCTGTTGATCGTTGATGCGTCATCACTGACTCACTCACACCAATATATTTTCTCTCTAGGTATATGTTACACAGCACTACGATTCTGTAAAGCAAGCTTCGGGAGGTAGGCAGCAAACCAATCCCAGAAAAAATAAACTTGCGGAAAGGCACGCTGTGCTGAGACAGGGGCTGCACTGTGCCGCCCTTACAGACGGCATTTCTGTATTTTTCTTCTGGAAAAGCTCCCTTAGGACACGTGAACTGGCATTTTTGGCTCTCAGCCTGAAGTTTCTGCCTTTCCTGGAGGGGACACTTGCCTGACAGTAGTTTTTGTTAATTGTTACTTACTGCCAGAGTCTAAACGGTCATTTAATAACTAACTGATGCTGCACCTTTTATTGATGCACTCACAGCTGTCCCTAAAACAGACCATTTTCCCCTGGGACATACTCACAGCACCTCTTTGTCACTTAATAAACTCTTTAAGCTAAGGGCTACAGCTCAAGTGTGCCCAGGGTGCTTTAAGAGTTGGGAGTTTAATATTAAAAACCCCTAAAATAGTAGGGTCATCAAAAACATGGGGAGAAATTTGGCTGCAAAGCTTCTATAAGCAGTTCCCGAGGAATGTGTTTACTGAAAGCACACCCTCAAAACTGCTTTGTGCTGCTCGCTTTGCCATCTCAAGGCAGGAATGGTGCCGCTGCTCCTCAGCAGGAGGTTTCTCCCCCTTCCCAGCTGGGATTTTTGGCTGCAGTGAGGAACAGCCCCACGGCCACAGGGCTCCAACACACCCAGGACCACGGCTTTTCCCAAATGAGCCTGGCCACAGACCAGCATTCAAAATACCCGCCGGCCACAGCGCGAGGGAGGGCAAAGATCCTCGTTTCACATTTGCAGCACTAATTGGTGGTCAGTCCTGCAGGGAGAGGTACCGCAGCATCGCTCCTGCACCCAGCCGGGCTCCTCTGCATCCCACCCACCCCGGAGCACCCTGCTCACCCCCACCAAGGCACAACAGTGATGCGGGTGCCGGGGAAGCGACCCCATCTGCTCTGGGGTTTGCCTGGTCCATGCTGGGCTTGCTGCTCCAAAGGCACTTCATAAGGAGCATGCGGAAGGTGTCGATGAGCCGGAGATTAAAAAAGCAGCAGCGACACAGAGATCGAGATAAGGCACAAAGCGGAGCATCTGTGCAAGTCGCCAGGGCAGTGCGAGTAGATATTAAGGAGAGGGACCGGGCAGCCCGGCAGCTGGCCAAGATACAGCTTCAAATCTACAGGGCACTTCTCCTGAGCAATATGCTTTACCAAGAAAGGCTGTATCGCGGTCCCTGATGTCCAGAAAGGGAAACTGAGGGGCAGGGAGCAGCACAGAGACTCGCCCAAGTTCGCTCAGCAGCCCAGCAGCAGAGCCGGGGCTTGGATCCAGCTCCCGCCTGGCTCCCAGCCCGCAGCTCTGCCCGCCAGACGGCTTCATCCACCCCTGGGTCACCAACAGCACAGAGCGAGGAGGGAGGGCTGCCACAGAGAAATACAACGCTACCAAAGACAAGCCGTGGCGGCGGCAATGCACCACAGGAGAGACTCTTCTGGGTCTTCCCGTGCTCCCGCTCTCCGGGCAGTTACCTACGTTTTAGCACCGAAACACAATCTTTCTTCAGTGGCCCGATCTGCAGGTGGGCATCAACGCTCTCCAGGAAGAAGGCTGGTTTCAGCTTACACAAGAAAAGAGAGGCAAATTGGTGGTTGATCTTGTTCTGGAACGGGTCAAACTGACCCTTGGCAAAATGGGAGACCTTGAGCTGCTGCAGGCAGGTCATCTTGGAGTCCTTGACTCCATAGAAGGTCAGGGCCTTCTCCGAATACTCCAGGAAGACCCCAATCGTGTGGAAAAACGGCTGCTGGATGACGGACTCAAAGCCACCAAACCAGGCCACGTAGTTCTGTCCATTCCACTGCAGGCAGCAGGACTTCTCGTTCCGCCCCAGGCGCCCGCGGTTGTAGGACTCCCGGGGGTCAAAGTCCTCAGCGATGACGCCGATGCTGACCCAGCCGTCGATGATCTCCACCTCCCAGTAGTAGTTGCCCCGGTTCATGAGGTTCACACCCAGCACCTGCTCGCAGTTGATGAACCGGGTCGGGCTCTCGGGGTAGGGGATAGGGCACAGCACCCGCTTGGCCCCTTTGGTGCCAAACAGCTGGATGAACTTGTCAGCCGTGTCACTGTCCAGGTCAATGATGAAGGCAACTGTGTGGAGCAAGAAGGAGACATAAGGATGAGGAGGGAAATGGGAGGAAATCACCCCAGCCCTCCCTGCTCTGATTCCCTGCTCCAGCCTTTGGCAATTAGCACGATCCTTTCTGACTTCTACCATCACTCTATTCCCTTGGTTTTAAATCCCATGGCCAATTGCAGCCAATGAGGATAAGGGGCTGAAAGAGTTGATACTGCCATAAGCAGGATGAATACAGGTAACTGGGCAGAGGAGAGAGCAGAGGGGCTGCTCGAGGAGCTTGATATCCAACATTGGAGAATGTAGGTAGAGTGGTAGGAACATCCCATATAAAAGCGTGTTTCAGGCAACCACAGACAAACGCAGCAGGGAGGGACCCCAAGAAGACAGGAGAACAGCCAGCACACCACAGCTACAGACCAACCGCTCCTGGCGGTCGGCTCTCGCTGCACTGCGGCTCCCGCGGGAGCAGAGGCAGCCCCCAGTGCACAGAGCCATGTGAGAACCGCTGCTGGATCCCAAACAGAGGGGATGTCCAGCAGGAACAGCCATGGACACGTATCACTGCCGACTGCGTTGCAGGAGTGAACCCGTGGCGTGTCCAAACCCAGCACAGCACGTCCCACCTGAGCCCAGGCTTTGCTGCCTGGCTCCCAGCAGGGTGCACCGGTGCCACTGAGGCAGATCTTGTCCCCTGCGGACAGGTCAGTGGGTGACCCCACATCCTCTGTAAGGCTGGGGGGTGACGGACCTTCCCCCTCCAGCCTCAGCCCCTTCTGCTCTGCTGTCTCTGCTCAGCCACTGAATTATCCCTCCGCTTGCAGCCCCTGAAGCTGACCCTCATCAGCCCGCTGCTCCGCGGCAAACAAGGCAGACGCACAAACTCTGATCTAATTTAACGGAGGATCCAATTCGTCAAGGGCTGGAAGGCAGCAGAAATGACACGGTATGCCTGCAGCCCCTCTGGCAGCTGGTCCGGCAGAACCACAGACAAGGGGAAAAAAAAAATCACCTAAACAGATTATGACTGTTGTCAGGAAAGCAAGGAGGCTTCCTCCTTCGCTGAGCAATATTTCCTCCGGTGGCGGCAGTGCTCCTGCCAGTCGTCAGCTCGGGACCAGTGCCTGCCGGGCATGTGGGAAGGAGCCGGCCGGCCAGGAGAGAGCAAAGGGAAGATGGACCTTAGCAACAACTGTCAAAGCAAAAGTCCCTCGCTTACATTTCATGAAGTAATCACGGCTCTCCAGGCAGGCGGGATTGTTTGACTTGTCTGGAAATCGGGACTCAGCCAACGCTGCAGAGACAGGGACGGAAGGGTTTGCCATCAGCAAAGAAACCGATGCCACAAACAAAGGTGTTCCTGAAGCGTCGCCCCCTGCCCCACACCCTGGCGGTACCCAGCTGCTCTGGCCCCTGAGCCCCAGCCGGCATCCCCAGCATCCCCTGTGCATCCTTGGCGGCTAGGACACAGGAAAGGACAGATGCCATCTTTGCCACCGAAGGGAGATGGGCAAGGGGGGGTAAAGAACCGGCTGCAATTCCCACGGGCATCTGAGAAAATGAGAGGAAAGAGCTCAGGCTAAATGAGACAGTGCAGGAGAAAGTGCCACGGTGGCTTTCTAACCCTGGCAGGTTTGGGAGAACCACAGCCTGCCCCATGAAGAGGATCATCTGTCCTGGGAAGAAAGAGTCCCCTTTCACGGGAGGCCACTTTGGCCACTTGCCCCCTCCCGCAGGGCCCTGCCTAACTCCCAGGCTGTTTGTTGCCTCTCCAGTCTCTGGTCTCCGTGGAAAAATTCATAAAACCTCAAAGACGAGGCATAAGCCCAGAAGCGATTGTGCAATGTACAGCACAACCGTGCCGGGCAGCTTCCAGGGCTGACGGGAGAGGGGCCAGCGCTCGCAGGAGCCATGGAGCCTGCAGACATCTCCCACCTACGCGGGGAGGATGGAGGGTGACGGGGTGACCTCTGAGCAGAGGGGCTGGGAGAACACAAACCTTCCTCCATCTCCTGGAAACTCAGCCCATCAATTCCTTTCCCCTGCAAGTGGTCCCACTGGTTTTTGCAGGCAGCGGAGAGCACATCCTTCATGGCGCCCACGGCTTGGGTGCATTTGGTGAAGTTCAGCTCATTTGGGAAGCTCAGAGCCGGGGAGAGGTTTTCTTCCATGGCTACTTTTAAAGCCTGAAATTCCTGTGCCAAAAAGACGGAGTTTCAGGAGGTTTCAAACAAGCCGAAGTTGTCTCTTGTTCCGCAACCCCACCCTGCCCCGGAGGATTTGGGAACTGGCAGCTCGCAGGACTTGGCCCAAGGACAGCCTTGCATAAGGGAGGAGAGCGCTTTCCCGGCCACGTGTTTCTGGCGCCTTCTCTTCGCTCCCTTTCAAACCTGGACCCAGCCCATGCCCGCCTCGCAGGAAGCAGCATCTCCTCCCAAAAAGGTCTCCTCTTGCTGGGCTGCCGGGGAGGGATGCTGGATAGGGACAGCGAGGCACCCCAACCTCTTGCTCTCTGCCCCCCACACTGAGGTACCCAGCCTGGGCAGCTTTGCCTGAGTCACGGCCCGGATGGAGGTGGGGGTGATGGAGGAGAAAGGCTTGGCCGCCCGGTCCCCCCGGGAGCGGGGAAGGGAGAGGACTGTGCCAACAGGAGTGAGACTCTGCAGCCCTCACATCCCAGGGCTCCTGGGACCCAGCTCCATGTGAAATGGGAAAAAACCCCAAAAGACAACATTTTCGGCTCCTTCTCCTCGCCCCATCCCACCCAGGCACCTGGAGGAAGTAGATGGTGTTGGTGCTGGGGACGTTCTCCAGATTTTGCTTGCACTGGGCCAGCTTGGCTCGCCTCTCCTCCTTCCAGCGGAGATCGGCCTCGGCCTCCCCCAGCATGGAGCGCTCCTCGTCCTCGATGAAACCTGCCACCTCCTTCTGGAAGGTTGCCAGGACCTCGGAGGCTTCTGCAAAGAGCTTCTCAACTCTTTCCCTCTCCTTCGTGGCGGCACCCTGTGCGCAGGGAGAGAGGGGTGAGGGTCACCTCCCGCAGGCAAGGGTGCAGGAGAGCACCCTTGTCCCCTGCCCAACATCCAGTTCTCAGCTCTGCGGGATCCCCCGACTCCCTGTAGCCCCCTTCACCCAAGAACTCAGAGCACTTTACAACCCAGGTGTCAAGGGACTTTGCTGGGCATGGCCGCTCACTGCTCCACCACGTCTCATGTCCCCAGGCGGTGAAGTGACGTGGTTGCACAAGGGCCAAAGGGGACCAAAACCCCCATAAGCCTGGGGAGAAAAGGTGCAAGAGCCAGCAGATGCCCTGGCACAGTCCTTGCCCCGTTCCTTCTTCCAGGTTGCAAATGAAAGCAACCAGAGATGCTGTGAGGGTTAGCAGAGGTGAGAAACAAGGATCCTCAGGGATCCTTTCCAGGGTCACCATCGTTTTACAGAGCACTTGCTCCCCCGTGGGCACCACCTCTACACCCCACGCACCCCAGAAGCTCACAGCAGAGCTGCGCTAATGGGGCGAAGCCATCGCAGAGTCACCTTAATGAGCTCCACCATCTTCTTGGCCTGTGCGATGGTGACTGCCAGCTCTTCCAGCTCGTTCTGCACATCGCTGAGGAATTTGGTTCGTTGGGCCTGTGGACATGAAGGATAAATGCTGAGCTCTGCCCCCCATCCCGGTGGCAGGGAGTCCCAGGGGACCCAGCCTCTCCCTAAGTTCAACCCACAGCCGTGGGCTTGGGCCGTGACCTTGCTGTCAGGCTTTGGGTGAAGGGTGCAAGGGGAATCGCGAGTTGTTTTCCTGTTTTCCTCCCCTGCAACATCCAACCTGCGAACACCCCTTCTCACTCGATTGGAAAACTAAAGGAGCAGCTGGGCTGCAAAGGGTCATGCCCAGCTCCGCGCTCCCCACCCTGCTCCCAGCATAAACCAAACAAAATAGGAATTTGAAAGCAAAACCGTCAGGCAGCGATTGCAGCAAGCACAGCTAAGCCCCATGGCTCTTAGCGTGTATCCCAAGACTAGGAAAAATCCGCCTGGGACTGGTGCAGAAGCTGAAAGTCAGACCCGGAGCCCTTGGAAACGCAGTGCTGAGTCCCCTGGAGGTTTCTCGTTAGCAGCAAAGCAAATCAGCTCGGGAGCACGGGGTGCTGTGTGCCTGCAAAGGAAGCACCGTCCGAACGCGGCGTTTCCTGACACGCTATTGTTAGCGCCAGCCATTGCCCGTCACGGGAACGGGTCCCGTGGGAGCCAGCAGGGCATCGCATCCCCCAACCAGGGCAGCTCCCCAACCCCGACGCTCAGCCCCCAGCCCCCTGCGGCGCTTGTGCCCGGCGAGGGGGGGACAGGCGCTTTCCCCATCCATCCTTCCCACCCTGCAGTGCGAGGGCGGTGGCAGAGAGTGGCCACAGAGGCCGTGCAGGCGATGTTAAGCAGCGCCTGCCGAGGCCCGACAGCTCCTCGAGGCTGGGATCACACACGCTTTCTATTTTAAGGCACCTGATGACTAATAATGCCGGCAAAAGGGTTTTCCTGCAGTCCCAAGAGCCTGCAAGGGAGTGGGAGCTGGCTCGGGGCTGCAACTATGCTCCCCACCAGTTCTCCCCTGGAAAAAGAAAACCCCTCCAAAGTCTCCAAATGCCCCATGCCCAGGCGGGGATGCCACCGCACCGTGAAACTCGGAGGCTCCCCTCTGCCTGCAGCCCCGCAGAGGCCCCACGCACTCGAGGCAGCAGTGCCCAGGAAGGCAGGACCACATTGAGTTCGGAGCCCCGGCTCCTGGGGAGGCTCGTGGGTGTGAATTTGGGAGGTGACTCAGCTGCATCTGGGAATGGGAGTGGAAAAAACCCCGCTGCCAAAAACACCAGGACACAAAGGGCTGGTGGAGCGGGAGCAGAGGCCAGGCAGGCTGCCAGCGCGCCGAGAAAAAACGCCTTGATGAAGCTGTGGGAATGAGACGGAGGGTGCCCCGTGACCGTGGGGGCGGCTACTGCAGGGTGTCCCAGGCGCCCTCACCCCCAGCCCTACACCCACCGGGATTGCAAGTTTGGCCCCGCCGTGGGACCAAACCCCACGGGCTGGCTGGCAGCGGGTCTGCCCAAAATGCCTGTCCCATCTGCCCGTCCTGTCCCCACCCCACAGGGTGCCCAGGTGGCACAGCACCCGGTCCCCCCATGCCCAGGGGGGGCATGCTGCCCCTCCCCGGGGCTCTGCTGCCCCCAGGGGTAGCTGCTGCACCCCCCCAAATCTCCTCCTGTTCAGGGAAGCTGTTGCCAGCCCATTCCAATACCTCCCCCCCTCGGGGTCTGCTGCCCCCCGCGAGCATCCCCTGCCCCCCGGGATCTGCTGGGCCACAACCTGTTGCCACCCCCACCCCACACAGGGCCTCCCCCCAGTGCTGCACCTGCACACCTCCCACGTGGGCATTAGGTCCCCCGTGGGGACGTGGGGGCAGCACGGACCCCTTCCAGGGGTGCCGTACCTCACTCCACCCGGGATGCCCCACGAGCACTGCACCCCATAGGGAACCCCCCATACCAGGGTTAGGTCCCGCGTGGGGATACGGGCGCAGCACCCTCCCCACCCGGCCTGCCCCATCCCTCCCCACCCAGCGCATCCCACCAGCGCACCCCCCACCCCACGCACCTCCTTGTGTTCGCGCTCCCGCTCGAGGGGCACCACGTCGTGGGCGCGATGCTCGTGGGCGCGGCAGCGGGCGCAGACGCAGCTTTGCTCGGCGCGGCAGAAGCCGTCGAGGGGCTGGAGGTGGCGGGGGCAGAGACCCTCCTCCAGCCGCCGCAGCGGGGCGACCAGGCGGTGGGCGCGGAAGGCGGGGGCCCGGCGGTGGGGCTCTAGGTGGGCTCCGCAGAAGGAAGCCAGGCAGACCAGGCACGATCGCGCCGCCGCCACCCGCGACCCAGCCGGGCACACGTCGCACAGCACCGCCGCTCCTTCCTCCCCCGCCGCATCCTCCTCCTCGGCTCCCGGTGCCATCGGGGGGGACGGGGGGGCTGGGGGGGACGAGGGGGAAGAAGCGGCGGCGGCGGCGGCTGCCAGCAGCGGCAGCACCTCGCAGAGGGCGCGGTTCTTGCGGAGCCGCAAGGCTGCGGGGACGGGC
>VFFE01007255.1:3662257-3692461 GCA_008921705.1 Burhinus oedicnemus
CCCCCCCCCCGCCTCGGGGGGATGTCTCACCTCCCCCCCTCCGGGATCTGCTCCCCGCGCCGGGCATCTGGTCCCTCTCCCCGGCATCTGCTGCCTTCTGGGAGATCTGTCCCCCCTACCGGGGGATGCCACCCCACTGAGGATGTACTGCCTCGCATCCAGGGGCTACTGCCTCCTAAAGGATCGGCTCCACTGGGATCTGGACCCTCCCCGGGGCTGTGCTGCCCACAGGGGTAGCTGCTGCACACCCCCCAAATCTCCTGTCCAGGGAAGCTGTTGCCAGCCCATTCCAATCCCTCTTCCCCTGGTCTGCTGCCCATCACGAGCACCCCCTGCCCCCTGGCATCTGCTGGCCCACAATCTGTTGCCACCCCACTGTCCCCCCAGGAGCTGCTCCCCACCCTGGGGCCACATGGAGGGTCCTGAGCTCCCCTAGTAGATAGGTCCAGGTGCTTTCCTGCCCACCCTTGTGCCCGTGGCCCCATGTCATCCATTCCCATGGCCAAAAGGGCTGCAGTGCCCAGGTCCTGGCTCAGTTCCCGTTCCCTCTTCCTCCGGCGCCCAGCAGGAGCAAGCAGGCACGGGGCTGGGGAGACACCAAAGTCCTTTTGGTCTGAGGATCTGCCTGGTAAACATGGGATCTCCGGACACCTCCTGTGGAGGGTACACAGACAATTTTTCAGCTTGGATACATTCCCAGGTCCATGCCGGCCCAAGGTCCCACCCAAGGACAGGGCTGGGAGGAGCGAGGAGGTGCAGAGTGAAGGAGGAAGCACAGCAAGACAAAATGTATCCGTTCCCAAAGAAGCGGATTGATCCTTTTAAGCCTTTTTTCCCAAAGGAAACAAGCTGATGTGATTCATTCTCCACACGTTCACTTGCATGTCGCCAGCACCTTTGAACCCAGTGCCCAGTTTCACCCCGTTAGTCCTCACCAGCATCCCTGTGGGGGCGGCATGAGATGCCGGACCCGTGGTCTCGCCCTTGGAAAAGCTTCAATCAAAGCTTCAGATTTTCTTCTGCGCCAGCTCAACCTTGGAGCAGAGCTGTAGGAAACCAGGTTTCCTTATCGCAGCGCTGCTGTAAATAAAGCACCTTCCATTTCTGCCGCCACCTGGTCGCTATGTGGGGCTGGTCCATGCTGCCGGCCCCGCAACGATGCAGAGGGGCAGGATGGGGCCCTGCAGGGGATGGGTGCAGGAGCAGGGGCACCCAGCTCACACCCCCCCAGTGCCACTTGATCCCACAGCTCCCACCAACACTGAGGTCAAACCAGTAGGAAAACAAAGCTTTATTAGGGAAAGCAGCTTTGTACAAAGAGCAACCGCAGCATGGCACCCTAAAATGTTGCTTTGCCACGTCTGAGAGCAGCAAGAGGGGACCAGGAGGGGCTGGGGGAGCAGGACCTGCCTGCACGTGGCTCCCTCCGCATTGCTCCACAGCACCCCATGGCCGCAGCACCCTCCCCCTCCAGGAACCCTTCACCCCAAATCTTCTCCAGGCTTGGGAGGTTTGGCAGGGATAGGAAAAAGAGGAAAAACCTAATTCTTGCACCCTCGCTCTCCCCCTCCCTCGCCTCGTCTGCAGGGACAGGGACCCGCACACGTCCCCACGCACAGCGACTGGGGGGGTTCATCCCCACCATGAGGGCATGGCCCTTAGCCCTGCATCCTTCCCCCTTGCCCTAACAGCTGTCACCAATGTGATATTTGCATATGTAAATCAGAGCGAGTTAATTTGCATGTCTGTCCTCATCAGCTCTCGTTAAAACACTGCACCCCACTCCCGCCTCAGCATCGGGGTCCCACTCGCACGGTGACAGCCCCGGCTGCAGTTCGGCTACGGCACCAGCCTGGGGTTTGCTGGTCCGGCTAACGGAGCAGTGCGGCAGCTCTGGTTCATTCCCTCTGGCACAGCGTCACTGTTCGCCCCTCACACAGCCAAAAGACGGGGTAGAGAGGCTCGGTGAAGACGTTGTGGAAGGAGTGGATGAGCCGTGTCCTCTCCCCGAGGCCGTAGAAGGAGAGGAGCCCCTTGCCGTAATCCAGGCTGACCCCCAGGTTCTTATAGAGCTGCTCATGGATTTTTTCCCTCTGGCCCTTGTGCCAGGCCAGGTAGCAATCCTCCCGCACCTGCAGCCCCCAGGAGCCCCCGTCCAGCCCAATGTTGAACTTGTGGCCCTGCTGCCGCTCCCAGGGGAGGCTGCGGTAGGTCACCCCCAGGACGACGGAGTGGTTGGAGACCCTCACCTCCCAGTAGTGGTGGCCATGGCCATAGCTCTGCGTACACAGCACCTGCCAGGGCTCAAAACGGGGTCCCTGCTCCTGCTGCCCACAGACAGCACCGGGGCTGTGCTTGGCTTTCCGGTTACCTTTCGACAGCTCCAGGTACTTGTTGGCCGTCTTGGGATCAAAGGTCAGGTTGCGGTGGTCTAGGAAGAGCAACGACATGGATGGGGCTAAAATGCTTTGTCAGACATTTACACCCTTGGCGTGAGCCCCCCCAGCGGTGATGCAGTTTAAACTGCCTAGGGCTGGCTCCCAAAACAGAAGGGAACAAGTCGTAGCGTGTTTGGAGGGGAAGCGGAGCGGGGAGAGATGAGATGCCTGCTGGAAGGAATGACAAGGGCCCAGAAGTAGCTGACAAGGCACCGGGATGCGGCGCTTCGCACAGTCCTTGCACAGCCCAGCTCACAGCCAGCAAGCAGCGGTGGCTCCGTGGTTGTTTTGAAAGAGATGTGCTTGATTTTAAGAGCAAAAAATACAAGCATGGCTGGAGAGAGGGGGAGAAAAGCAGGCATTACATGAGCAAATATGGTACTGCAGGGAGTTACTCTCCTCTGCATGGGCTGCCGTAACTCCTCCTGCCACGGGCAGTCGTCGGCCACCAGCACCTCGCCTTTCTCCTGCAACAACCCTGCCCATCCAGCTGTGCTGAGCTCATGCCTGCTGCTCATAAATAACATTATTTTTTTTTCCTATTAATAACCCTGAGAACGTTCTGTGGGGCCTGATGGAAGGAATCCTTACAGGTCCCATAGGCATCGATTGCCTCCCTGGCAAGAGTGACCTGACCAACGTGCCCCTAAACATTATCCAACCCTCTTCCCAACAGGGAGGAGATAGGAAAAGGAGCGTTGAGGAAATCTGTGGGCCCAGGGAGGGAAAGGGACACAAAGGACTGCGGCTGGGAGCGCTGGAGCCGTATCTCCAGACAGAGAGCAATGACTGCAGGGAGGGCTCTGGACTGGTACTGTGCCGTGCGGGGCGGCTTGGGCAGCCCATGACACCCCTGTGGGTGCTCGCTTGCCAGCTGCTGACGTTGCCTGCCTGCCTGTGGGAAAGTGCTGTGTCTAAATATGGGTCGTTAGGAACAGGCACATCACTCCTGCCCGGACAAGACGCCCGAGGCGGGTGAGAAGGAGAGGATGGAGATGGGGCGAGATCTGGGGCAGCAACCGGCCCAATGCCGGGCACTGGCAGCCCCAGTTTCCACAGGAAAGCAGTCCCTGGTGCTGTTAACCACCTAAGGAGCCCTTTCCCAGCCATGCAGTGTCCCCCAGCCTGTCCGCCCCGGCCCTGCAACACCCTTCTCCACATTTAGGGAATGGAATTAGGAGAGCCGGGGAAGGAACCCCCTTCACCGCAGCTACAACCACCCTCCTCCCAGGGAAGAGCTCGGCTTGGTGAAACCTCTGCCCACTGGGGACCCCAGCGGGGTGCTGTTCCCCCAATCCCCCATGTGCTTCTCACCCTTCAGAAGCTCAGCTCGGAGTTGGCACTCAGGGAGAGGGGCCACCACCTTCACCGCCAGCCCGTCGGGCTGCACCGGCCCTGTGGAGGATGGGGACAGGCATTTTGAGTGATGCCACCCAAAAACTTGTCCCTTCCTAGCTTCAGTGGGAGGAGGAGGAGGAGGAGGAGGAAATCTATCGTATCCAAGCCTGGGAGCGGGCACGTGACACAGTGGCTCAGCATTGCCAGCAAGGAGGGGCCACAAGGAAGCCACCCAGCTCATCCCAACCCCGTTGATACCATCTGCTGAACAGTAGATGTGTGTCCCCAACCCAACCCCCTCTGCCTGGCAGCTATGTCCCCAGCATGGTGACACCAGCTGGGCTATGGTTCATGGTGACTTGGAGTCCTTCGGGGTGGCTCTGCGAGCAGAAGGCTTACCTTGGCCAACGTGGTCAGGGGCTTTGGGGGCCACAGAGCTGGGCAGGTCCTCCAGCAGGAGCCTGGAGATGTCAGTGAGGATCTCAGTGATGGGCTTGACCACGCCGGCTGCATCAAACTCCACGGGGAGCAGCACCTCTGGGCCCTCTGGAGACGGGAGCAGGGGAAACTCCTGCGGATGGACACACAGACACCCATGCACCGGCCTGGGGAGGATCGGCAGCTCCAAAACCCATCTGCACACACCACATCTCCCCAGTAGGTGATGGAAGCATCCCCAAAACGTCTGCCATTAGCTGCACATGGGGTCAGGGGACCGTTGCAGGGGGAGCATGAGGTGCGGGGAGCAGAGGGGCTGTGGCACAGGACTTTGTGTTTTGCTGGCAGTGGAAGAGCCTTGCTGAGCAGTTTGGGGGTGGGAGATGCTGCGCATGGCGCCGTGGGCAGCACCATCCTCTCCGATCCGGCATCGCTCCCCAAGCTTTCAGTAATCCCCACAAAAGCAGCTCTTCCCCCCAGCCCTCTGCTACCATCCCTGAGCCAGGCTGAGGACACGTCCCCCCCTCGGGGAAGGGGCCGACCACGTCTCTGTCCCCACCGAAAGCACACAGGGCTGGCAGCTGGAGGGGACGGTACCTGGAGGAAGGTCCTGTGGTCGGGGCAGGCCAGCAGGTGCTGAGCCTTCTCCCTGTGCTGGCTGAGGACATCCAAGCGGTCCTTCAGGAGGCTCCAGTCCTCCTCCATGCGCCCCAGTGCTGCTGCCTGCTCGTGCTCGATCCTGGCCACTGTCTGCCACTGGCAATCCTCCAGGGCTTTCTTCAGGAGGGCGAATTTGCTCAGAATCACCGATTTGAGCCCCTCGGAGGAGTCCTGGGTGGGGAAGAGCCGTGAGAGCCAGCACGCTCCCACCCACAGGTCTGGCACAGAGGTGGCCACAGTGTTACCTCGATGCTGCGTGTTCGCTCCTCCAGCTTCTGCATCACTTGCTCAATCCTCTCCGATTCCTCCTGGGCTTTTTCCAGGGACTCTTTCAAAAGGGCCTGCGAAGGGAGGCACCAACGTCCCATGGTGCAGCGTGCTGCTGCCCGCCCAGCCCCCAGGAGCCCTCTCAGGGCTGTAGGACAAGGCTCGCAGGGAAGGAGAAGGCTTGGGAAGGGGAGAGGCTGCCACCAGGGTCACTGAGAAGTGAAACCCTGTGCTTTCACCCATTTTTAGCTGTTTTCTCAAGATCAGGGGGTCACAAACACATATGGCACCGTTCATCTGGTGCTGCTGGATTTATCCAGCTCTCTGCTGCTCCTGACAGTCCCCAGTTTCTTGGGGAGCAGCCGGACACTGGTGGCATCTCCCTGGCCAGAGCCCATGCAAGTCTCCTGTTCAGCTGAGGTCGGGCACAGCTCTGCACAGGGAGGCACATCACATCCCCACAGCAAGGCATGGGATACCAGAGGTGGATGTCGTGCCATGCCCGAGCGGCCATGACTCACCCTGCTCCCACCCTAGTCCTGCCACCCATCATCCCCACCTGTTTTTTAGAGCGCTCCTCCTCGAAGAGCACCCGCTGGTGCCGCTGGCACTGCCGGACAGTACAGACGCAGCAGATGCACCGCCGCTCGTCCTCGCAGTACAGCTCCAGCGGACGTCCGTGCTGCGGGCACAGCTCGCCATGGGCCACCTCGCACCTCTCTGTGCCTGAGACCCGCGCCTCACCATCCCGTGCCAGCTCCACCACACTGCACAGGGTGACGTTCTTCTCCAGGTACGGGCACTGCTTGAAGTCCCTGCGGCACTCGGGGCACGTGTAGCCCTTCTCGGCCCTGGTGGGCACCTGCTCTTGCTTCTGCCAGTGGTCGCTGATGCAGCGCTTGCAGAAGTTGTGCCCGCAGGGCAAGGTCACGGGCACCCTGAACAGCTCTAGGCAGATGGAGCACACCAGCTTCTCCTCCAGCTTCTGCGAGATGGGCAATGCCATCCTGCTTGCGCCGGGGATCGGGGCAATGGTGGAAACAAGCCGGCCAAAGAAGCCGGGGAAATAGAAACTCAGCTGTGCAGAGGAGGAAGGCATGGTGACGCTGAGCACAGAGGCGGGTCAGGGCTCTGAGCCAGGCATGCTCTTAAAGAGACACCCAGTGGGTGCCCTCCTTGGCCACACTGGCTGTGCTGCACGCTGGGAAGATGATGGGGAGGGTTGGAGCTGCTCTCCCCAGGGACAGGGAGGGCTGCGAAGCACAGCAGAAGGCCCCGGAGGGGATGAAACGCTATAGCGACAGCACAGGGAGACACACGCAAGAGGCTGACGAGGTTCAGAGCAACGTGTATGTCCGCAAATGCATTTCCACGGGTACACATATGATGTATAATCTGATTTCACTCCTTTTTTGCCCTTTGAAGGAAATTCTGGGCATCCTCACCTCTGCCAGGGCTGGGCCCCTGAGCAGAGGATGACAGTCCTCCCTGGCAGAGACCTCAGTACAGTGCTCCTGGCCTCTGCCAGCTTGGTGACCAGCAGAGAGGGGCACCCAATGCTGTCGCAGCCACCTCTTACCTCCCTCTGCAGTGACAAGGGCTGTGACGCATGCCAGCAGCCTGCCAGGGCCACATCCCGCCCTTGCATCTTTCCATTTTAAGCTACAGCTCCTGCTGTTCGCATATGGTCCCCTGCACACCCCCCACTCCTTTTCCTGCTAAGTTCCTTGCAACACCCCGTGCACATCAGTACTCCAAAAGGCAAGAAAGATGTTATCTGGGCAATCAGTCCCCGCTCAGGTGGAGGCTTCTGCCTGGAGGTGACTGTGGTGCCAGTGCACTGCATACCTTCACCTTGTCTTCATACAGTTTGGTTTCAGGAGAAAAACATCCCAACCTTCCAGTCCAAACCTTATCTCCTTACCCTTGCAGACGTGCTATCGCTTGCGCACGCCCTCCCAGGCAGCCGAGCGCTGGCAGGACGGCCTCTGCCTACAACGGTTCTGCAGCCTCCCCACACACCCGGCTTCGCTTTCACCTGCGAGGGTGAGCAGGGAGGAGGTCTGTGCTGCAGCCAGGGCACTCGCCGGGGGGCTGCTGGAGCGCCAGAGCAGTTTCTGTATCACAGGCAGGCTCAGAGCCACCACCCAGACTGCCCCTGCACCCAGGTGACTTGGGATCTGTCACAACTCCCTGCATGTCCCAGCATAGCTTCAGCCCCCAAAACGTTTCTTTGGGCAGAATCTGCAAATTCTGACTAAACATTCAAAGCTCAGAGAGGGGCATAACACAACCCATGTGTCTGCCTGGAACCGCAGCACACCCGCACTCCCACTGTGGTCAGCTCACCAGTTAATTCATCCTGGCTTAAACCAGACCCCAGAACCCTTCAGAGCAGGAGGAGTGTTCAGGGAGCTCAGCCATAGCTGGTAACGGCCCTGAGTAACTGCAGTGGGGAGGGGTTGTTTCAGCACAATCTCAGTTGTTTGCTGGAGGCTCTTATTTCCTGAGGAAGGGGGGAATCTCAGAAAAAAGTTACTGGGAACCAGAACTGGGAACAGGCAGCTGCTATGGCAGGGATATGTTGGTATTTGGGGGTTTAAATACGTGGACTGGGGGATACACAAAGTGCCCTGCAGAGCACAGCAGAAAGCAGAGTCTCTCGAGATCTTTGGGGACAGGACTGGCAGCAGCAGAGTGCCAGGCCACCACCATGCATCTGCCCCAACCCCAGCAGCTCTGCAGATCTGCTTTCACTCCAGCTATCCACACCGGGTACATGCTGTGGGGGGAGCGAGGGGAAGGAGACTGATGTCCACATGCCTAGGTAGCAGCTGGGAGAAGCCAGCTCCACAGGTTTACCACCTGCGTAGCTGCACTCTTCCTGCCCTACAACATCTAAGAGGGGAAGGAACCCCAGCCAGCGGAAGGGCTGCCCTTCTCCCCTGCACCCTGTTTGAGCTCCCCAGCTCTGTGCCAGCTGGCTGGGATACCAAGCTCTTCCCAATAAAAACAAGGCAGTGCCACCAGCATCGCTCAGAGTGTGTTTAATCAGACCCACCTCTTTAGGAGGACAGTACAAATGAAAGCCAACACAGTCCTGAATCACAGCGCTGTAAGGGGAGGAAATCCAGGCTGGCCTGGCTCTGTTTGTTCCATAATCAGGCAAAAAGAGAACATGATCCTTTGAGAGAAACAAGGCAGGTCATCTCTGGGAGACTCTACCCTGCCACCCTTACTAATCAGCTCTGCTACAGAATGAGTAGCAAGATTTCAGCCTGGCCATAGATTTACTTTCATTTATGAACCTCCTTTTTAAGTACCCTTTTGGCCACACAGCCGCCAGCACTGTGAATGCCTGTTGCCCCCAGCTGCACCCTTCCTAGCAAAGGGGAAGTGGGAGCCGAGGGGCTGAGACTTTGTTGTTTCCCTCCAGAGGCACAGACGGCTCCCAGCTGCAGAGCTGTGTGAATGCAGGGAAGCCAGCAGCCCCACCTGCCTGGCTGGCATCCCAGCGTACACCAGAGCGCCTCGAGAAGAGGCCAGGCCCCTAGTAAATGCCGTAGGTGGGCTCCTTGGTGTCTCGGTATCTGTCCAGGTACCTCAGAGGCTGGTGGCGTGGGAACTTTAACTGTGGAGGGTGGTAAACAGGCGGCCGCACGAATTCAAACACAGGCTCTCTCATATCTGTAAAGGGGCGATACAGCATGTTAGCAATATGGCTCAGATCCAAACCCCAGGCCCTCTCATTTGCCAGCAAGGGCCCTCACACGCACACGTGGTCAAGCATGCCCTGGTGAAGGCTCTCTTGGTGATATTTTAAAATGTTCATTCAAAATGGCCTTTCAGAGGTGGTTTCCTCAGACTGCTGTTAGTTTGGTGGAGGATGGCTCGATAAGCACCTGGTCTGTGCTGTAACAGATCCTAGACAAGTGCCAGGACCACACAAGAGCCTACAGCCACAGGTCACTCACTGACCCTGTGCGTTACCGACAGGGCCATGTCCCAGCCCACAGACGAGACCCCTCCACAGCATCCCTGCATGCTGCATTTCTTACTGAGAAGCTGATGGAAGACCGAAGTAACGGAGCTGTCCCACTGACACTGGAAAAACGCCAGCCCTGCCGGGGTCATTGCATCCTTGTGCTTTCTGTAGAAGTCAAACGTGCTGAAGGTTCGCATCTTGAGGCTGTGGCTGGAAACAAGACACAAGCAGAAGAGCTGAGGTGAACTTCTTTTCCTGCAGCACTCTGGTAGGCAACTACTTCCCCACATCATCCCACAGTCTATAAAATAGAGGTGGGAAAAGGAAGTCACTAAAAGAAAAACTCCCTGCTTCTCCAGCTCTGTGCACATTTCTGCCCCAGGCAGGAAAACACACTTTCTTAACAACCTTGTTTAAAGTAACAGGACTCCAGAGTGCTTGTAGGGCTGGGATTGTGGCTTTGGGTGACACACAAACTCAAAGCAGCCCTGCAGATCAAAATGAACTGCTCTCCTACAGCAGTAACAAACATGTCATCATAACAAGCAATAACAGCCTAGCCAAGTGACTGTGAAACTACCTAGTGAAAGCCTGAATTACCATGGCGTTGGCCGAACATCCTCGCTGAAATCTATGGGGCAGTCTTGCTTGAAGAGGAGGAAGATGAAGCGATGGTAGCCAGTTCCCATGGCAGGGAAGGGGGGCAAGTAATGGCAGATCTCCTTACCCAACTTGATGTCATTGCCTGGGATGTTCGTCCTGAACACAAAGAAGTTTACTTCATTATATATCCATTCATTTCCCTCCAATGGGACCAGCAGATTCACCCAGGATTGCAAGTCACCCTGGTGCTACGTTTTGATGTGATTATACCCTGTCTGACAAGTAGAGGCTGTCTTCACTGGAAGAAAAATCACACCCAATGATGTGAATGCCAAACAGCAGCAACACCTGGAACTACTGCATCTTTAGCAGGACCCAGAACACAGGGGTAAAGCAGCTAACGGCAGGAGCACCAGAGAAAGCGACAGAACTGTCTTAGCAAATGCTTATTCCTGAGCTCTGTTGGAGGATTTTCTGCCCCTCCGCCTGGGCTTTTCCTGAGCTAAGCAGCACGCAGCTCTGATGGGCAGTACTCACACCAGCCAATGGAGGTACTCCGAGTCCGTGTCTCTTAAATGTCCATCTGCAAACACACACAACAGAGAAAGGCGACTTAGTGACAACCTGCTGTTTGCATGAAGCCCAAAATGAGAATGCCCAGACCCGCTTTAAACAGAGGGGGCAGCTCGAGACCTCCCAGCATTCCTTTCTGAGCAGAAGAGTAACTCATCCTCACAGAGCTTAAAATGAGGAGCAAAGAACGCTACAGATGTAATGCCAAGATTAAAAGGACTTTTTGGTCAGCTCCTTCACTTCACTGTGCCTAGGTTTCTCAGGGCAGAAGTGTCAGCTAACCTACCTCCCAGGCAGATTGCCAAGGGAGAGAAGAGTTTGGGGATAAACAAAAGATGAGAGTCGGGGAATTGCTTCCACTACACTGTTACACAGGTTCTGTTGCATCACTGTCCCATCTCTCACCTGCTACAGATTTGGGAAGGCTACAATCTTTCCTGCATATGTAATACATCCCTACTTTGAAGATGCTGCACAGCCAAAAAAAACAGGAGCTAACCAAAAGCAGAGTGAAACAACCCTGTTTAAATGAGTTCTTTTTAAAGAACCCGCTACTCACCTGGATTTGTGAGCAACAAAGTCCAGAGGGAGCCTTTATCTGCCTCATAGGACACTGCAGGGGGACTGGAAGCCTAAATGAGCAACATAAAGAGAATGTAAGTAACTCAAACAACAGCTTCCATTATGACTGGGTCATGACTTCCAAGGCAAAGAATATGATCTTGTCATGGCCACAGCCACGCCACCAAGTAATCCAGCTCCACCTGGAGAGCCCCCTGGAGCATTAATAAACATCAGCCTGCTGGTAGACAACAATCCTGTTGCAAAGCTCTGTCCTCATCACACCCAAGAAACACGTTTCCTTCATCACAGAGGAAATAACCCTTGTAAAAGAAATCCCCCAGAATGGACAATGCCCATTAGAAGCATCTGACAAAAACACACATGCTTCCTATGAGGTGAAGGTTGCTCCCAGCTCCCCTCACACACCTCTGATGGAGTCACCATGTTCCCATAGTAGACTGGCACGAGGTACTCATCTTCTTGGCTGTACTCCACTCTCAAGGAGACCCAGGGGGTGAACGTGGCCCCCTTGAACAAGTCACGAAATATCCCACAGTGCTCTGCCACACGCTGCTTGTGGAACGGGCCACTGGTCTTCTCCCACTCAGCTCTGACTTCGTCGAGGGGGATCAGCACTGCAAGGAGAGAGAAACACTGCAGGAGGGAGCGGGGGACCCAGCGCAGCTGGGGCAGGGAGGGAGGTGACAGAGTACAGACCAGTCTGGAGCCGCGCTGCTCTTTCCATCTCAGCATTCTGGCGGTTCTCCCTCAGGATCTTTTTTCTTTCCTTGATTTCCTTTGCCCGCAGCAGCTTATCACATGGCAGGCTGATGTTGGTCTTCGGCTCTTCAGAGAGGGGTGAAAAAATCATGTATGTGGAAAATGTGAACACCCAAAATACCCAAACACAAACCCCCTACAAAATGTGTGAGAGAGACGCAAACTTCAAGACATCAGAGACTCAATTCTGCCATCTCTGCCTTCCCTCTGCACTTCCATGCTTCTGCTCCCTCCTCCTCCCCCAGCTCAGCACACCCCCAGACCCAGACCTCTGCCAACTGGTGAGCAGATCTGGTCTCTGCCGCTGCTCAGCAGAGCAGGCCAACTATTATTTGCTGCAGGTCTAAAGCTCTGGTTCCTGGTCTGCTTTCTCCAATACTACTGGGGTGCCAAGGAATCACTTCTTTACTCTGCTCCATATCTTTTGGCAGGTCTTGGCCAGCCTCTGTCCTTCCAGAAAACTGTCATCCATTTCCTTGAAGACAGTTGCACTCTGTGAACTTCTACATTGGAGAAAGGCCAACCTCATGCCAAAGCACTTCAGCAGCTCTTTACAGAGCGGGTTTTGGGGCAAACCTGTGGCCCCAACAACAGCTTCCCTGACCCTCAGCAGCAGAACCGTGCAGCTCAGCTCCTTCCAAGAGTACCTGGTTGGGGGCTGGTGTGCTGCCGGTACGTCTTCCACCAGCGGGGCTTCTTGCTCTCCTTTTCCGCCAGGTTGAAGTAGCGAGTGAAACTGCGGTATTTTTCCAGCGCCTCCAAGTTGCTGACGTCAATATCCTCATTGGGCATCGGCCCCAGCGGGGCTGCCCGCCTGCAGAGCGCAGCTGGAAGCGGAGAGAGTTCCCGTTTTATACAGAGAACAAGCAACGAACCCGAGAGAGCCCGGGAAGAGCTGGAGCGCGGTCCCGGACCGGAGCCACCCCCGCCTCCCCGACCCGGTCCCGCCAGGCACGCTCGGGGAACCCAGGCGTCTGAGAGCTCTCTCCCCCACAGGCACCCACTCCAAACGGCTCCCACTGCCCACTCGTGGGGAACCGGGGCTCCCCAGCCCGTGTCTCACCGGCCGTGCCGAAGGCCCGCCCGCCCCGGACGCCGCACAGCGCCCCGCTCAGCAAGGGCGCCGCCATGTTGCGCGCCGCCCTCACTGAAAGGCCCCCGTTACCATGCCGACATAGGCTGCGCCGCGCAGGTCGTGGCCTGGAAGGCCCCCGCTGCCATAGCAACGGGGCTGCCTCCGGCAGGGCCTGACTAGAAACGTCCCCACAGCCACAGCGCGACGGGCTCTCCCCTCGCCCCGGGCTACGTCTCCGCCATTGCTCCTCTGTCCCCAGGGCAGATCCCGCTGAAGGGAGTAGAGGGCCTCTGCTGTCACTCCGGGGCAGCAAGGAGGGAAGCACAACAGCCAGGTTTCTTCAGAAAAAGGCCCAAAAAGGAAAAGCTGGAGTTGCCTGTGAGCTGCGGAACATCCTTAGGGTGCTGGTGAACCCCAGCACAGCCCCAGGGCAGAGCTGTGACTGCTCTGCCTTGCCTTGCAGCTCGGCCAAACCTCCGCAATCCCCCCCTAACGCCTTCGGTTGTCACAGCCAGGGGGATGCCTGTCCGAGAGCCAGCAGCATGGCCCACTGAATCCACCCCCACGAGGGCAACTGCATTCTGGTAGTGCCTGTCCGGTGGCCAGTGGCACTCGTCCTGAGCGACAGAGGCCAGACAAACCGTGGCTTCACAGCCCACGGGGATGGATTTCACACTCCAGCTACTCCAAGATTGCTTTTAAAGAGAAAGACGGTTCCTTTATTGTTTGTTTTCCTCCCCCATGTGGAGGGCACGGCAGCCTCCTGTGGGGATGGACAGAGCTGTCCCTTGGGTTGCACGTGGGGATGCCACCTCCTCAGTCGGACAGAGATGAAGTGTTGTAGGATGCTTTCTTCAGGGTCTCCAGGAAGAACTGCTCATCCTCCAAGAAATCGCGGTCCTGAGAAGAGGGGAAGGACGGATGGGATGGGTATCAGAGAGTGCCACAGAAACAGGGTCACAGTCCAGGGTGTCTCTCACGAGTGAGGGAAGTATCCCAAACTCTCCTTCATGCAGTGGGCAGGTACCCATCCATGGTACCCTCTGGAGTGTATGGGCTCCCCCCCAGAGCCCATAACCTCACACTCTGAGCGAGACTCACAGAGAAAGCCTCAACAAGCATCCTCGCCTGGGGAAGCGCTGAGCAGGGAAGCAGGGAGCTGACGGGAGAGGATGGGGACATCATGAAACCAGAGTCCAGCAGAGCTGGCTTCTCCCACCCAGGGAAGGGGTGAGGAGAGGGGCAACCCCATTGAGCCAAGGACGTTATGGATGAACCTGAGACAAGGTCTGAGGACCCACCCGTCCTTGCTTCTGGTATCACTCCTCTAGGCACCCATGACTTCTGCAAGCCCACCCAGCCCAGCGGCTCAGTAATGATCTTAGGAGACACCCCACCCTGTGCCTATCAGGATCAAATCAGGCTTCACCCAGCCCTGCTCCCACCCAGCTGGTTTGAAGCCCCTTCCAGCCCTGGTCTCCCATCACCTCACCTGCTGGGCCCTGTGCTTCAGCAGCAGCAGTTTGGCATAGAGCTCGGTGGGGCCAGCCATGGCCAGGGTTTCCCTGCTACCCCCGAGGCTGTGCCGAGGGAGCACCGTGACAGGAGGTGGACAGCCTGGAACGAGAGCCCAACTGTGTGCTGCTGCTGCCGTTAGAGGAACTGCAGACGGAGACAACAGAGCATCCTTTTTTCTGCTGCCTGCATGGCCCTGCAGTAGGGTCCTCCCCAACCTCCCAGTGCAAACGGGCTTTCACCCACCTGCCTCTCCCTTCGTGCCCCCTCTACCCCCTCCTGGCTCAGAGAGCTCCACTGAGCTCCTTCAGAGGATAAGGAGCCCAAGTCACATCTGACGTTTATATACAGGGGAACTAAAACAGCCCCCAGGAGCATCACAAGCCTCCTGAGAAGTGGAATACAAGCGCAGCTGCCCCCCAGCACATCCCTTCCCATCAGCAGCATGCAGGAAGCCTTACACAGCGTGCTGGAGAGGCCTCTCATAGGGGCACTGAGGTCCTGGTCTGCAGTCAGCAGCATCATGGGGTTGCTGGGCAGCTCCTCACGTAGCTGTTCGAGCTGTCTTCTCTGGTGAACCATGCTCAGCCGCTCCTGCCCCGTCCCCAGGAGAAAGGGAGAGAGAAGCGAAGGTTCAGACCCTTGGCAGTGCAGCCCCAGGCCAAGAAGGGAAGGCAAGGGAGTATTTGCCTGGTGCAGACGCTGTTCCTGCTGCTTCAGCTGCTCCACGTGCTGCTGCATGACCTGCAGCCTGGTCTGGTGCTCGGACTCCATCCTGCATGCCTTCTGCAGGGCTTGCTCCCCTTCCTCATACTTCTGGGATGAGAGCTGCAAGGCAGAGCAGCTGGGGACAGGGACCCTCGCTGCCCTGGGGCAGGGCTCCTTTGTGCATCCCTTCATTCCCCTCCCGGGACAGGATTACAATTCATGACTTTGGGACAGGTGTGAAATTCCAGCTTTGCTGCTGGCCTGAGTACAGCTGTGAATTGCAGCGCAGATGCTCCGCTTACCTTGGTCACGCTTTTAATCTCCTCCTCCTGCTGCCGGATGCGCAGTGCAGCCCCATTCACCTTCTCCTTCTCCAACCTCAGCTCCTGCCAGGCCTCCTCCAGCAGCTCCCTGTCCCTCGCCAGCTGCTGCTCCTTGACTTTCAGCTCATGGCCCCGGATCTTCAGTTCTGCCTGCTCCTGGGATGGGCACAGAGGAAACCGATGCATTACCTGCCCTGTCCGGGACACTATCTCACGTCTTCCCAAGTGATGGGAGAGATCTGCCCCCATTGAGCTTCTTGTGTGTGTCAGTTTAGGGTGCAGAACAGCACCACCAGGTACTCAAGCAGTGCCCTCATCCACCCATCCTTAGGGGCCAGGGCTGTCAGAACTGGGATTGTACAGACACAGACACACACACAGACACAGACACACACAGTCTCCTTCCCCAGAAAGACAGAGCCCCTCACCATGTTCCACACCCTAAAACATGCTCAAGGCACAGGAGTTTGTCAGCAGTGGAAATACCCAGCCTGAATGGTTATTTTCCACCCTGGTAGCCCTTTTAAAATGCAGCTCTGCCGCACTGTCGTGCCACATATCCCCTCTGGACAGCCCCGGGGGGAGCAGAACTGGCTCTGGTCATGTCTCCATGGCACAGGAGGTGGCTGCCCAAACTCCTCACCAGCAAAGGGGACAGACAGAAGTGACTGTCAACATCTAAAACAGGCTTGTGGAGGCTGTTCCTGGAACAGCCTGATTCTCATGACTCGGTGTGACGTTTCTGTCTTAAACACCTCAAGGCAGAGCTGAATGTCTCCACTGTGGGCAGGACCCATCCGTGAGCCTCCCAGGTGGTGCTGGAGGCCACGGGAAGGGGCTCTGCTGCAGTACCTTGGCCAGGCTCATGATGGTGCCCTCTCTCTGGGAGTCCATCTGCAGGGCTCGGTCCATGTCACGCTCCATCCGCTCTTTGCTCAGCTGCTGCCGGGTGTGAAATTCAGCCCACTCAGCCGCCAGCTTCCGTCGCTCCTCCGAGCACTTCTGCATCACCGACTTCTGCTCCTCCAGCAAAGCGCTCTGAAGAGTATCACAAGACAGGGAGAGAGAAAGCACTAAGTCCCGTTCACTGTACGGTTTTTCTCCTTTAACCCATCTCTGCCACTAAACCCCAAGCAACATCTAGAGGCTGGTTCAAGCCCATTGCGCCTGGCGTGAACCCTGCATGGAGAGCTCTGGCCTGACGGACCTTGGGAACCGGCATGCATCACGCACACACAAAGCAGCCTCTTGCATCCACATGCCAGAGGGTTGGTCTGATTGCAAGTCATTGTGCGACCAGGTGTGGGACTGGGGAGGCAGAGGAAGGATGCTGCAGCCCAGCACCCAGCTCTTTCCTCCACCACACACTACAGTGAAGCCCTGGTCAGACTCACTTGAAAAGCACCTGGAGATGTCGGCCAATCTCACCTTCGCTCTCTCCAGCTCTGCTCGCTCCATGGAGAGCTGCTGCGTCATGATTCGTCGCTGCTCCTCCAGTGAGTGCTGCAGCGATTCCACTTTGGATTGCTCTGCTGTTGCCCTCCATCGCTCCTGAATCCAGACACAGAGGAGAGACAGATGCCATTCACAGGCTCCAGGCCAGGGACCTCCAGTGGGCAAGACATATGCCCCATACCCAGACAGGAGGGCTGACCTGGGCAGAGGACACACCATGGGCTCACCTGCTCCAGCAGCCGAGTCTGCTCGCCCAGCCTGGCCTCCATTTTGGCAATCACCTCCTGGAGTCGGCTCCGCTCCTCCTCCATGTCCCTCTGCTGCTGTGACAGCCTGTCCTGGAGCACTGGGGAGAGACAGCAGCAGGGCCATGAGCAGCACGAGGTGGGAAACCCCCCTCTGCCCACACCATATTCATATAAAAGCTGCATGCATTTGTGCTCATCACCTTCCGCACATCCCCAGGAACTCAGTTTGTAAGAGGGAGACCCTGAGATGTCTAGTGACCAAGGCAGGCAAGCCTTTGCCAGCCTGGGCTCCCAGCCTCTGGCTGACTCAGAGTCAAACTTTCTCCCTGTTTTCTGGGTGTCCCCAGCCCCAGCAGGGACCCTGCAGCCATTTCAGCACAGGGGAATGGCAGATGTACCCTTGAGCTGCATGTCCCGCTGCCGTGCCCCCATGGCCAGCTCCTGGGAGGTGGTGTGGTGTGTGGCTTCCAGCTTGTGCGAGAGGTCATGCAGGTCGCTGGAAAACTTCTCCATCTGCTCAATGACGCCATTCAGAGACCTGCAGAGGGGAGTGCGGGGAAGGTCACCCCTGTGGGACATGCTTCATCTCACTGTGATGGAGAGGGGGTTGTGTGGTGGGCCAAAGGCCAGGCAGCCCTGCTCAAACCTCTCTGGGTCATAGCAGAGCAGTAGGAAGATGTAGCTGCTGCTTAGGGGCGTACTGACAGATATTAAACAGCTCAGCATTCCTGAAGGCAGAGCGTGGGAGAGAAGATGGCCCCTGTTCCTCCTGTGGTCCGAGGCTGGTTCCCCATAGGACAAGGAACACTCCAGCCAGGAACCAACGTGGGGCTATGACACAAGCCATTGGTACCTGGTGTGCGAAGTGGCACTGGTCACTGCATCGATCTCCTGGTCTTTCAGCCGCTTCAGTCGTTGGAGCTGCTCTTCGTGGTCTTTGCGCATCTCCTGGACAGACGCCCTGTGGGACACGGGGGAAAAAGCCCACCAGGGGCTGTTACAAACTGGTGCTCCCCATGATGGGCACCATGGAAGAGGCTTGGTCGTGAGGCTGAGAACCAGGTCCCAGGAGCTGAGCTGTCATGGTGGTCTGTCACAGGGCATCCCACTGACAGGCATCCATATTTGGGACAGACCACATTTGGGGGTTATGGGCTTCTCTACCAAAAACTGATTCCTCATTGACCCAAACTATGTGGACATCAGTGACTCACTGACCTGAATAAAAAGGATTTGGGGGAGATAAAACACTGCGTTCAGCATCTTTCATAATACGATGCACTCTGAAATGATGTCTCCAGCCAGATCTCTCTCTGTCTACCTACAAAGCAAATCCCCATTCCAAAAGCCACCGAGCTGCCCACAACCCAGTGCTTCTGGAGACTGATTCCTCCTTTCACCATGTCCCCATTCCCTGGTTCCTTTGCCAAAAAAGGGGAACTAGACCCACGTGTGTGCCACTCGCGCCACTCTCACCTCTGCAGCTCTCGCAGCCGCTCCAGCTCCAGCGTGTTCTGCTGCTCCAGCGTGGCCAGGCGCTGCTGGTGCTGCGCCAGCAGCTCTGCCCGTGCCTGCTCTGCGTCCTGGCTCTGCGACAGCAGCTGAGCTGCCAGCTGCTCCTTCTCCTGCCGCAGCCTCTCCTCCCGCTGCCTGTAGGTCTCCTCCACCACCTTCACCCGGCTCCTGCTCGGAGAGGTCACAGCAAGGAAGAATTGTTGCATTCATGGCAATACGTGGCACTCTCCACCCAAAGTGCACATGGAGATTTAGGAGCAGATCCGTGTCACTGTGTGCATGGGAAATGCGAGGCACAGGGTGCTTTGTTCTCCACAGTTTGAGCCCTGAACCCTCCTGCTACTGCCCAGTGCTGTGCCCTGGTTGGGGACATGCTGGCAATGGGACTGGCCCCTCCTTGTCACTGTGGGACAGAGTTGGTGAGAGTGGACCCCCACCTCGGCTCATCTGTGAGGCCCCTCTTTGCCCCCACCAGGTCCATATGGACATGGCTCTGTGCCTGCCCACCCCAGGGATGGATTTGGGAAGCACCCCAGAATTCCCACCCCACAGGTGATGGACAGGGCTGTAGTCAAAGATGTGACACAGGAGGGGAGCGCAGGCGACAGCTTGGTACCTGTGGGAGTTCTCGAGGAGATCCAGGTCCTCCTGGTGCCGCTGCTGGAGACTCTCCAGCAAGAGTTTGTGCTGCGTCCGCTCCAGCTCCAGCATCTGGACCTGCCAGGCATCCAGGGAGAAGGTCCTTGTGCTGCCCCAGGGACAGAGCTCCCACAGCAGCACTTGGTAGCAGGAGGCACCTCTGGACAGGGAAGTTTCTCCTCTCCCTTGTGACCCTGGTGCTATTTGGAGCAGCCATGGCCCCTTCTCCTCCCCCTGGATCACCCGTGGTCCCCCATCCAGCAGGTGATGGGGCTCACCTGGCTCTCCAGCTCTGCCACACGGGCCTGGGTGCTGAGCAGTGCTGCCCGACAGCCTGTCGCATCCTCATAGAGCTGGGCTGCAGGACCCCCCAGCCTCCTCTCATGCAGCAAGCCCAGGGCTGGGGACTCTGTCTATGGGGATGGAGAGAGAAGATTGAGGCCCTTTAGGATCAGTGGCTTTGTGATGTGGCCATCAGCCCTCAAAGGAAAGCAATTGTCTCACCTGCAGCTGTGGGGCAGCCTGGAGATGTGCCCTGGGTGCGGTAACCTGCGGAGACACAGGGATGCTCTCAGGGAGGTAAAGCCCTGGGGAGAACATCTCCTAGCTTGGGAACAGTGATCCATCCCCACCCTACTGCGGTTCCTCCTCTACCCTTCTCCAGCCCAACCCCATTGCTGGCCTGGGTTCCTTCTCCCCAGGTAACGCTCAGCAGTCTCTACCCCAGACACGAGCACGCTGGGCTCTTTCTTCTCTGTGGACAGACTACAGCATAAGACCACAAGTCCTCTGGGAGACAGCGTGTGTCCTGCCGTAAGGGCAGGGTGAGGAGGCCCAGCTAGATGAGAAATGGAGGCTTCAAAGACCAAGCAAGAGCTCCCCTCTCTGTCAGAGGCTCTGATTCCTCTTCAGTTGTCTAGAAACAATCTCAGAGAACCTTCACCACCACACTGGGGAAAACCAGCTGAAGAAGAAGTCCTTTATCAACCGGAGCCTCTGTTGTCCAATTAATATAATAGATATATGCCTGGGGAACTATGTAAATGCTTCTCAGGCAATGCAGGGTTGTAAACGCACGTGATTTACAAAGCATCCATAGCACACGTGCTTTGGCCTGATAAATACAACTTATGGCGTCTCGGGACTCTCCAAACACTCTGCCTCCATGAACATGGGCTCCCAGAGGTGCAAAGCAGGGCACATCCTTCCTCCTGCCAAGGGAGCATGGACAGAGTCGGATGCCAACAAGTCAGCAGGGGAGGGCTTGCAATCACCACCCGACCCCGCATCTCTTGGGGACATGGGACCAGTAGACCTACCTGAGTGAGTGGGGCAGGACCCTGCGTCTCCTGCTCTCCTGGGAACAAGGCCGTGGGGACTGAAAATTGAACAAGTCCATGATTCAGACATGGCAATGGGAACCACCCCCTCCCAGAAGGACGAGGGCCTGGGTCTCCTGGGCAGAGCAAGAAGGGTTCTGCTCTGCTCCAGCAGCTGGTGATGGGGATGGAGGGTCAGACAGGCTTGTTGGTACCCACACGCCTACCCCACCCCAAAGGCCTGTGGAGGTCAGCATGCCCCAGCACGATGGCCCCACCGCACCACCAAATGGGGATGGTGGGATCCTGCAGCTTGGCAGCTCGCTCTGACAACGGCTGGTCAAAGCCTGGGCAGCATTCCCATGGCCAAGGGCAATGCTGTGGCTCCTGCCTTTGTTTTTTTTTTTTTGATTTTTTTGCAGGGCAGGGGGACCCTCTCTGCCTGCTGCTACCCAAATTGTACAACCACACAAAACGCACCCAGGGCACTGGCGTCTCTGGAGGGATCCTCCTTCGCAGCCTCCGACGGGTGAGCTGAGGCTTGTTTCGCGGTGCTGAGCCAGGGGACTGGCTGCCTGCGTGGGCACAGAGACACGAGTGACGCACAGCAGTGTCACAGCTCAGGGAGAGGCACACAGACATTATCCTGCTTGGCATGAGTTTACAGCTTGGCTGTTCCACTGTGATCAAATAGGCAAGAGCCTGACGATGCTGCAGAGCTGCCTTCCCTCCCAGTTTACAGAGGTTCCAGACCAAAGTGATCACTGCTGGCTACCAGCTCTCCCCATTCCCCGATCTCACCCACGGAGCTGCTTGCTGCAGGAAATCTCACCTGGGGAAGATGACTGAAACACAAAGGAGGCCTTACCCGGAGCCATCTGTGCTCGCTGCCTTGTCCTGCAGGGCAGCTGCCTGCTGCGGTGCTCCCGTGGAGGTGGCTGGCTGGCTGCAAGCAAAAAGCATCCTATGTGGAAAAGCCGAGGAGGTGATGAAAGACATGATCCTTTTTCCCAACACCAGTTCCTGCCTTGCAGGTGAAAGCCTCTGTCCCACTCAGCTGTGGCAGCATTCAGCCTTTTGGCCAAAACCTCCATCACCACTGTTCCTCCTTGCTGCATCCACCCCTGTCCCCTGGGTAGCAGCAGCCCCAGCTAACCCACCCCTGCCCACGACACACGGCTGTCTGTCTGCAGTTCAATTCCGAGTCCCGTTCCAATGGCACAAGTCTGAACGCGTCTCCCTGTAAACTCAAATGGAGGACCTGGTTTGCCTGGAACTAGGAGGGATGAAGGGGAATGAAGGCAGGAACGAGCAGCACGGGGGGAGCTCGTGGGGGTGTGCTGATACAGGACAGCTCTGCGGGACCCAGGGCAGTGTGTGCAGTCTTGGCCATAATTGGAAGGAGAACCCAGAGGTGTAATGGGACCGTGGGCTGGATCAGTGGGACAAAGCCCTGCGTTATTACCCTAACCTGAGACAAGATAGTCCTTAAAATTAATTCCTTAAATCTGAGCCGAGGGTTTCTGAGAGGTCCTGCTGGAGCAGCTACACGTGGAGCAGACAGGAGCGCTGCAGCCATCAACCGCGCCTTTACCTGACAGGAGAGCGGGAATCCAGCCCTTCGCCTGGGACCTCCGGGGGCTTGGCACTTCCCGCCTGGGCCTTCGCCTGTGCTTGGGCTTTCTTGCGAGCCAAGGCAGCGCTCAGCCAGTTCTCCTCCTCCACCGGCCTGGGTTTAGTCGCTGCCTCCTCTATGGCCGGGAGCTGGCTGGTGGGGCTGGATCGCCCGGCCGCAGCAGGGCTGGGGTAGCTCACTGCAGGACTGGCCTTTGCTGGAGACGGCGGCTCCGAATCCATAAAATCCTCATCCTTCAAACCCAGCCAGTCGCCTCCAGCCCTGCTGCCTTGCATGGGGCTCCTGCTCGCTGGAGGAGGAGGTTTGGAGCACGGCTCTGGTTTTGGTTCGCTGCTGTTCTCGGCTGAAAACCTGCCGCAAGGAGAGGCAGTCGCAGACCTGCCTGCGAGGGGACACCGGGGACCCTGCCTGTGAGGGGACACCGGGGACCCAGCCTGCTCCACCGCAGGGGCAGCATGGCTGGAGCAACAGACACGCAGAGCACCATACCTCACAGACTGCCTTCTTGCTGGCCGGCCCTCAGGCGTGGAGGCCACCGTGGGCTTGTATGCTCCAAAGACAAAATCCTCCTCGTCCCAAGCCTCTTCCTTCTCTGTTCAGACAAGCAGCCTTGAGTCAGCGCCCAGAGGAGCAGCTGGCTACAAAAGACACCAGCTTTCCTCCTCCCCTGCAATTCCCACTGGGATCGCTGCCTCTGGGAAAACACAGCTGGAAACACCTTCCCTGGAAACCTGTGAGCAATGTGCCTCCTCAGTGTGGCTGGTAAAAGCGTTTTTGTTGGGAATCAGCCCATGTCTGAAGGCAACTGAGTTATGGCTACTGTGCAAATGCTCCCAGGCTGTCTCAAGGGCAGAGGACACCACTTTTGGATTAGCCACCTTCCCCCCTGCGCTGACTCAGAGCCCGTTAGCAACCCTGCTCACCACTACAGAGAGGGTTATTTCCCCTGCGAGGGCATCAGAAATCAATCTGGCTCTCCCAAGCAACTGCTGTCACCTCTGTAGACCTTCCCAGCACCCCTGGCTGTGCTCACCTGGCTGCTTTTGGTACTTTTTATCCAGTTGGAATTCCCTGCGCTCTCCCAAGCCTGGCTGTTCCAGGATTTTGGCCACGGAGCCTCGACCAAGCAACTCATCCAGCTTGGAGCGGGCTGGCCGGAGCTCCTCTCTGTTGGGGACACAGCAGTAGATGGGTTTCTGCAAGAGGCAGGGCTGTTCCTCGTCACACAGCTTTGCCAGGGTGCTCTGGCTCTTCCCTGCGAGACAAGGCTGCTCCTGCCCCTTTCTGGGACCCACAGGCAGAAGCTCCAACATCGCCCACCCAGCATAGTGACACCATCTCAATACACAAGCCATCCCCTGCTCTACTGCCACTGCCTCTCCGTTGCCCTTACTCTTCTGCCTTCTTTCCCTGCTTCTCATCTCCTTTTGGGCCATTGCCAAATCCCAGTGCATCCATCAGGTCGTCACCATCATCTTCAAACGTGAGCTCCTCCCTCCTCCGGACTGGGGCCACAGTGTGCAGGGGTGTCTGGGGTGGCGGTGGCTCTGTGGATGGGATCACACATGGCAGGAGGTTTGATCAGGGCTTTTTTTTTTTAACAAGAAACCAAAGCAGTCCTGCCTGCTCTTATCTCTCAGGACCATTTACAAAGTCATTTTTAAATAACTCTTTTCAGTCACCAAATCTCACAGGGAGTGACGAAGTGGTAACGCACTACAGCCTGGTCTGTGGCCATGCACCCGCTGATGGGACACAGACGGGCGTCACTAACACTGGGGGTTTCCAGCTCTGGCTAACACCAGGAGCTTTTTTAGCTTTGCAAGTTTCCAGTAACGTAATTCCTGGCTCCCTTTGCCCAAAGTCCCTGCTCCACCAATGCACCTTAGTCCTTGCCTTAACCCACCAGCTGCTACTTGTGTCCAGAGTGGATTTATTGGGGTGAAAGGCGATTTTAGGGGACTATCAGATCCATTAGCATCCCCGCCACAGGAACAAGAGGGATGAGCGCCTGTAACGCAGCCACAGTGCAGCTGGATCCCACCCAGAGGTGCCCCAACTGGGGTTTGGCATGGACTGGTGACGCTCTCAGCCACCCAAATCCTGACCCAGAGAACTTGTTCTCATTTGGCAACGTGCAGAACAGGCTGGCTGAGGTCAAAGGTAAGATCTGAGCCTCCGTTCCCAGAAAGGAAAGGTCAGTTCTGTAACCTGTGGCACATTGGAAATATCAAGCACTCGGTGAGCTGTGCCACAATTAACCCCGTTACCAAGTTGCTCTATAAATGACCATACTGGTTAGTAAGAGATGGGACTAGGTGCCTTTCAATTTAATCAGTCTGGACCTCACACAAACTAATCCAGGCTGCTGATTCGTTTAATACAAAGAGGATGCACCGAGCAACTCTGCTTACCTTTCTCTTTGCTCTGGTCTGTTTTTTTCTCAGAGCTGCTTTTAGTGCCTGTTGGAGCTGGCTTCTTGGGAGCATCCTGCTCCTCATCAGATAAAAGCCCTGCCAAAGGATCATCTAAATCTGGGAATTACCCCACAGGGGCAAGAAAGGAGAATAATAATGAAAAGAAACAAACCCAACGTTATTTAGAAGAACAGTTCTGCGCTAAGCCAAGCACTATCCCCCACCACATGCACGTGGGGACAGCAGACCGGATCTGCCCACGAACGCAGGTTCTGCAGGGACCTGGGATACCCTGAGTCCCTGAACTTTAAACACTCAAGAGTTATATTTCTGTTCAGTTTTTCTACGTTTTCTTTCTCCTAGAAGAAAATAACTCAAAATTTGTGTGCTTTAACCCCTGAACAGTGTTTACGCAAAGAGAAAGGGGAGAAGAAAGGGCACCTAAATCGCATTAGTGATTTAACAGATGCTGATCTTGGTTAAAGCGCAGGCTTTGACAATCACATCTCAGCTGTGATAGGAAACAGCCTCCCCCCCCCCATTTGGAAGCTGGACAGAAGCCCCCCTGACACAAGGGCTCCCAAGTGTTACAGACAGTCATTAAAAACCAAAACCAAGGCACGCATGAAAATGCAAATGCCCCCAGGAATCGTCTCCCAGCCCCGTCCTGGGGACAACCTCAAACGCAGAGCTGTAATTGTTTTTTCTTTTGGTCACCTCCGAAGGATTAGATTTGCACCGGCATGGCAGGGGTGAAGGACTCTGTATCTCATTAACCAGCCAAGCCTTCGGTTAACAGAAGAGGCAAGCTCCGGGCAAAGGGCAAGGGCAGAGTCCCTCAGCTGTCCCCATACATCTACGTGCTGAAGTAAAGCGACATCCTACCTTCAAAGTTAAATTTCTTGTACTGTCGGGAAGCAGGGGGGGATGCGAACGGCTTCTTCTCCATCAGAGGCACAGACTCCCCTAGAAAGAGAGGCCATGGCTCTCAGGGACCAGGTGCTGCAGAGATGCCCCTCTCCCACCCTGGCTGAAGGTCACTTTTCTGGTGGCAGCCCCCTAAAAGCACATATTGTGACACACAGTCCCCTCCACAGCCCTGCGGGGTGGGAATCTCTCTGGAGGGGTCTCCACACAGGCAGAGAAGGAGAAAAGGGCCTGGGGAAGCGCAAGGCAGTTTGGGGACTGGCATGTCTTAAAGGCAACCCCTCTGGCTCTCCTTCCACGCGGATCAGGGAGATCCCTGGTCTTTGACCTGCATCAGGGAAGGTCCAAATTGTGTTTGGTGGGATGGCAGCAAATGGTGGCAGTGTGGCCGTTGTTGCTGCTGATGTTAGTGATGTTACCACACCAGGACAAGAGGCCGGGCCAGGGATGTCTCAAGGGAGAACACATGGCCAGAATAACACTGTGTCTGGGACAGCCCCAAAAAAGCACCAGGAAAAGGATTTTAGGGAACAAATCCACTTTTTGTTTCCTATCCTGGAAGAAAATACCCTGCTTATTTGGAATCAGGCTATGAAAAGAAGAGCACAATCTCCTTTTTTACCTTTCTCAGGAGCTAGCAGCTTACCTGCGGTTTTCACTGCTCCTCCCGAGGAGTCACATTTCCCAGGACCTTTCACAGTTGTCTTCCCTGGCCCAGAACTGGGTTTCGATATTCCCAGGAGATCAGCTTCCATGTCATCCATGTCCTGGAAAGCAACAGGACGAGGACGGGAGCAGGGTGAGCGCTGCTAATGCCTCAGCACTGCTTCTCCCTTTGGAGGCTGGTGCTGGAGGCCATGGCTGCAGCGCACGTGGGGCTCAGATGAAGGATATTTATCTGCTTACCTTCAGGGTCTCCAGCAGAGCTTGTGGGTCTGCGTCGGAGGCACTGGATCCCTGCGTGCCAAGGAAGGCAGAGATTAGACACAAGCAGATTTTGGAAACTCCTCACCCCTCGCTTCCACACTCCCACTCCCGGTTTTCCTCATTTTATGGAATGGAAGAATACATGACCTACTCCTCCTGGTGACCCCCTCTCACTGGAAACCCCCTGTGCCTTGATTCCTTTGCTGAGATCCTGCTGCCTCTGGAAGAAGCATCAGGAACACTGAGGGCATCACTTTGGGTCAGGGTCCTTCCTACGACACTTATCCAAAGAGCACCCAGGAATGCTGGGCTGCAGCACAACGTGTCCCCCTGGCTTTGCTCCATCTCATCCAGGGCACCTGGGAGCCCTTCTCCCACCATCCACCCACTCCCCTGTCCCGTCTTCCCCACCTCCCAGCGATGCCGGAGAGGGGTTACCTCTTCAGCCAGACTTCACAGTTCATCCCTGACATCCCAGTGCTGACTTGGATGGGGTGACACCATGGGCAAGCTTGGCTCGCCTCAGCCCCAGCCCTCAGGACACCCAGGCTCTCTCCCAAAATTTGGGCTCACCTCTGTAGCTTTGATATCCTCTGCAGGGAGTTTGCCGAAGAAATCATCCTCTAGAAAGGACCTGCGACACAAGCCCGGGGGTTAGCAGCACCACACGTGAGCTCGTCAGCAAGGGTGCAGGGAGACGCAGTGGTGGGAGGAGGAGAGGACCACAGGGACACACCGCAGCAGCCGTACCGTACAACATAGAAAATGAGGCTAAAACAGCGCCGGGATAAAAGATGGTAGTGCTGGGACTGCTATATTTAAGCAAGCAACTGTTATAAGGGAGATTTACAGAAGACGTGCAGGGTTGGAGGCACCCGACTCTTGCTGGAAAGCTTCAGGCTCTCTGCTCCCAGTTCCCAAAGGCACCGCAGGTAACTCGCCTTCCCAGGCAACTGCTATCGGAGCAGGGAGCAAGGCAGAGAAGCCAAGGATGGGGCAGGTCAGAAGGACTTGGGGAGCACAGAGAGATCTCCAAGTGGGAGAGGCTGTGTCGGAAAGGCACTTACTTCTTGCTGGCCTGCAAGCTGGTGCCCCGGGCTCTCCCACTGCTGCTCCCGGCCAGCTGGGAAGCTCTGGCAGATTTAACAGGGCTTTCATCTGGAAACAAGACAGGGAGAGATTAGGATGATGGACGTGGGCATATTCCTGGCCTACGCACTCCAAAGGGGGATTTGCTGTCTTCTCGTGGACCACAGAGGCTTTTAATCAGAGAAGAACTTCACTTCACCTCCCCAAACCGATGCCCAGCCTATTAAGTGGCCTCGACTCTGGGAAACCCTGTTCTCCCCTCTGCTCCCTGCTTCATCCCCCCTCACCACTGGAGCCCCTTGGAGACCAATGGCTGCTGCACCAGCACCTCCTGCTCCCAGGAAGGTAGGAAGACTACCAGGATGCTGCCCTTTCAGCTGCAAAGAACATTTGTTTTACCATCGTATCCCAGGAGGTCACCAAGGACGTCATCAATAGAGCCTGAAACGAGACAGATTAAAGGTGAGCTCACCAAGCTGGTGTAGAAAGCTCCCAATTTCAATACGGCTTGCTCTTTTGAAATCCCCCAAGAACAAAGGTTTGGTCTCAAGGATCTGCCAGGACTTGATCCAGTATTTTGTGGATAAAAGATTTGGCTTCACTTAGTCAGAAATGGGATATGTTCATCAAGTGAGCCGGCTGCTTTCTATTCAGTCACAGGCCACAGGCAGCACTTAACCCGCGAGCCCACACCCCGCAGTATCTCAGAGCCCCTGGGCAACCCCAAACCACTGCTTCAGTACCAGGGGCTGCAGGAGGCCTCTGAACAAGCAGTTAGGGAGTAGGTGAGGGGAAGAACTGAAATAAATACACATATTCTCCCCTGGATTTGGGAAAGCCCACAAGAAAGGAATATAGGGCCCCAATAAGCAAATCCACTTGACGTGAGAGGCAGGTTCAGCAATGACACGATGCACTCAACTGCATCTTTCAGACAAGGACCATCAAACATCTCAGTAGCCAGGACTGCCACCTGATCCCAGTATCCCCCTTCCTCTGTCCCACACATTCCCAGAAGATAAAGCACCTAAGGACAGCGAAAGGAAAGCACACGAGCACACGTACCTCTTAAACTTTTCTTGGGTTTTGTAGCCTATGGAGAAGGACAAATTCCCTCGTTAGAAAACAAAGCAAGCCTGACCTGGACTTTCCCAAAACACTAAAGCCAGAGGTAGGTTTCTCCAGACAATCCCACAAGTAACAGCGAAGCCCTCCTCCCGCCCACACCGTTTGGGAGATGGCGTGGGAAACACAGGGGAACCACAGAGACATTTACAACTTTTGAGACACCAGTGAGCACAGCCCCTCCTGGCTGCCAGCTGGGCAGAAACCCTTAGGATCACTTCTGCCTCCGAACAGAGGTGCCAGAGCATCAAATTTGGATTTCCCAAGGCCTGCCTTCATACCGTATCACACTCACCATCGCAGGATCCCAGCCTTCCCCCCTCCAGCAAGTCCATTTACAGATTCATCCAATCTCCACCTCCGCGTTGTGGGGGGATCTAACACCACTGGTCACATCCACACCAACCTCCTACCTGCGGGGAGAGGAGGATTTCCCAAATTGCTGTTAAACAAACTTCCCTCTCCTGCTTGGGGCCCCTCCGCAGCCTGCCGGGCTGGCTCCATGCTGCTCGGACCCCCTCCAAGCCACCTAAACAAGGCTCAATTTCAGTCTTAAAAACAACCCCCCTTTTTCCCAAAACAGTCTTGAGCTTCTACAGCAGCTTCCATGACAAACGTCACACCACCAACAAGGAATTGCTCTGCAAAATCACCCGGGAGGGAGCAAGTACCACGCGCCCTGCCCCACGCCTGCTGACCCAAGCAGAGAGCCCAAGGGGTGGCTCCTGCTCTGCCCAAAGCCTGGAAAACACCCTGGAGAATCTGGGGCTGGGGAGGGAAGAGGGGAAGGCGGGAAGGACAGAAGGAAACCTCATCTCTTTGGGTCCGGAGCACCCGGGGGATCTTGAAGAGCGGGACAGCTGCTGCCATGGGGCCCACGCAGAAAACAAAGTGGTGCTGGAGACAAGGGGTGCACGCACCTCTCGGGGTGCGAGCAGGATAGAAACGTAGAATCACAGAATCGTCTGGGCTGGAAAGGACCTTTAAGGTCATCGAGTCCAACAATCAACCCAACACTGCCCAAACCACCAGTAACCCATGTCCCTCAGCACCACGTTTGCACATCTTTTAAATACCTCCAGGAATGGCGACTCCACCACTTCCCCGGGCAGCCTGTTCCAATGCTTGATAACCCTTTCAGTGAAGAAATTTTTCCTAATATCCATCCTAAACCTCCCCCGGCACAACTTGTGGATGTTTCCCTTTGTTCTATCACCTGTTACCTGGGAGAAGAGACTGACCTTCCCTTTGTACAGCCTCCTCTCAGGTACTTGTGGAGAGCGAGAAGGTCTCCCCTCAGCCTCCTCTTCTCCAGGCTGAACACCCCCAGTTCCCTCAGCCGCTCCTCCTAAGACATGTTCTCCAGACCCCTCACCAGCTTCGTTGCCCTTCTCTGGACACGCTCCAGCACCTCAGTGTCCCTCCTGTAGTGAGGGACCCAAACCTGAACACAGTATTCGAGGTAGAACTTCACCAGTGCCGAGTACAGCGGGAACAATCACTTCCTAAGATGAAAGGAGCCCCCCAGGTTTCCCACCACCAAGGTCCCCCCTTCCACCTCCTTCCATCCCGTTGCCATGGCACCCGGTACCCTCCTGACCCACCGCGCCCGCGGTGTCCTGGTGTGTCCCGTTCCCCCC
>VFFE01007255.1:3692511-3715285 GCA_008921705.1 Burhinus oedicnemus
GCCGCGACCCCCTGCCCGCAGCATCCCCCGCCCGTCCCGGGGAGGCCGCAGGCCCCGGCTCCCCCCCGCCGCCTCCGGTCCCGGGAAGGCCCGGCCCTTCCCTTCCCTTCGCGGGGCGATGGGAAATGTAGTCCCCGGCGGGCTCGGGGGAGGGCCGGGAACTACCAGCCCCCGGCAGCCGCCCGCGGCCGGGGCCAGGCGGCTCCACTCCCCCCCTCCGCCCCGGAGCTCGGGCGGTGCGAGGTGCCCGAGGGCTGCAACACCCCCCCGGCCACCGCCATCCCCGCGGCCGGGCTGGGAGGGCTGAGAGCAGCGGCGGGATTGTCCCGTTTCCCCACGGGGCCTCGGGAGGCTCCGGGTGCCTGAGGACACCCCGGGGACGGGGGTTTTGCTACCCCCAAGATCACAGAATGGTTTGGGTTGGAAGGGACCTTAAAGATCATCTGGTTCCAACCCCCCTGCCACGGGCAGGGACACCTCCCACTAGACCAGGTTGCTCCAAGCCCCGTCCAACCTGGCCTTGAACACCTCCAGGGATGGGGCAGCCACAGCTGCTCTGGGCAACCTGGGCCAGGGTCTCACCACCCTCACAGTTCAAAATTTCTTCCTGAGATCTGATCTAAATCTCCCCTCTTCCAGTTTGAAGCCATTACCCCTTGTCATACCACTCCACTCCCTGATCAAGAGTCCCTCCCCATCTTTCCTGTAGGCCCCCCTCAGACACTGGAAGGAGCTCTAAGGTCTCCCCGGAGCCTTCTCTTCTCCAGGCTGAACAACCCCAACTCTCTCAGCCTGTCCTCACAGCAGAGGGGCTCCAGCCCTCGGATCATCTTTGTGACCTCCTTTGGACATGTTCCAACAGGTCCATGTCTCTCCCATGCTGTGGGCTCCAGAGCTGGACACAGCATTGCAGGTGGGGTCTCACCAGAGTGAAGCAGAGGGACAGAATCACCTCCCTCAACCGACGCCTTTGAAGATGTACCTTCAAAGACAGCAGGCTGGCTTTGGCAGAAATAATCAGCCCTGGTAGGCTTTAAAGCCTTGTCATGGTGTTTAATTGATAAAGAGTAATCACAGTCCTCATTTCGAGACACCCAGACACCAGTCCAAGCACAAGGTGCCAGCCAGAGGCCAGGCACGCGGGGATTACAGCTCCGAACAGTACAGCCCTTGTGCCAGGTAAGCGCGGCAGCCAGCCCTGCCGGCTCAGCAGGAGAAAACATAGGCTGGGTGAGGGAACCCCCAGGAGAAGCCATGAGCACCCCACCTGACAGCACCAAGTGGCACAGCCCGGCTGGAGCTGTTCCCTGGAGCCCACCTGGGACAGTTTAGTAGTTTGTTACTTCCAGAAAATCCCTGGGGAAATGTCTGCCTTCAAGATTTTATAACCTGCTTTCACCACACATGCTGCCAGTCCATGTGGGAACATGGAAAGTCCACCAAAAGGTGGCATTTTTAAGAGTCCGTCATTCAAAATAAGACTGGAAACCACAGACAGACCGCTTGTTCCAGTACTCTTCAAGGAGAACGGTGTAGCTTACAAGTGTCATTACTCGACACTGAAATCACTTATACTCAAGCAGAAGAGACTCAACACTTGTGGAAATTGCACCCCCACATTCTGTCAAAAGACAGATGAGTCCTAACGAGGCTGCAGGGCCATCGGACAGAGTTTAAAGGCTGTGTGCTGACCGTGAGACACACACGTCACACCAGGTTGTGGCATTTGGGTACAACCAGTAACAGCAGCAAGATGAGCAAGTGTACAATATCCTCACCAATAGCAAGGAAGTACAGCATTTGCCGTCGCATCACTATCTACTCCAAAGAAACAGGGCGAAATAATTTTGGAGAAATAGCCTCTATGAATTAAAGCTTCTGCTGCCAAACGCTATTGTTAAACCTTTGCTGTTGGCAGTGATCAGCTTTTGCTGGCCCATGAGCCGTAATAATACAGAGCAACGTGCCGCAGGCAGCTTTGCTCTCCGCCAGTTTTGTTTTTCCTGTGGTTGGAGGCAGCAGCAGCAGCAAGGACAGCTGTGGGACTGGGCTGGCTGCCCTACAACACGGCAGAGCAAAGCCAGAGAGGTCAGACTAGAAATAAGAAAAATAAAATCCAACTTATTTAAGGTCTTTTGAACACTTCATTCTACCTCACCTGTTACTTTAAAAACTAGATCCACTGAAAGCAATGCATGAAAGAAAAGACATTTTGTCTGAAAACACATTTTTGTAATTTATTAAATCTGTACATACAGTTAACTAGTACTGTTCTCATTAACATCTTTTTAACCTGCTCCTCCATCATCCCTCCCCAGGTCAGCAGTCTGCTCTACTGACTGAACGGAAGGCAAAGCCCTTTGCCTCCTTTGGTATCCTGAACAGCACTGGTTCCGTTCCACCTGAAAGACTCAGCAGCCAAAAGGCAAGTTCGATTATTTTATTTAAAATTAAACATTTCTTTCTGTTCAGCTACTTCATGTGAAGCCAAACATTGTGCCTGATCATTGTTAGCGCCAGGAAAAACTCATCCATGAAAATTGATCCAAATTTAGAGACTAACAGATACCAAAGCTGTCAGAGAACCAGCTTCTCAGATGTTGCCTCAGAACTGCAGGATTTGGGTTTATGCTGAAGCTTTTTACCATTTTAAGCTCAAAGTCACTCTTATCTGTTGTGAAGAGAGGTTTTATTGTTACTGGACAGTTATTGGTGTTGAAAAACAGCAATCATTTTGCTTAGTTGTAGTTGCACTGATTTCACTGGGTATCAGGAGGTTCTGTTAAAAGTTAAATCTTTCACCTGTTAAATCCAGACAGCACTGTGCCAGTCCCAAGTCAATATAAAAACAAAATTAAGCAAATCAGAGAAAGCTCCTTGGAAATGCACGGGTAGGAAAAAAATCTGGACACTTCACTTGGGATTGTCATTTTCTTGAAGAATGCCTTTAAAAACCAGAAGAATATCCCAGAACAATCTGAAGACCCAAGAACCTTGTTCAACCGATTTCTGCCCTCAAATACTGGCTTCATCATTCCAGGGCCAATTTGCAGTGTCTACCACTACATGTGGTTTTTCACATCACATCAGCATAATTAACATTTGTAAAGTGCTTTGAGATAAGTGCTATGAAAATACCAACAGTTAGAAGAAGGGCAGAACATCTATCCTCAGCACCTAGCTGACTATTACTACTTGTTTTTTTCCTCAGGGCAGCAACACTATACTCCCTTTTGACTTCCGATTAACGAAGAGTAAGGTGCCAGCGTTGGAGATGGCACCCAGGCAAAAGGAGTTTCTGCAGGGCAGTGAAAGAAGGATGTATTGGGAAACATGAAGATGTCTTCTGGAAAGATGAATGAAGCACAGCTCCAGAGAAGGATGGGTATTTACTTCCCAGCTACATCAGGAAAGTAGTGTCACGTGCAGATTCATATGCACAAAGCTATGCAGGAGGCTTTAGATAGCATAAATATTTGCCAAACAAGGAGAGAGGTGGTGCTAATCTTAAAAAAAAATAATAATCAAGACATTGATGCTTTTTGGGGGGAGGACATAACTGCTCGTTAGAAGCTATTGCCTAAGGGCTGTTAACTACTTAGTAGTAAGGTCCTGCTACCTTTCCAGCTGACAGTAACTTCTCTCTAGTTAGCAGCTTCACAAAAGCAATCCTTGTATGAATCCATAAAGCTTTCCCAGATTTTTAAAAGGTTAATTTTACCATTATAATTGCACTTTAAAAACAGGCATGAATCCCTATGCACTCTCCCCAAACACCTCCTCGATTTATACAAGTGGAAAGAAAGGCTACAATTATTCACTGTCCTAACAGCTATCAGGATTTGAAAGGTTTGATTTAGGTGCCTGAAAAGAAAGGATGCAAACACCCAGTTTTCAGGTCAGGAAAAGTATGCAGTCTAAAAACACAGCAGGCTTCACAGCTTGGCTTGCATCGGTTTCAGGTGTTTGTGGAAAGACTCATGAACCTGTAAGAGGACAAGACAGCAGTTACAACAAGGTCAGGCCTGAGTTTTAGAACAGTTGCAGCTCTTTACATCTTGCAGTGTGGTTTTCTAAAGAAATTTGAATCAGACACACTTTGGGGATTTAAGAACAGCCAGCTAAGTCCTATGTGACACAAAGGATGAGAATATAAGCCAAAACAAATGCTTCCCCACTATCTTTCTTGTAAGAAAAAAGAATGCAAGACATCTTATATCCACACAGTAAATTCTTTGGCATTTTAATTCAAAGAAAACTGGCAGAGATCTCCTAAGGGGACTGTAATGAAGCTCCTAAGCCCCACTGACTTCAGAAGCACAGAAAAATGAGCAAGTTCTGGTGGGATTTAACTACAATCCCAGTCTCTGGCAGCCTATCATAGCAGATAGTCTGTCCAAATCAAATAAAGGCAGTAAAGGCCACTGAGACAGCATTTAGAGTTCTGTTTTGGCTGATGGAAGAGGGACACTGACTCTTCTCAGCTCAGTTTCTTTTAATTGGCTCAGCTGTAGCTACAGCCTTAGGGCAGATGTGCAACACCTGACACTTAAGTTCTACATGAGAGCAATTTATTTTCTTCTCCAGTCACTACTAATGCCTGAAGGCACTGAAAGATTTGTCAGAAAACAGGTAAGGCTTTCACAGCTACTGTCACTAAGCAGAATTAACAGCAAGTGATAATTTCTTTTAAATTCGATGAGATTATTCAGTAGTTTCTCTAGGGAGAGCACGATTTCCTTCCTCAACTGAGAAACTCGGAAGTATACCACAGGGGTGCATGTGACACATGGGAGAGTAACTGAAGAAAGTATGCTGAAAGCAGAAGAGCAGAAGTAGGTTGCTAGTTTTCGTCCATTACTGCTAGTGACTTTTCTCGCCTCTTCATCGATTATATGCTGAAATCACTGGATCAAAATTAAGAAACCCTAAATTGGGTTATTTCTCTGGACACACATGACCTAAAGATGAAAAAATAAAGTTGCTTTACCTCTGTTTTGTTCAGTGGGGATTTCTTTGCCCACTCAAACATGTTCTCGTAGACATTGCCATCATATCGGCCAAGCACAGATCCAAGATGAACGTCATGAAAGTCAAAGGAATCTACCAGTGCTACTGCATTGGGACGAATTATAGCCAAGAGCTCTTTTACACGCTGGTGTACTTGAGTAATTTGGGCATCGGTCAGAATACTCGCCTTGGGGGAAAAAAGAGATTATCAGAAGAGTATGCAAGTCGCAAGAACCTTCCCTTCACCTGTGGTCTAACGTAGGTCAGCCTTCCCCCCCAAAAAATGCAGCAGTTCATAAAACTCTAGGGTTTTTTTTTCTAATTGCTAAGTAATCAATTTGGCAGTTTGCCATAGAGTACAAGCAAAAGGAGATGCCTGGCATAGCTCACCACACTGCTCAGCTATTTAATCTCTGATGGGAGACTCATTCTTTAGAATGCCTGTATATTAACTTCAATAGCAAGTTTTCTTGAAGAACATGCGTAAGTGTATATTAAATTCTTCCCAGTTTCAGTGAACTTTTTGGTAAGCAGAAAGAGGAAAATGGGAAGACAAAACATATTACATCTGCCTGAAAACAAAATAAAACAGTGCTGCACAAATACATTCTCAAACTGAAAAAAAAAGAAGAAAAGTGATGCCTGACAATTTAAACCCATTCACTGAAGGATGAGTTAAACTTTGGAGTATAATATCCCCCTTTTGTGCACTAATTTACAAATGCATACAGCTCTCAGAGCATGTGTAACTTACATCTCCTTTATTAACTTATTGGTTTTTAGCATACAACGCCTGGTCACCAAGTGGAAAACATTTAAGCTAACCCAGACAGATGCCATGTTAGCATTTATCACCCAACTCTGCTTCTGGCAGATCACAAGGGAAACCTGACAAGAGCCCTCCATCAGACCTGCACTGCTAATGGCCTTCTGGAAACCAACAGTCAAGACCTTATGCCTAAGCATTCGTGTGACTTTGCATTTGAAGCACCTTTGCAAACAATAACTCTGGCTCTAAAGACTTAAAGTGTTGAAGAAAAACACCAACCTGCAAGAAATCCCCTGTGTTCTTACTGATCCCATACAGTGCATACAGGAGACAGAGGTCAGTCAGGACGGCACGAACAGCTGCATTACTGATGTCAGACAGCTTTGCTGTGAAAAGCTTCACTATGACATAGTGACAGTGTGCCTACAAGAAATGAAAGGAAGGTGAATCAGGTTCATGAAAAGATGAGAAGCTCTTAGAGCGTATTTCTTTATCAGGCACATCACTGACCTCAGATGCTCGCACAAGATCAACAGACGTTCTGTTCCAGGCATCCTCCTTGCTCTTTCTGTGGTTCAGTTCAGCCTGCAAATTCTTTGCTGCGGCTTCTACAAGTCTATTTCATAAAAAGAAGAAAAACAGGTAATGCAATAACATCACAGTAGCAAGATTGTGTACAATGAATTCATATGAATTTCAGCCTAACACATCAGAAGAACTCGGAGGTCGTGTGCCACGACTGAACATATTGCCTGGAGTAAGCAGTTGTGGTTCTAAAACCCCTGTCATCACTGCTGCAACTACAACACCGCTACAGAGGGGCAAGATGAAATTTGACAGCACATATGTGGTGCCCGAATACTTACTCACATATAGGTAAGTGTTCTACTCTCACACTTCCTCCACAATAGGCTTTAATATCAGATAGATCTCTGAGCAGTTTGAACAGTGTTGGTATTTGTATGCTCAAACATAGTTTACATTTAAATAAGAAAAAGATATTTCAAAATGGAACAGAGCAGAGTAACTAGGCTATGCGTAGGCTGTATGTAGCCTCTTGTAATCTCAAAGCACTTAACACTGACCCAACCTAGTAAAGTGTGTCACTTCTTGAAAGCAACACATGGAGCAAAGCTTCACAAACCACATCTTGAGAATCTAACATTAACAGGGCAGCACATCACTACCACCTCCCAAGACACATAATTATTGGTGCTTGACTCTGTCTAAGAAGCATGAACTCACCGGGCAGCGCGTGCTTTGTAGGCATCTACCAAGCTGACTGGATCATTGATCCGCACAGTCACAGTTCTAGCAGCCACATGCTGCGGCTGAATGCGTTGCCTGGAGAGATCGTTAAGGTAGGACACCATGCCAGTAACCCGCTGCCCAGAACTAACTTGGGTGTAGCTTTTGACAAGGAACCTGAAAATAGAGACACCAAACAGCAACTCTTACTCATGAGTTGTCTGAATGGAGAGAAGTCATCTTACCTTGGGTCAGACTAGCAAAGAACAGTTGTAGACATATACCTTTCTGTCAAAAACAGAGCAAGGGACAGAAACATGAGAGACCAGTTTCATGGTAATATGGGATACTCTTCTGCTCATCACTTCGGCTACAAAGACTGTAATGCCAAGGCAAGAATGGCTCTGGACAGAAGCTACCATACCTAGCTGTCTGCAGCATCATGACTGTGTTTTCTCCCTCATACGTGCAGGATGGGGTGAACGTGACATAGATATCAGGAATGCCACTGCAGCGAGAGTAGCCATGCCCACCACATGCCATCCGACATTCCTCAATACCAGCGTTGGCAGTCCAGGAAGTGAACGCCTTCAGCCCTGCTGTCAGTGCATGGAGCTGATGGACAAAAGCAAAGCCAGTTTAGATTTTTTGTTTTCCATTCTTAGCTTGCACACATACATGCTAGGTACTGCAGCTCCCAGCGGGGACAAAAAAAAAAAAAAAAATAGAGTCAACACCATCCTTCCAGTGTCCCACAGGGTCTTTTTTTTTTCTTGTAAGGACTCTCCTGAGCCAAACTATTTATATGAAAGCCTCTACGCATGTAAAGATTTCTTTTGAGTACCCCATCCTTTCTGTCTCTATGCATTATGTCCAAGACTGTTTTCAACTGCCTATTGTCACATTAGGTTCTCAGACAGAATCCCTAACTGAAAACTGACATTTTATATCCCTAACCCCTCAGTACAGTACCGATACCTTTGATCAACACACCAGTTCTACTCTACTGACTTGGAAGAACAATCAAGAAGCTACAGCACAAGCATAAGACCAGTCTTCACTCCGAACCGATATGCCATCATTCCTGGTCACCTTTTTAAAAAAATATATTCACAGTAGCTTTCTCACTGTGCATTACTCCCTGGGTGTGGGTTTTTTTGTTTTGGTTTGGTTTTTTTTGTTTGGTTTTTTTGGGTTTTTTTTTTTTGGTTTGTTTTTTTTTTTTTTTTGTAAAGGGATGCTAAATGAATAATGCAAATAAAGAATTAAGTTACCAGCACATACTGGGCTTGGGATATCCAAATCTAAAGAACTGCAGGAGATCTCATAAGTGAAAGCCAAAAAGGCTTGATACCTTTTCTCCCATACTGTAACCTTACATAAAATCAACAGAGAACACAGTACCTCTGGCAGCTCACTCAGATCCCCTTCATTGATGTCTCCACTAATACGATGATAGGTGTCTTTTATATAGGCTCCCACAAAGTGAAAAGCATATGCTGTTGCCAGGAGAGGAAAGAGTTTGTATTGTTGGGTCTGATAATCCAAGATCTGGGGTTCTGGTTCCCTAGAGCAAAATACAGATGAGTTAATACGCCAGTGGCTAGCAAGCTGCTGCGAAGTCCTATTCAATTCTAAGTAGCTTCGCCACCTGGGTAGTACAAGCTGCCTCCATACCAAGCCAGACTATTTAAGACCATACAGCAAAAGCCTCTGGCAGGGGGAAGGCATTTTGGCAGTCAAGAATGAAAGATTACTCATTTCCCAGGATAAAAAGAGTGTTTTGAAACTATCAAGTGCCAGAGCAAACACCACCAACCACAGTCCCTCTTCCCTCCAGTACCTGGGAATTTTCCCTCAGCACTTAGGCTGCTCTTTTATTTCACTGCACTTACCCTGGCTTTAGCTCAGACTGGTGTCTCACTGCACTATAGCGGATGGCAATGGTACAAGCCCGGGACAGGGAGCGAGCTGAATCACCAACAATGAGAGATCGGATGAACACCATGGTCCCATAGGTTAGCTTGTCACTAAGTGGTTTCACATAAGTGCCATCTGGTTCAACCTACCAAAAAAAATAAAATACAGCCTGTTGATTTTTATAGTTTCCTCCCATTTACATGTTCACATTTCAAGCTCTAAACTCATGAAATAGCACAAGCAACCTACAAGCTTGTCATTACAATATTCAACCGCACAAGAGCATTTGAAGTGTCCATTTCTAACAGCATATGCTGAAATTCACTGCTTTACCTGGGCATATTTCATAAGCATGTTTTCCCGAGGAATTCTGAAGTTGTCCATTTTCAGGTAGCCATTATCCATTTCATCATAACCAAATTTTGGCCCAATGTCACCCACAGTAATGCCTGCCACAGACAAAGATGCTTGCATTAAGAAACACGAACTAAACACCACGAGAGGTTCAAGCCTTCTCAATAAAGAGATTGTTTAGTTTTCTAGCAAGTCCTGGCATTGTTAGAGTAACAGCTAATGAGGACCTTGATCTCTTTGGTGGAAAAGTGGACATCAAAACATAGGGATCTTCCTAATTCACATGCAGTCCCACTATCCAGTCACTGGAGGAGCTACCTCTAAAGATCATCCAGCTCATTTCTAGCTAGAGAAGGATGAAAGGTATTCTTTCCCTTTCAGAAAGTTGAAGGACACGCTGCCTCACAGAAAGGGTAGCTGGGAAACACTGGAACAGAATCAAATCCCAAAGTAACCTTCACATTGGAAGTGTGACATACAAGATGATTTACAGGTAATTCAGTCATAATAAAGACTCATTTAAGCCCCGTGACCTACCATCTACTCGCTGAAATCAGCTAGTGAAATAAGCCGTGTACATTAACAAGACACATGCAGCTATATATAGCTGGAGAGAAACAGATCTAACATATTCCATGAGTGCTAAACCCTTAACATAAGCTTTTACCTGGCAAAGGTTCATGGGTGCCCAGTTGCCGTATGGGAACAATGAAGGCATGCAGCCCTTTGCACTGGCCCTGAGTGTAGAGCTGAGCCAGAACAATGGCATGGTTCGACGTCTTTCCAACTGCAAAACGAGTGGGAGTCAGAAGGAAAAAAAGAGTCAACATTGTACACAGAGTCTCTTTCCTTAAAGCAGGATCTGAGATTACCTTAACCACATCATGCATTAGAAAAACAGACTTACAACACTGGTTATCATCTGAATTCTACAGCTAGACAATGTTGCTCAAGTCAATGAAAGCTGCACAATATGATTCTCTTGACTACACAATACCAAGTCCTTGGCAAACCTGCCAGTGGACCTGAAGGAATCAAAGATTTTGATACAATCGATCAAAAATTACACCAAATCCATACAGTGTGAATGATTCTGAGGAACAACTCAGAGCATACAGATAATCCAAAGTTTTAGTAGGCTTGGGTAAGTCTGTTACTTGTTGTGCAAGAGGAACTGCCTTTCAGCCAACTCTCGGGATCAACTTTCAATCATCATTCTGTAGATATAATACACATGACATCACCTCCCTAAGTTTTTCCATACATCTTCCAGATTTAGACACAGTGATGCACTTACGTCCACCTGGCCACCACTTAATGGAGGTCACAGTGGGGCTGTTGAGGATGAATTCCTGGGTAGCAGGGTCGTAAGTAGCTGTAGTTTCTAGACCTCGAAGATGAGTTCCTGAAGATAAGCAAACACATTGTTTTTGCAGAAAATCAGTCACAAAACAGAGACAAAGACAGAATTCGGCAATGGAAAGTTGAACTCCAGTAGTAATGTACAAATTTTAACTTTGCTTTTGGGCTATATAAAGGCTGTATCAACCAATTAAGGAAGAAAAAGTGAGAATCAGACCATGTTCTGGGACCTGAAGCCAATTCTCAGAAAACACGTTGGGTTTTTCTTCCAAGTGGTCTAAGTAGTTTTCCAAGCACCTCCAATCTGACACCTTTTTGCTGTTACCAGAAGCCCTTTCTCCATTAAAAAGGTCCACAAAAACACCATCACCTGGATTTCACTAAAACTGCAATCTGACTAAATTGCAAACTAAAAATCATATACTTTTCAGCCACAAGATGAAATAAGTGATGCCCATCATCTCTTCATTCCCTCATCAGGCCTACATTCTCCTCACTTGATGGAGCAGTTTCTCCCAAACAAGACCATCCATAGCTCCAAGACAGCAAGTAATGGCATGCATATGCTAGGGTACTGATGCAGGTAGATGAAGAGACTGCAAAAAGATGAAGGTAACAATTCCAGGAACAGTCTTTGTCTTCTGCCCCCAACTCTTTACTACACATACACCTGTCTCAGCAGTGGCACTGTCCCTGCATGCATAAAAAAAAATCACCAGGCCTACTTCCTTAAACTAGACAAGCTCCTGATACTCTGGACTGACTGAGCAAGACAGCCAGTGACTCTACACAAAAGCTTCAACATGAAAAAGGGTATCACCTTGATGCAACCACGTTTCCAAAGCACGGAGTTAATGGTAGATTTCCACAGGCAGCTTAACACAGGCTTACTTTGCCGGTAAAGGATCTTCAAACCTCACTAGTTGCAAGAGATTCTCCACAGACTTGCAGTTACTTTATGCTTCATACAGTCACTACATTTCACTTCAGCACAAAGGTGAATCCTGCTCATTTTTAGAAAATAAATCTCATCTGCAGCTCTCAGATGTCAAAATTAAAGTTTCCCAAGGCATAATATCCTCCCTTCGAAACTTGGATTAAAAGTGTTGCGATCACAATACTGCTGGAGTTATCAAAATCCATTTCAAGGCTTGAGCAAAGGAATAACAACAAAGAACAAAGTCTACTTGAGACAGAATTAAAAAAAACAAAACCATTTCATGGTCCAATTAAAAAGGAACACATGGGAGTGAACTAAAGAACTGGGGGAATAAAGCTCCCCATAAAACATGAGCATTGGAACCAAGTCATCCACATGTCCTCTCATCCAAGGTCACATCCAAGGTGACAAGCAACTCTTACTTTTTTTGGCACCTCTTTCAGTACTTTAAAGCTCTGTCCTTTTGTCTTCACACTGAACGTTAAGTAGAGCAAAGCAGAAATCACACTGGTAAGAATGGTAATTGTAGAAATGAACAGATGTCAAACTGACATCACCATAAGCCATGTGCAATAATCTATACTGATTTGAATGGCACAAGAGGAGGACTCAGTATGCTCATATGTAGAACTACAGACAAACTCTCCCATAGGAGAAAAAAGGGCAAGCAACATATGGCATAATGAGCTATCAAAAATTTCAGAGGCAGTCCACTTTTCCCTGTAGCCACAACTGCATGAGCAAAGACTGTGGGGTAAACACGCACCATTTTTCCCAGGCAGGGGAATCCTTCATACACAAAGCCATTCTTAGAAATAGCATTTAGTGAATGTACTGTACCATGGCCCATTTCAGTCTGGGCATAAGTGCCAATGATCTCCAGGTTCCAGGCAGGCATGAAGAAGCGATCCTGCTGCTCTGGGGTTGCCTGGGTGAGAAGGGTGGGGAGGAACATGCCCAGGTGAAGGTCCAGAGGCTCAGGCCGTCCACGATGAACAAAGCTGTGAAGAAGTGTCATGGGATGGGAGTGTGAAGGGAATGTTATGGGAGGGAAGCAAGCATGAGGATTCATGGTGGAGATTCAGGAAGAGACAAAAAGAAAAAAAAAAGGATTCATGTGTAAATCAGAATTCAGCAAGTGTATTTTAGAAAGCCAGAGCACTGTCCTTTTCTCAGGCCTGAATAACATGAAATTATGCTTACTCTGAAATAAACATGCTGCAACGCATTTCTTTCTAGTCCTACATAAAATGCATTTGTAACATTGCCATATTTTTGATGCACCATGATTGATAAAAATAGGATTAATCCAAACCAAAAGAAAGACCAGACCTTCACTATGGTTTGGAAACCAGAGGATCCCTAAGTTAAATGGGCTGAGTCAGAATGTCAGTTTGTTGAAGATGTGATCTGGCTGGCTGAAGTGAGCCCTCAACAAAGATATGAAGTCCACTTTTTTTTTTTCCCCTCCCATGGTTTGAGGGTAGAACCTGCTAGAAGTCTCAGTTTATCCAGCTGAATGAGCCAGGTTTTCACGAAACTTTATTTTTTTAAAAAAAGGAAAGTCCTAACTGTCTGTACTATCGACTTTTTTTTTTTTTTGAAGATCAGACAGAACTAGCATATATTACTATTACTTTCCAACTCATCTCCCTTCCACTTTTGCTATTTTTAAAAGCTCTCTTAAAAGGACAGTGCTCTGGGTGTGTAAGTCAAAGTTGTGAACATAAACAACTTGGCAAAAAAGCCAACATTTTTCAACCTGTGCACCACCAGCACAAAGTCTCTCCAATTAAACATGTTTCATTAGAACCAGTCGTTCTCCAAGTGCTGTCAAACACCACTGTTAGGTAGTTAAGTGGTCTATTAAGTTTTTTTGATATAAATAATTAAATGCTCATTAAATCTTTAAACATTGATAGCTTTGAGCATTAAAATAGTGGGGGATATAGACTGAGGATCAGTACCTTCTGTACAAAGGTTGTCCATCTGGCACATTTTTGTATGAAATAACGTAACTGGTCTTTAACAGGAATATATATATTTAAATAAGATACGCATTATAGAAAGAGCACTGATCTGAGCTTAGCTCAAACTCGGTCTGCATTCTTATCAAAATGGGAAGAATGCATTCTTGTGTTACCTCTAAACACACATTAATATGAACTAGCTCTATCCCTAGAGCTTCCTAAGAACTGTAGTTCTTTGATATTCTCAGGCACCTACAAATAAATTCAACTATCTAATAAACCCAGTAGAAATGTTTTCTAAGCTTTTTGACTAAACAGTGACCAAGCTCAACAGGGGGCTAATGGGTTATCAGGAACACCAGATTTTAAGTGACTTCAGTACTGGTGAGAAGTACACAGCTGACAGTCAAAAACTGAAAGAAAATCCTTATTTACTAGCAATAGCTATAAACCAGGTAGAAACAGTACACTATTTTCATTACTCTCTTTTGTTTCCTTTTTCAGCCCTGTGCTATTTGTGCTTTTTCTTTCTTTTATTTTTTCCAAGAGACATTCACGATGGCATAGGTTAAACATCAACACAGGCTATCATGTAGGTACTCACTAAGTTAAAACTGAGTAAGTAGCCATCCAGGCTACAACTCAGTTCAATAATCCAGAGGTCTCTTTCCCCATCACCAGTTTCTAAACATCAGGATTAAATTAAGCAGAGCTCAGTGACAATTACTGCATAAGCTTTACTAATAAAGTAGTTAGATACTCAACATTCATAGCAGGAATGTCAAATGGTTGCATTTCAATTATTCACCATGGTAAATATATTTACTTTACCATACTATCAGCATATTAGTTCTATTAAGTGTCAAAATACTAATTTTAACATCAAACACCATGAGAACTATAAGCAAACCAGACCGTCACCAGGCAAGAAAGTGCAATGATCTGATGTGAAATAGCAAGTAAAACAAATCACTTTGGTGTGGACGTGTGTCTGATTTAAAGAAGTTGGTGTGAAAAAGCAATCAAGGTCAGCAGGCATTTATTGTTGCCATTCAGTTGTCTCAGCTTCTGGTGTTGAGCTAGGTTTGCTCACTCCATCTCTCCCAAGCAGAACAGATGACAGGATTTCCTCCATTGCATCTTCTACAAACATTTCAGCCATGATGAGCAGCTGTAACTGAACAGCTAGGCAATTGGCATTACCATCTAACTTTTGCAATTGTCCGGACTTGTACGTATCATGCTTTCCAAGTTTAGATGCCAGTACATGCACTGGAGTCTTTGGTTTGTTAAACTACTCTTGTTGGTATTAAGCAGCCATAATTCCAGGTTCTGGGCTAAAAGACTGTTTGCTGATCCATTGAACATTCTTTCATTTGAAGAAGTGAAAGTCGTTTTCAACAATAGTAGGAATAAGATGTTCTCCTTTGAAACCAAGATCTTTCCATGAAGTTGTACAGCTGCGAGGGAGTAGCATCTGGAAGAAAAGTGCTTGGGGCAAAGCATACCTTACTTTCAAAACCAAAAATGCACAAGCATCTGGAAGAAAAGTGCTTGGGGCAAAGCATACCTTACTTTCAAAACCAAAAATGCACAATCTCACCATGCTACATTGCATCAAAAGGTATACTTCATATCTGTTGATGCAGGCCAGTCATGCACTAAGAGTGCCAAGATACACATGCCCCAAATTCAGGCAAAAAAACCCAACACAGTACTGTTGACTGACATGTTCCAACCAGTTCAAGTGAAATTCAAGACTCCCAGGGCTTAGAACAACCTCCTCACCTTAAAACAAAGGTAAACAACTACTAAGTTAGTGATCAGCTAAGAGGTGCATTCTGGAAAAGACCAAAACTAACTCTGTGATTGCTAGGACGTGAAACGAAGCAGCTGTCTAGCTACAGGACAGAAGACATCAACAATTAACCAAACCATTTTACCTTTCCCCTTTTAGATTTACCTAGGGAGCACCATCAATTTACAAACTGGAGTTACAGAAAAGAGGTTACCCATTGATCCCTGAAGGGAACTAACCATGTCCCATTTCGGTTTGGGCGTAGGTGCCAATTATCTTGACTCCACGGACCAGAGGCAGCCATTTCTCCTTCTGAGCATCAGTCGTTTGGGTCTCTAAGGTTTTTTGAAACATGCTGAAGTGGAGACCGAAAGGTTCAGGAAAACTGCCCAAGCATGTTCTACAGGAGAGAAATAGAGGGATCTGGATCTCAGTCTTACTGTTACTGTGATCCTGAAAGGCTTTTCTCCAACTGTAGAATAAGATAAATAATCTGTTTGCCTATTACAACCTTTTTTTGTCCTACAAGCAACCTCCACATATGGAGCCATCAGAAGCAACGCTAATGGGGAAATAAACATTTCTTTCAGGCATTTTCTTCACCCCATGTATCCTGCTGTTGCTATGTAACTGGAAAAAATATTATTCTACAAAGATTCATGAGGAACTGAAAACTGAGGACATGAAAACCTAATTACTTTCTCCCCCATCTCTCAGGCTTGGTGGGAATAAATCCCACTGCTGCTGGTAGCCTAGAACTAGGCCACTATTAGCTAGAAGCACTATGTATTGAAAAGGAAAAGGCTCCTTAGGTAACTAAGTGCTTTTCAGAAGAGCTCTGTATTACCTGCAACTGCTTCTATCAGTTGTAAGATCAGGAACTCACCTTCAAGTAAAAGTACTGTTACAGACTAGTGCTGGAGGGAGTGGAAGGAAGAATCAAACATTTTAGGTGTGCTTCATCAAAACAGAAGTTATTTCATGACAGAAAGTTCCATTAATTTAGTAGCCACGATGGCAAAGTACATTCCCAATTAAACAAGCTCCATAACACAAATGTGTTGGAAAGTTTCACTGTCCAAAAGCTATGTAGCTAATGACAGCATCTTCCCTTTAACATTCCGCAGTCCAAACAGCTTTTTCAACTTCAATCTACTGTACACAAATGATTATTCCATCCAAACTCTAAGATGGAGGAGGAAAAAAATGAGTGCTCTGCATGAAAACCTACATATAAGATCTCTCCCACTTGCCCAAGATACCTACAAGTAAAACATATCCTTCCACCTCAAGGTATTAATACCTGCTCGGGGAGCACATTTAAGTGTTTGTTGCCAACACAGATCTGCACTGCGTAGGGGATGCTACGCACATAGTTTGTTAAATTACAGCAGCATTTGTGATTGGCATTTTACACCATGCCTGGAATGAGCGCTTGGAAGCAGAGAATAAAAAATTGATAATTCAAAACCAGATCCCTATACAAACTGTGAAACTCAGCCTTAGGGTGAAAGAAAGCAGGACAAAGCTTCTTCAGCACCACTGAACTGCATGCTGAAGATACTTATTTTAAATGGAACGGTTTTTAAATGGATGAGACTGAATGAGCCATGGATTTTTCCAGCAGCAAACCTATTGTAATCAAGTAATCTAATGGTGGTGATTAATGTGCTTGAACTTGGTGTGAGTGCAGGTAGTGTCCAGAGTTCTTGGAATCAAGGCAGACTGTTCTCTTACCAGAAAATATTCTGTTGCCTACAGCAGCACATGCTTACAAAGCTGAACTTATCAGGGTGACTAAGGGCTTAAAAATGCTACAGAGACAGCAAGACAGAATATTTTTCACCATCCTTGTGGTTTCCTGTGTAGGTTATTCTTTCAGTCCAGGACCTATACAGCAATAGCAGCACCCTTTACTTCCTCACTGCCCACAGCACAATTACTGCACATCTGTTCCTTGGGCCCAAAAAAGACAAACCTACAGTGAGAAAATGAGTGCTGACTTTGAAATACACTGTTTCAGGGCAGCTCGGGAAGACCTTAAACAGTTCTTTGCATATTTTCAGAAACCACTGAAAGAATTTCTGAAAAAGGTGCAGCACATGCTTTGCTGTCAGAAAAAACCCAGGTCAGACACTGCTTCTTTGAAGGTAAGGCTCCAGTAAAAAAGAAATCTTCTTAAAGGTCACACTGGCAACTTTTACTGCTTATCAGTAAGTTTAATTGCAAGTGCCAGATATTTCATGCTTAACTAGCACCTTCTCTGATAGGAGTAAGAAGAACGACATTTTGCAAGCGGATACTTTAACAACGCTGTGACAGAAGGTCATGCTATTTCACTGACTAAACGTGCAGCATTTTAACAGTTTCTTGCATTAACAAAGCTGAAAACAGAACTAAAGCTAGCTAACTTCTAGCAGAAACTTTTCATCTCTGCGTACTCCACACTGAATGATTAGGATTTTCTTAATGTGCCTTTTAACAACTTGAATGACGATGAGAATCCTGCTTTCCTCATGACACAGGGCAAACAGAAGAGGTATTAGCTGCGAAGGGAGGAACAACAGGTTTTCCTTCTCCGAACCCTTACTCCTTCCCCTCACAGTTTCTACATTCCCACTTGGCACTCCCCACTACCTATACACCTTGCTCACCAAAGGCTGCATTGTGTAACGGTTCAAGTACTTTGCTACATCAAGACTGAATGTGGCTAGCTGCATCTAGCACCAGCCATTTGATCAACGACCAACAATCGCCTTGTTGGTCTGAAGTCAAACTTGCTACGACAATCAGCGAGTCAAGAGGAGGGCTGTGGTTCCAAATCTACTTACAGAAGGATGTGTAGTAATATGCTACTTTGGCAATATAGATCTTTCCACATTTCACAGTAACCAATGCCACCCACCTAGTAAAAGGCACTTGTATTTGACAGATGAGTTTGATAGCTTAGCTATCAGCGAACAGAGTACAACAGAAGCAAAGTCTATGTTTTCAGAGACTCCAAAGCTAAATGAACAATTGCAAAGGCATTCTCAGGCTGCAGAACTGGGTCATTTACTTTAAAAAAAAAAATCTGCAAGCAAACTTTTCTAGCTTTTTGCGGTTCTTGAGATAACTCTCTCAAGGAAGAGCATGAAGTGTCACCTCAATGGAGAAGGAGCAGGAGGTATGTCTGACCTGTGCTTACTGGGCTTCAGAGTTAACAAATGCTATGGTAATAAACTTTTCTAGCTGTATCAAAAAAAATAGTCAGACTCATCCACTCCAAATTAATTTAGCAGTGGCTAGTAGGGCCCCTACTACAGTTTTTCTGGTTTGATTAGTCGAAAGCTACTCCAGGTCCTAACTTTAGTGCAAAATGAGAAGGACAGACATATTCTCATAGGGAAAGTGCACATTTACGCAATGCTTATGAACACAGGAATCATCTGTTGACTTGCAGCTCTCAGATCTTCTCTTCTTCTGTGCCCCAGTTTCTCCCAACTGTTTTTCACTTCTTCATTTAATCTCATTTTTCTCAGTGAAGGTTATTTAAACTTGAAGATGAATTAAAACTGACCAGATTGCTCTCTTCAAAGAGCTGCGTAGCATTATACATCAGAACAATTTCCGATTTTTCACGCTGACTTACATTTTGCTGCAGTTAGACTGCAAAAGAAATCTTAAATATTGGCACTTTAAGGCTGCTGGCCTTCAAAAGCTGTAGTCACAGCAGCAACTGCAGTGTTGACACATTAAGGCATAGGAAGAATTGACTAGATACATTTAATAAGTCCTTTTAAGTTTTGGAGTCCTACAAAGGCCTTGTGGAAACAGGAAGCAGGAGCATTCAGTTTGACATGTCACAGCAGCAACAACTGTTTAAGCATATCTCCAGGGCAGCTGAAGGAAGAAGCATTTCTCCTCGCCTATTCATAAATCAAGCTAGAAAGTTGGTCACTCATGATACAAAGCTACCTAGCGAAGTTCTGACAGTATACAAAAGCTACAGGAAAACAACTAGCTCAAAATTCTCAAAATTGCATATGTAAATAGATCTGTCCCTACCGTTTGGGGATAATCACAAGGTGTGTGAGGGATTATTGGCAAAGTATCTTAAGCTTCCATATGTAAAAATCTGATTGTCAATGACAATAAATACAACTTGACACCTGAATCAAGGACTTCAATATATTTCATAAACTTCACTCGAGGCATGTTATACCACCATATCCATTCAATTTCCCAGTCTGGAAAAACAAATCCAAACACAGTTTCTTCAGGTCAGCTTTTACACAAATCAAGTCCCTTCTAGTTAGCACCAACTAGCGTGTTTGGATATGCAATAGAAATAAACTTAATTTTGCAAGTTTGGTGGTGTTCACAAAGTTTAAAAAAAAAAACATTTGGCACTCAGTAGGTGAGAAAGTGGGGACAGATGTTAAAATGCAAATGAAATCAAAGTATGAAAAAATAATCCTTTCATTTCTTGCATTTATTAAGAAGCAGTAAGCCAATATCCTCCCTTGCAAACACCAGACATAGTAAAGAATTAAAATCAAGAATATAACACTATACCAATCTTGTAGAAGGACACTTGTCTACATGTTATTACAGAAGACACTGGAAAATACAGTCAGTCTACAGTAACTGCAATTACCTTTTGAAATCCTAAATGTCTGCAATTAGAATTGACTCTGAAAAAAAAGTAAGCCCTCCTCATTGTTTCAGTCACTTTTGGATCATGAATTCTGACTAGTCACACCTGACTATTCATATCACATAAGATGCAGATGTATTATTTTGTACTTATATGAAATACTAAGCTTTCATCCATTTAAAGAATTGCTGACTCCCAAATAAGTTTATGGAGAGATAAAACTAGAATCTATCATTTGACTACTTCAGAAAAGTCCTATTTTCATAAAAATATTGTCAACAATGCTACCAAAAGACAGTATTTACATTGCAAACTTTGCTGAAATTTGCCAGCCGGTATACTGGATAGTCTTTTCTGAATTTTCTCCATACAAATAATTGAAGAAACTTCCCTATTACCTCCAATAATCCTTGTGTAGGAAAAGTTAATGATTAACTTTCATCATGCAGTTCCTGAATAATCTAATACAGTTACTGAACCTTCTTCTTGTTCGTCCGCCAATGCCAATTTTCAGAAGCACATTTAGATTACTTCTACTAGAACTTCCATGAAATAGGTCAGCGCAGACCAATTTCTTTGAAATTAAAACTACAGCAGACAAGATGATTTCAACTAATTAGTCCCAATATCGATGCTCTGAGGCCACTGACAGCTTTTCTACAACTCCAGTCAGAGGATCCAGGCTTGTGATTCTACCACTGCATTATTTAGTGTGCAATGTTCATTTAATGTGCCAAAGGATATATTCATGGTATCACATCCCATCCAGATTTCTACAGCTGTGCAGTGTCTCTCAAGCAGTTTCTGTTTGATTATAATCAGAGTGAGTTTAATAGAACTAAGGGGAGAAATATGTCAAAGTCAGGAACTCAGCTCCCTGCAAGCTGAAAAGAATGAAACTCAGATGTAAAGACAGTTTTATTTTTATTAACGTAATCCAAGGGTAATACTATCAGATAAGCAAAGGGTCAGATACAACAAAAAGCCTCTAGGTCAAAGGGAACCACTATAGCACCAGGAGCTCAGAGGAGGGAGAGAGGGCAGATAGTTATAAACAAGAACTTATAAGCTATCTTGGAACATTTTCAAGTATGCCTGTAATGCAACTTTATTAGGTCTAAGTGCAAAGTGAAGTAATCAGCTTTAAGAGATTTCATTAGAAGCTGAAACCTCATCAGATCTATTCCTATTTCAGCATATTTTTTATTCCTTTTTGGAAAAAATATCCCAGACTACAAGTCTCATTTTTTACTTTCTGCAACATATATAATAAGAAGGGTGCAATTATTACTGGTGTATTTCTAGTCAAAAATCTAAGAAAACGCAATAATCAGAATTTCATCTGAAATTCACTGAAGCCAAAGACTTCAGTGGGCTTGCGTACACATCTTTGGCTTCCTTTGGACAGCATACAGGAAAAAAGCACAACTCTAACGTCCTTGGTGACAATCAAAGTACATACAAGACGCAAACTCTACAGCTAGATACCTTTTAAACCAGTAGATCTCCTCCGGATCTGCAATTCCATATTCTCTTAACTTCATCACCATCAGAGAGCTCTTCCTGATGGCTTGCTCATAGCGTTGGCTACGGGACAGGAAGTTCAAATCCTCATGCTGGAAGTCAGGATCATTAATAACTAAGGCCTCTGGGGACAGAACAAGAGGAAAACAAACTCAGTTTTCACAAACCTCAGCAGACAGTGGGTGAGAAACGATTCAGCATTTCACCTGCTGTAACCTCAAGGTATAGATATCAGAAAACTAAAAATAAAATTAAAAATTGATTAAATCAGAAAGAAGTCAAAGCTCCTGGAGAGAGGGACTCTAGCAACAGGGCACTCTCCCATTCCACAAACCACATTTTAAGTTTGGAGCACTCTGGACTTGGCAGGAGGTTAATTCACTGACGTAAGATCTGCAGGCCCCTCAACAACAATCTCAAATCCTCAAATAGCCATCGTTACCACCAGATCAGGCTGCCTCATGAACTTTGATCCCCATACAACTCCTTGCAAAAGGGCACAGCTATTATTCACACTATGCTGACTGGAAACCAAGGTACCCAGAGGCCACTGACTTTCTGTGTCCCCTCTGGCACACAAGTTACACAACACCAGCCTCTAACAGTCCCACCCCAGCGCAGGCTGGGAAAAGAAAGAAGATGGACATATTTCATTAATCTCACATCGCACAGCAGTGGCGGGTGAGAAACAGGTCATATTTGTACTGTTAGGCAAGAGTGTACTAGGAAGGAAAAAGGAGGGGAGAGGAGCCAAGAGAAACGCCCATGGGAAGCTGCCTCTGGCCCTCTGGAGAAAGGGGAAAGAGAGAGGTAAAAGCACACTGCTCTATGAGGGCCACCCAAAATCCTTTCTGGGAAGGGAAGGGGGGCATCAGGGACATAACACTGCTCCTGCTGCCCTTTAACCCAGTAGACAAAAATCCCTTCCTTCAGGCAGTCCCCTCCACCTGCAAACCCTCTCCTCACAGCTTTCCCCTCTCCCTGGAGTCTCCCCTGTCCCCAAAAGCTTCTCTCCGTCCCCTCCCTCCTCTACAGCCTGCAAATCCTCTCTCCACAGCCTCCCTCCCCACTACCTCCTCCCCGGCCCAGGTCTCCCTCTCCTCACAACTTCCTCACTCGCCTTCCCCAGGGCTCCCCCCACGCCGTCACCCCGGTCTCCCTCTCACCAGAGCCCTCCTCCTGGGTCTCCCTCTCTCCTCCTGGGTCTCGCTTTCTCCCCGCAGCCTCTCCCCTCCCCACA
>VFFE01007255.1:3715335-3789890 GCA_008921705.1 Burhinus oedicnemus
CCTCACAGGCCCCCCCAGCCCCATTCCCCTCAGCGAGGGGCACCGGGTCCGGGTCCGGGTCCGGGTCCGGGTCCGGGGGGGGAGGAGGCCCACCCCGGCCCTCCCTCACCGATCTCCTTGCGGCGGCGGGTGCGCTCGGCGCCACCATCCAGGATGTGTGTGAGGAGCTCGGGCTGGAAGGTGGCGGCGGCGCGCTCCCTCCGTAGGTCCGCGTTCATCATCATCCTCCTCCTCCTCCACTCCAGCCGCGGCGGCGACTCCACCACCACCCGCACCGGCCTCCGCTCCGCCGCTGAGCCACGCCCCCTCCCGGCGTGACGTCGTGACGTCGCGACGCCCGGCCACGTGACCGGAGGCAGCGGTGAGGCGAGGAGGAGAGGAGAGGAGAGGAGAGGAGAGGAGAGGAGAGGAGAGGAGAGGGCTGGGCTGCGGCGGGAGCCGGGCTGGGGGTAAATCGTGCTTTAAATTGTGCGGGCAACGGGCTGCAGCTTGGGAGGGCGGGCAGGAGATCGCAGCCTGCTTTGAATTGTGCGCTGAGCTGTGCCTGCGTGCCTTAAATCCTGCGGTGAAGGCCCAGAGCCCGCCGCGTCTGGGAATACCCGGTGAATTAGGTGTGCGTGCAGCGGCCTGCGTTAAATTGTGCGTGAAACGGTCCACCAAATAAACACAGAACGTGTTGCAGCTGAGGCTGGGCGTACATTAATATAACGGGCAGCATGTGGGGCTAGGCATGCATGAAATAGCACATTGAGAGTGCACGTAACATGCTGCGCCTGCAGCCAGGCGTTTAATTATTAAATACACTAAGTGCCCATATAGCATGCTGCATTTGGTCACGCATTAAGTACTTCATTAGTGCACTAAGGCTGCAGATAATGTACTGCACTTGGGCCAAGTGTGCATTCAGTGTGCATGTAATGTGCTGCAGTTGAGGTTGCACATGTATTAAATGGCGCATGGAACGGATGCATGGCGTATCGCAGTTGGGTGGTGTTAAAAAATGCATTAAATGCACATTGAGCATCTTGCCTTCCTGGCTGATTCCGTCCTGCTGCACAGCGTGATTTGAGAGCAAAACTAGAGCAATGCAGGACGGCCTCTGGCCCACTTGGAGGTGCAGAATTGAACCTGCTTTTTAAGTCTGGGTTAGGTGAGGCGGAGATGTGGAGAGCGGCAGAGGGCACGGAGCTGGATTCCCACCTCTGTCGCTGCTGGTTGGGACCCTGCCAAAGGGGTTTCACAGCCCTGAGCAATGCATGGGGTGGGCAAGGGGCACCAAGCATTAAAGCCACAAGGCTGCAGCTCAGCGCGTCCCCACTGCTGCATAATCAGTACTGGGGTTCCCCGAACCTGTTGGGGTGGCCCCACTTGTCTGAATTGCAGAATTCGCTGCCTGGGCCGTTGTGCAGCTCTTGGGGTCTCCACCAGCAGGACAAGAAACCAGAGAGAAAAGCAGTGGATGGAGCATGGAAATGTGCCGAACACAGGCACCCTGCAAGGCAGAATGGAGGGAAAATGATGCCAAAAGGAACCACTTTGCAGCGCAGCCAACAGCCTGGCTACGGCACTGGCTGGGCAGAATTAAAATCTCGCCAAAGCTTCTCTGCATTCCTGCTTTTCTGCGTGCTTTGCGCTGTGGCTGGCCTGCCTGTGCCATCCCTGCTCCACTGCTGGAGCTCCCAGGAGGTCCCACCTGAGTCTTGTCTTGGGTTGAATCATTCTCACTCATCACTGGCTTCTAAACCTTACTAGACTACTGATGAAACCAGGCTGGCTTGTATCCAAGTAATTGTTCTCCAGCTGCAGGATCAGACACTGCCGGAATTTCTTATCCCGCAGCATGACAACAGACTCTGGATCATACCTTAAATCTTGCTGCATGGTACCCCCTCACCCCAGCAGCTGGGTTCGTTCCTGCATCTCCGTTCCTCACACTCTCTGAACTTCTCAATCACTATTTTTTCCACTTCCTTCACCTTTCTCAACCCATCCATAGCCTGGGGGAGACCTGGAGGATCCGGTGGGCTGCCTGTTGCTGTTCATGCTGGATTGCAAGGGGGGAAGGTAATCAGAGGCATAAAGCCCCTCTTTATGCCAGGATGCCCGTGGCTTGGCACGTGCACTGAGCTGCAAACAGGACTCTGCAGGGAAGCTATGAAGCTCCTGCAGCCCCCTGGATGGGAGGGCCTGGGCAAGGAAGGAGTTTTGGGGCACTGTCACCTATTATCTGGATCAGGTACTGAACTGGCATCAACTCAGATCTTTTGCTTTACTGCAGGCCCAACGACGGTTGTGTGAGATGCTGCCAAGTGCTGGTGTCTATTACTTCCCATGGGAGATCAACAGCTCAGTCCCAGAGGGGGAGGCGCTGAGGACGTTTGGCAGGTATCCTGCTCTCCTTGCAGGCCAGGCCTTTCCTTCACTGGCTGACCCCCCTCCCTTTGTCTGTAATTGTTGTATCTCTGCACTGCTGAGCTCCCCAAATCGATCATTCCCAGGTTATGCAGCTATGACCTGGCCCGGTCTGAAGCCATTCTTACTGCTCAGCACAGCTCAGCTCAGTACCAGGTCTGTGTTGACACCAAGTTTGTGGAGCCGTTCCAAGCCCAGCTGGGATCTCGCTACATGGTCCTGGGAGAGGCCGAACACAGGGAAGGTAAATGCTCCAGGAACCAGTGCCCGTTGCTGCTGTTCGTGGTTCATCAGCTCCTTTGTGGCTCTCTGGCTGCATGGTGAGACACACTGTCACAGGTCAGCGTTGGCCAAGGCAGGCTCATCTCATGCGGCTGCCTCTGGTCACACAAGCATGTGGTTGAAGGCACGAGCAGCCTGTCTCTCTTCACGAGAAGAGCCACCCTTATCTTGGTGAAAATCTGGTGCTCTGGCACAGATTTCGTTAAAAACAAGTGCCTCAGCAGCATCGCTGAGCTTGTGAAACCTGTGCTAAAGCCTTCTGGCATCATTGCCAACCACCACATCGTCTTTACTCCAAACGTGGCCGATTGCAGCAATACCTCATTGCAAGCTGGCTGGGTTGGTCTTTGCCATCCTTGAAAGGCTCTAATTATATCCCTGCCCTCAGACACAGGGCGTGAGGAATGCAGGCAGGCTCTGTCACGCAGGGCACCCTGTTGGCCTTTCCTAGGGTGCCCTGAGCATTACTCCAGCTGCACGGTGCTTTGCGTGGGGACTTGATCTGGGCTGGGCCATGGGGTTATGAAGCAAATCCCAAGTGTTGTCTTGGGCACACCTGATAACAGGCATTTGCATTCATGCCATCAAAATCCTTGGTGGCATGTGGAAAGCCACCTGCACGCGGCATCTGGTGAGTGACCTGCTAAGCCACTGCTGCAAAATTCCTTTAGAAAGACATGGTATTTTGGTCATCACAGCTTAGGAGTGAGTTGGCCCCATTTTGCAGGGGTGGAAGGGGAGCAGGCTGAGATGGTGGCTGTGTCACCAAGGTTTGGCCTCTTTTGTGCAGCTCCGTGTTAGCATTGAATGCCGTCGATGAACTCTTGGTTATAGTTACCATTGAGCCTCTTCTAAGCCCAGCTTTGTTCTGTCCTCTTCTTGTCTGCACAGAGGCATTCAGAAATGAGCTTAGACCCATACCTGATGCTTCTTAGACAGGGAAACCCAAACTTTGTCCAGTCATGAAGCAGACAGATGTTGCATGGCAGGCACTGGCACCATGTCCTGGGCTCAGCGTTACCCAGTGCAAGGAGAGCACAGTGTCTGTCACCAGCATTTTGTAGCCAGCAGGACAGAGGGAAAGCGTGTCACTGAATTAACCTGCTTCCGGGCCCGCTGCTCGCGTCGGTGGAGGCACGTGGCCAATCTGGTCTCCTGCAAATTCTCAGGCTATGGTTATTTGGCCCGCTGGAGCCATACGCTACCTGAGGGAACCTCTCTGTTTGCCTCTGAGCTGTTCCATCTGTTTTTCTTTCTACAGAAACTTCCTGTTTATATTCCCAGGTGAAGGTCCTGTGGTAAAGGCACGAATATTGACCTGCGTGGAAGGGATGAACGTGCCCTTGCTGGAACAAGCCATACAGGAGCAGAGGAAATACTTCAACGAGAGGCAGAAGTGGATGGGAAACAGCACATCCTGACAGCAGCTCTGAGACCAGCCATACGCTGGTCCTTGTGCTGCCATTTGCAACAAATATGTTAAAAGTAAATTTAGAAGGTGGGTTTGCAACATACTGCTTTTTTTCCGTGGCAAATAGCAAAGTAAAGTCACTAAGGAGGGAAACACTTGAAGACTGTGAGTCAGTATGTGACTGTGGGTTGTCCATTCATGCCAGGTGTCATCACTGAAAACAGCTCTGGGAAGCAGGTTTGTTGCTTGTTTAAAAGGGTGGTTAAGGAAAGGGAGAGCTTGAGTTACACTGGTCCTTTTGTAATGCCAGGCCTGGGTCAGAAAAAGGAGGAGTCTCCGAATCTCCAGTTAAACAGCTCACACCCACACGCACTAGCAAAGCACAGTGGGTTACCAGGCTTTTGGCTGATCAGAGGTAAAGGGCATCAGAGCAAAGTTCGTTAGCCCTGTGTGGCTGTGGGTCCATGAGTGCATGCGTTTGGTTACCATGACTCAGCTGCCACACAGGAGCGTTCCTGGCAAAACACTCATATAGTGACCAACAAAGAAACAAGAAGAACAAAGTGTCACTATTTTGAGTAGCACCTGCCTCTGCGGGTTTTCAGGAGCTGGTGTCCAAGGGGAGAGATAGACTTTAGCGCTAAAATAAATATTTGCAGTGCCCTAAGAACCACCACTTGACTCTTCTTTGACACAACTGAGTTTAGGAGACCTTAAATCACTATTTTTTTGAAGCATCTGAAGGTTTTGATTGATATTTTCCTAAATAAAGACGAAAAGAGAAGGCAGCCTGTCTTTTATTGATTAAAACTCTCTTTGTTGCTAAGGCAAATGCATTAGGCCCTGCAGAAACCCCATGAATGATGTAAGAAAATACAGCGATACACAATTTTCCTCCTTCTCCTAAGTACTGGGTGTGTAAGGGAGTGCTTGGCTTTGAAAAAGTTGCAAGAAGAGGAGATGAAGTTACATCAGGACCACTCTGTTTTGAGAACATAGTACCAGGCCCATCTAGCAGAATTAAACCAAAAAAAAGACAGAAAATCACTAATGTAAGATGGGAATGTTAGTGCAAGAGAGAGAAGACTCTCCTGTGCTGTAGGACTCCCCAGACCTGGAGTGAGCTGGGCCTGTGGTTTGCAGGGGAATTCAGCCACCTGCAGCCTTTTCTGCTTTTTGCTCAGATTCTCTGGTGAAATGTTCAGAAAATCAGAACTGAAGCCATACAATGCACAGCAGCAGATCAAAATGCAACAGGTATTGGCAAAGTCCCCTGTTACCGGCAGGCTTGATCAAGGGCCTAAGATGGCTCATTAATTAGAGTGCTTGCTATAAACTTTAATCATAGTTTAGCTTTGTTTTTCTTCACCCAGTTATGGAGATCCAAAAGCCCTGCCTCAGCACATGCTCTGTTCAGCCCAAGTCCAAAAACATGATCTCAAGAGGCCAGATTCAACCTGGTTTTGTAAGAGACGATGAGTCTGTCATGATGTGTTTATGTTTATACCTCATCTCCTGTCTGTTCTCCCACCTTCCTCCCTGTGCTTAAATTTTACCCAAATGGCCAGGTTTGCCAGGGAGTTGGGAATATCCAAGATACCAGGACTGGGAATATCCAGAATACTGGGTTCCTACAACTATTGTGAAAAAAACTCCACAAACCCAACCAGCCAGGAAGAGAAGAGCAAATTTAGCAATGAATCCAGATGGAGACATGAGTGCAGACTCAACCTTCACAAGCCACCAGAGAACCCACACAGGAGTTTGCCGTGGCCGTGTGGATCCCTCTTCAGCCACAGAACAGCCACACTTTGGTTCTTTCAAACTGGCAAAATCAGGATCAATTTAAAAAAGATTTTCAGCTGGTGGCTCAGCAATGGGCTAAATCAGTCCTTTTTAGGTCACCTCAAAGTTGGGGTCTGCACTGTGGACCCACAGAGCCGGTGGGCTGTGCTGTGTCCTGCTGTGCCCACCCAGAGACATGGAGCCCCTGAGCCCTCCAGAAGACAGTCCTTGTGCCTCTACCTTTAAATTTTTTTTAATCTTTTTTTCTGTTGGCTGTCAAGTCAATGATTAATCCTGTCTGCCAAGGACATCTTCCAAAAGGCTGACCAAGCGGGACAGCCCACAGTGGGGAGGTTCAAGGGACAATTGCGCAAGACATGCCCCCCCCCCCCCAAAAAAAAAAAGAAAAGAAAAAAAGACATTTCTGCTGTGTGTTTGACCTGAGTGTGTCCCAGGGAACCCCAATTACGCACTGCATCCCCTTGATGCCAGAGCTTCCCTTGGCCCTGTGCAGTCCCTGCCGCCTTTCCCGCAGGCCCAAAGCACCTTTTTATGTCCATTTTGCTCGATTTTTTGCTTTAGCCAGCACACTGCACAACCTGGGCTGCAAGCAACCAGTCCTGGGTGGTTGGTGCACGGCGTGTTTGGCTCTTTGGGTTTGCCCAAAGACCCCCCCAGACACCCCCTGGCAGCCCTGCCCGCCGGCAGCTGCCCCACTTCACAGCAGGTCCCTGTGCTGACAGAGCAGCAAAGGGGGACCCAGATCCCAAAAGCAGCTCAGGGAACAGAAGGGGAAAGCAAACACCTTCTGCACGTTTGGCTTTTTTATTTCCCCCGCCCCCCTTCTTTTTTTCTCCTCAGAAAGTGGTGCCAGCCACCCCGGCCGCCATCACGAGGCCGAGGCGGCACCATGGATGCCTTCCAGGAGGTGTTTCAGAAGCTGGAGAAGATTGGGGAGGGCACCTACGGCGTGGTGTACAAGGCTCGCAACAAGCGCACGGGGCAGCTGGTGGCTCTCAAGAAGATCCGCCTGGACTCGTGAGTGGGGCAAAGCCCCGGCCCTGGGGCCGCCATGGCCTGGCCCAGCCCAGTGACCACCCGGCCTGCCATGATGCCGGGCCGGCTGCCTCCTCAGTGTGGCGGCAATAGGGTGCTGAGGCGAGAAGGGGGGGCAGAGGAGGGCAAATGGCTCCCCTGGGGCCGGCAGTGCCATCTGTGGGGAGATGGCTGCCAGCTGAGCCCACCAGTGCCTCAGCCCCGCCATGAGAGTGAACAAGAGAGCCCTGAGCCCAGCCCAGTGTCCAAAATGATGCGAGAAGCTCACAAAGCCTGATACGAGCAAAAAAAAATGTCTCTATCGGCTCATGAAAGCAGCTAGGGCCTGACCCGGCCCTACCCATTCCTGGTGCCATGGCCCAGGGCAGGGGGAAGTAGCCACCATTTTGGGAGGTGGCCTCTCCCTCAAGGGTCTGGTGAGGCTTGGCCTCCCAGCAGGGCTGACTTCAACCCTTCCAGGGTGGGGACTGAGCAGATAAAGGCTTATTACTGTTCCCCTGGGTCAGCCCTGGGCTGTCTCCATGATGAGGTGTGTCAGTGTGGACCAGGGGCCATGGTGGTGGGACTGAACCCCGTGGTGGCCCCTCAGGCCGGTGGAGGCAGCGGCCTGAGGGGCAAAGAGCTTTCATCTCCACCCACCTCCAAAAAGTGAGGCTTGGGCATTTAAACTTCTGGTGCTTCTCCAAATGTGCCCTCAGGTGCTCCCAAACAAGCTCTGCCCCAGAGCTTGCACTGTTTAGGACCCCCCTCCCTCTCATTCCCCACGGCTCCGTTTCCCCCTGCCTTGCCCCAGCCCACCCCACACACAACTCCATCCCAAACCCAGGGCGCCTGGTGTGAAAGACCAAGCAGGTGATGGGGAAGGGACAAGGGACAAAGGACCCTGATGGGCTGCGGGATCCCTCTGGGGGACGGGGTGCCATACAGCCTGTCTCTGCTGCAGGGAGACGGAGGGCGTCCCCAGCACTGCAATCCGAGAAATCTCACTGCTGAAGGAGCTGAAGCACCCCAACATAGTCAGGTAAGACCTGGATGAACCCTCCCCACCCACTGATGAGCCCCTGCTCGGGGATCTCTGGGTACAGGCAGCAAGAGGGGTTTTCCTGTCCTTCCCTGATTGCATAGACAGGAGCAAAATGAACAGGAAAACGCAGGAATCGCTTGCACTTCCCTAGTTTGCAGCAATAGTCCACAGCACTGCTACTTCACTCCAGCAACACAGGCTGGTCCAAGCTGCTGCTGCCCTATACTAGATGCTGCTTTTATATCTGCCTCTCTCTGCGCCATAGGGCTTACAAAGCAGAGGCATCTGTGGGAGAAGGGATGTTTGGGTATTTGCAGGTGCTGAAAGGTACTAAAGGGAGAGCTTGTGCTTCTTTTGCAGGCTCCTGGATGTTGTACACAGCCAGAAGAAGCTCTATCTGGTGTTTGAGTATCTGAATCAGGACCTGAAAAAATACATGGACTCACCCCGAACTGGAGAGCTTCCTTTAAGCTCGGTCAAGGTACAGTGTGGAAGGACTGCTAACAGGCAGGGCAGAGAGCCTGTGTCCTTGCTGCCTTCTGCTGGGCAGAGCCAGCACTGAGCTGCTCTTACCCAGGCTGCATCTGGAAGAGATTCATCCTTGGCTGGAGGCATTCAACCTCTCAGATCTCAAACATTTCAGCTGGGAAAACCTCGTGGCACATTTATTTCCCAGCTGTTTTCAGGCTCTCCAGCCCATCTTGCTGCAGAACAAACTGCTGTTAAGAGGACAACTGAGGGATCTATTGTTAATTGCCTTTGTGCAGCGTAATAGATGGGTGGAAGGTGCTGCCACTGCTTGGTTGGAGTCCCTCTATCCCCATGTTGGGTGGGAGCAGTTTGTGTGTGTCTCTGAGTAGTGGCCTGCAAGCCTGGTGTTGCATTATAGCAAGGTCTTTTTTCCCATTCAGGTCTATAAATGATTCAAAGCGTGTTGGTTCAGAGGATCCAGCCTTCAAAGTGGTTTCATCGTGGCCTTGTCTGAAATCTCTTCTCTCCTTAGAACTACCTTTTCCAGCTGCTGCAGGGTGTGAGCTTCTGCCACTCGCACAGAGTCATCCACAGGGACTTGAAGCCGCAGAACTTGCTGATTAATGAAGCAGGAGCAATCAAGCTGGCTGATTTTGGACTAGCAAGAGCTTTTGGAGTCCCCCTGCGCACATACACTCATGAGGTATTGTTGAGACTCCCTGCCACCGGAGAGTGGAATCTGTAGTGGGTGAACAACAGCAGCATCACAAGTTACTCATCCATAGCTGCAGCACAGCTGGGCCCAGGCACGTGCTCTTAACCTAACCCACAGCTAAGGGGTTACCTCGTGTCCCCACAAAGTGTGCTGACTGCTTCTACCCTAGTTTGCCTGCAAGCCGGGTTCCCACCTTCTCTGCATAAGGTGCATTTATTTGTTCCAGCGTGGCCTGTTAAAGAATCACCTGTTAATCCCAATCTTGCTGTCACTAAGGTGTTTGTTAATTGAGCATGGCCTTGGCACACTCTGATTTGCACAGTCACTGCATTACAGCTGAGAAGAGAGGATCCCATGCCTCTAGTTTCACCCAGGAAAACTAGCCAAAGCTTGTTTGCTGGTTCCTTACCAGGTGGTGACTCTGTGGTACCGAGCCCCTGAAATACTGCTGGGATGCAAATACTATTCAACTGCCGTGGACATCTGGAGCATCGGCTGCATCTTTGCAGAAATGGTAGAATGGGTTTAAATAGTCTCTTTAATGAGCAGGAAGGATGCAGCTGCAATGGGAAGTGGGGAAGGAGGGACAAGATGCAGAACATCTGTGATACTGTGGTCCCACCCTGAGGGCTAGCTGATCCTTAGCTGTGGGCTCAAAAGGAAATCTGCCACCCTCCGGGGCCTGGGAGAAGGTATATGGGAATGCGATGCCTGTCCTTGTGGAAGGAGTAACTTCAGTCTTGTTGCTGCAGCATTTTGATCCTGGGAGGAGATGACTCTCTTGCAGATGTCTCCGCAGTGGGCTGCAGAGAACTAGCACCTCATTGCATGGCAGAGTGGATCTCCTAGGGGTCCATACTCCACTTTGAAGAGCTCTTGTTATCCCTGCAGTGTAATAGCACTATCCTTAGCTCCCAAAGCCCCTGAGCTGCAGATTAGCAGAGCCTGGGCAAATCGGTGGGGAGGGAGTTAGCCTGCTAGCCTAGTGAGTGTTAGGAAACTGGAAACAAAGAGGGATAAGGGACTGGCTGAAAGAGGGACAGCCTCAGGGGAGCACGGATCCATGGAGAGGAGCTGGAGACAAGCAGACAGACACCTGTGATTTCCCCAACCACTGCCTGGCAGAATCACTGCATTGTAACTGCCCTGGTCTGTGCAGTTGTTTGCATCTGCTGGGACAAAAGGTTGCTTGCAGTGGGAAATAGGGCACCCAGCTGATGGAAAGGAGGTAACGGGCCTTTTTTTTTTCTTTCCCCCCACCCAGGTGACCAGGAAGCCCCTGTTTCCAGGGGACTCTGAGATCGATCAGCTTTTCCGGATCTTTCGCACCCTGGGTACTCCCACTGAGGCGACCTGGCCTGGGGTGACCCAGCTGCCTGACTACAAGAGGGACTTTCCCCGGTGGGCAAGGAAAGAGATGAAGGAAATTGTTCCCAACTTAGATCGAGATGGTAGAGACTTACTGCTGGTGAGTGAGGGCTCAGAACAAGACCCAGGGACAGACCAGACCTCTTCAAACTGGGCAAAGAATAGGGATATTTGGGACTGATCTACCCAGAAGTGCATTAGCTGATCTGGCTCTGATGCTCATCTCTGCCATTACAGAAACACCGAATCATCAAATAGCGTCCAGTCCTGGGTCTGATGGGGCTCTCAGTGCAGGTTCCTCTAGGAGACCACTGCATCAAGGGTCAAGAAACCCTTTTAGTGTAATCCCCATGATAACTTCAGCTGTGGGTTACTCCTAAAGCCCAGAGAGGGGAAAAGGCAGGACCAACATCTGCATCTGGGCCCAGCCATGGGCAGGTGCAATCGATTGTTTGTTTTTTAAAACCCTAAATCTGCTGGGTTTTTCTTTTGCCAGCAATTGCTCCTGTATGATCCCAGCAGGCGCATCTCAGCCAAGGCAGCCCTTAGTCACCAGTACTTCATCTGGAGAAGCCCTCAGAGCCCTGAAGAGCGACGTGCGTTGCAGAGACACTGCAGATGAGAAGACTCAGCTCTCCCCATGCACTTGCACCTCCGGGTAGCGGTGCAGATCTGATTTTGTGCATTGAGCAGGGCACTGGCTGGCACCCAGGGTCTCACTTCTCCTGAGGAGCCTAGAGGGGGGACGTTCTTGCATTTAGAGACTCTCAGCCTGTTGCTGGGGGAAAGTTTGTCTAGGTTACAGCCAGTAGAGCTGTTTTGAAGAGGTCAGGTGGAAAAGGGTGTGGGGTATTTATCAGCATGAAACACTGAAATGTAGATGAGAGAGCATCTTTCAGAAGATCTTTGCGTTAGTCAGCGAGCTGAGGTGACACACAGTGATTTCTGTCTCTCCAGCACTGGATCATCCCCAGGTCTGTCGGTGGCAGTTTCTGACACCAGGGCGTGCTGGAGCTCCACTTTGGATAGGGGAGGGCTGCTCGGCTCAGCCCTTGGCTGCTGTTACCAAAGACTGGGCTTGTCAGCACTGGACAAGTTGTTTAATCTCAGCTATTTAACAGAGCTGACATTCTGCTGTTTCACAAGCTGAGGAGCACTGTCAGGTATCTTAGTTTGTGCCTTAGCTGGGACCAAGGAGCCAAAAGATCCAGTTAGCATAAAGCACATGTTGCGTATTGGCTGGAAACAGTAACAGCTAAGACGCTGGCTTTCCATCATCAGGCCGGAGGTACTGCTGTTTCCTCCACTTTATTGTCTTGGAAATGTTTTTGCTGTTCAAATGTTTGGAGAATTGTCACTAACTTTTGGTGTGGTTTTGACATCTTTTTTCTTTCTTTCAGTACAGAATAAAAATAAAGGCTTGTCATTTGTTCAGAAACCTCGCTGTTTATTGTTTGGCGTGGCCCATGGGGCTGGTGACGCAGGACAGTCTGGCTGGTCCTTTTTTCCACAGAGCTCTTCTCCTTTCCTCATCTCCCACACTCTTTCTTTTATCCTTTCCAGCCCAAATCCTTGGCCGGTGCAGAGCTGTGCTCTCGATTCTGTTGTGGAATGAGCGGCTGATGGTTCTGCAGCCCAGTGCTGTCTTGGTGTGGTAAGATGGGCTTCCTTTCCATCAGCGGTTGCCACAAACAGTTCAGAGTTATATTCTACTTACTTAAATACTGAAAAGACAGGTTTTTAACTTAGGGAAGCTAAACTTCTGCACTCCTGTATTTCATACGTGTGCAGACCTGTGCCCACCTAAGAACTGATCTCAGCATGACCTGAGCTCTCAAAAGCTATCACGTTCCTAGAGTCTCATGACAGATAAAAAAATGCAGTAAAGGAGAGAGGTGGCTGCACACGCAGCTGTAGCACAAACCTCCCTCCCCACCTACTAGGTACCAGAGAATTTGCACAGGGGAGGGAAACTTTTAGAGTCCCTCCTGAAAAAGCCCCTCTCAGCCCAAGATCTGCTTGTCTAAAGCCAAGCGCTGTTGTCCTTTGGCTTCCTCCACCATTCATTCCTTCTTCCCACCCACCAAAAGGCAGCGGGTGACCCTGCTTAATTCCTGACATCAAAAAGACCTTTGTCATCCCTATTGTAGCAGCCGCACCTCCTGACAGATCCCCGAAACCCTGGGATCTGCTGCTCACCTCCCGCCAGGCCCTGCCACACCGGGCTGTGCTTCCCTTGCAGATTTAGAAGGTGGCAGGACCTGGAGGGCTCGCTCGCCTCTGCAATTTGCACAAATTAGGGGTTTTGGGGCAGGTGGGGGTTGCTTTGCTCTTGAAGCTGTTGTTTGGAACCATGCTGGAGCGGCTGCCTGGAAAAAGCTGACCTGGTGGCATTTGGGAGGGATGGTTTTCTGGTTGAGCAGGGGAGAGCAGGCAGCTGGGCTCACGCAGCAGCCTCGACAGCCATGTGGCAGGAAAATTGAAGCCCTTCCGTGCTCCTGCAGCATCTCCTGGTCTCTGTATGATAACACCCAGCTCACAGGGACACATTTCTGAGACATGGATGAATTCTGCTATGGAAATCATTTCCCTACCTTTGCATACGTGTTTTGAAGTCAATTCATTTTGTACAGACAATGCTCCGTTGTTTGCTCTCTGCAAACAAATGCTCGTGTTGTACCAGACAAACTGTTTGCAGTTGAGTTTGGGTGGGTTTTTTTTGTTTTGTTTTGTTTTGTTTTTTTTAAAGTGCTACATTAAGAAATAAATACCAAGGACGTTCATCCGGTCCAGAAACATGAATAAAAATACTACAGCTCATCTAGCCCGACAAAATGAAGCAACAGGCTAAATTTCAAACATTTATGACCCAACCCCACTGCCAGCAAAGGGAACCAACAACAGCTGTGTCAAAATAACTGCTCTGGGAAAGCCACGCTGCAACGCCACCGTCCCGTACCCGAGAAGGGAGGAAAAGCACAACCTGGCTCCTCCCGAGCAGCTCACAACCCTGCCAGACAGCTGGGCTCCGGGCAAGCCCCACGGTGCTTCCTACGGATACATCAAGAGGACACGATGTGAGTTGCTTTCTGCAGATGAGGAGCACTTGATAGCAGAGAAAAGGATTTTTTAGTGGGTTTTTTTTCCAGAAACGAGGAAGACCAGCCTTCAGGGAGACTGCTCAGCCAGCTAGACCGCTCAGCTGCCTCATCGTCTCTTAGCACCCTCACCCAGCCCTAGGTAAATACCTCCCACCACGCAGTTAGGGAACACTTTATCCAAAATGATTAACTGACTGCCTAATCACCAGCGCTCCAAGTTCCTTAGTTACAGAGCTTTCTCCAACACTCTTTAATCAGCACTTCAGGAAAGAGTCACCACGTGAACATCAGACGGCTTTAAAAACAAGCACGGTTTTACCTCCTTTGCAAGGGGAGCAGCCCGGAGGAGGGCAGCCCTAGAGCCCAGCATCCTGTCCCATGGAGCCGGGCGAGGGGAAGGCTGACGGCAAACTCAGCCCCCCGGGAGAGCCGAGCTGCAGAAAAGGCAACAGTCCCGTTGCTGACGGATCCTCCCTGCTTTCAGCCAGCCGAGGGGAGCAAAGCCGCAGCACAGCAAGGCTGCTCCCAGCAGCTTCGAAGAGCTGGGACCCGAGGACTGCTGGGAACCACACGGGTCCAGGGCTCCTTGGTCACAGTGGGACGTGATCCTCACCTAGCTGAGCTCCTGTGCTCCGAGGGCTGTTGGGCTTGCCCTGGCAGATGGCCAGGCCAGGGTCTCTCTCCTGATGTGTCCCCCTGGTCCATCCAGCCCTTGTTGCTGGTCTAGACCAGCCCGAGGAGGGGGGAGGGGATGCACGGTGCCCCATGTGCCAGCAGTGCTCTACCAGGAGGAAACAGGCTGGGAGCCGATGCTCTAGGGCGTGTGCAATGGTTTACCCCATTGCAAACCAACGAATTGCCCCGTATTGATCGTGGCAGCTGAGACGGCCACAGACACCAGCCGTAGGCCTGACAATAAACGCAGACTCTGCAGAGCGTGGGACAGAGCCTGGGCAGATCTCAGACTGGAAAGGTGGCGTTTCTGTAGCTGGACTCAGGCTGTTAATGCTGAGCACCACCTGCCAGTAGGAAGGTAAACGGGACCTGCCATTGTGCTGAGCGTGCCAGCATGGGAACAATTTCTTCTTGGAACCCAGACTTCAAATCCCAGTTAGGCTATACAGAAACAGGATGTACGCTGCTGCTCTGATGGGGGAAGGAGGGGGAGAAAACCTTTACCCTTAGGGATTATTTTGGGTGTGTTGGAGTTCCCAAACAGCATCAGCTAAAAGACCCCTTGGGAGAGGGGGAAGAGCAGCTCATGTCAATAAAAAGTAATTTTTCTCATCCCACAAAGCCTGGGGATGCTCCACAGTGGGGCAGATACTAGGGAAGAACATTTGGGAGATGAGACTTGCTCATTTCAGCAAGGGCTGAGCAGTGGAAGTTACACAGAGGAGGGAAAGCTCACCTAAAGAAACAGCAAGTGCAGATTTTCCAGTACTGCTGCGTGGCTCCTGCAGCCAAGGCCAAGGGCTGTAGAAAGCAGTTTCACATCACCGTTGACTGCAAGCATCATCAGTCTGCTAGTGAAGGTCACCCCTTCCCTTGTAACACATCTGCCTCTGTACAGGTACAGGACAAGCCCCCAAAATCACCTGCTTCAACAGGGTTTGGGTTTGCTTGGGGCTTGGCTTCCTCTGCCAGCAGCTCGGTGAAGTGACCCCAGTCATTGCGCAGCCGATACCATCACTGGTCTGCAGCCAAGGAGGCACCAGGGACAGGCAGCTGGAGGGGACAGGAGGGCTGCTCCATTCAGTAGCTGCCTGCACTTAGACTGGATCAAACATAACGTGGATCTGCACCCTTTGGCAACCAAGTCCCTCTTTTAGAGGTTTCCAAATGACCAAGGAGCAAAGTCCCATGGATCTTCAGTTTTAAAGACAAATAAAACAAAATCTTTAAAAATATGGACTCACATGCAGAAAGAAATGTAGGGGGTTCAGTGCTGGGAGATCAGGAGCAGCAAGAGTCTGCAAACCCTTTGTAGATTGGGCTGCTGTGGACTGGGGTTGCATGGGGGGAGGACTGGCCATGTCTTTGGCCACTTTGCAGCCTCAGCCTGCAGAGACAACACAGCCACAGAGACACACTTTCTATGTTTATTGCATGCAGAAGAATGACCCAACGCTCCGGTTCTCCCCCCTTTCTGGGCAGAACCGCTTTCAACTGACCGCCAGTAGAGTTCTCGCAATCAACCCCCCTTTGCTGTCACAGCAGCACCCAGGGGACTGCAGGGACCCCTGTGTGTCAGGCCCTTACACACTCACGATCACGCTTTCTTCCTCACATGGCCAAGCTGCGTTGGGGAGCAGATAACTAAGAGAAGAGTATGCAGCCTTACATGCTAGACGCTCCGTTCCTGTGATCGCTGCTGCCTCCATGGGGAGAGGTGTTTGGAAGGGATGAATGATGAACTCCTGAAGGAACCAGATCCAGTACGTGCCTGAATCTACTCAATGCCTGAACCGTGAGAGCTTGGGGGAACGGCTCACCTGGTGGTACCGCTGATACCCCTCCGACGTGGCTGGGAGCAGCAGAAGGCTGCCCAGTGAATCCTTCTGGCAGAGGGCCATGGCCTCCTTGTAATTTATCTTCTCTTTAGTGACGGGGTCAATGAGATCTTTTTCATAGTTGGACTCATCCTGGAGCCTGTTGGCCAAGTCGCCTGTTATCATGCCTGTCTGGGCAGCTTCCAGCACGGGGATGCGACCAGTTTTCTTGGGATCGATGAGCCCTCCGGTTAGATGCTGGACCTCCAGGTAGGGGAAAGCGCTGTCCTTGGTCATCCATCCCTTCTGAACTGCTTCCCCTACAGACAGCCTTCGCTTGGTCACCGGGTCCTCAATCCCTGTGAAAGCTTTCTGGGCATTGAGCAGTCTCTGCATGTAGGTCCTGTCAATGAGCCCCCTCTCAATTGCCTTGTGGACTGAGAAACGGTCCCGAGAAATGAGGTCTATGATGCCCCCCGTGGCAGCCTGGGCTTCCAGGAGCTTCTGAGCTGTCATGGGATCAAGCAGCTTCTTCGCAACAGCAGTCTTGATGTTGTACTTGGTGTCAGTGGTGGTGTCGTACACCCCGGCAATGGGTGATGTGTCATCACAGAAGCCCTTCTGCGAGGCTGGGGGGAAGAAACTTTGGGTTTGGTGGGTGGTGGGCGATGAGAGCGGGGATTTGGAGATAATAGAGCCAATAGAGAGGGATGGGGGAGGCTTGGATTCCCCAGCCACCAGCAAGGCAAATTCAGAGATGGGAATCTTGCCATCCCGGTACAGCTGATACTCCTCCTTTGTGATCCTCCTCAGCCTTAGCGCATCATCGATGGAGTACTGCTTCCCACTTTTCTTGTCAAGGAGAACTGAGACTTCCCCATTTGGGCCCAGGGTGGTGACTTCCTCCCAGTCACACTCCAGCTCTTGCAGCTGGATGTACTGGCCTCTGTCTATGATACCTCTCTTATAGGCCTCATAAGGGGACATATCCTTCCCTGTGTCAGGGTCCAAGATGGAGATCTTGGTGGAGAGGTTTGTCTCTCTCATCTGGGTTTCGTGATTGATTTCTTCCCGGTTGACCCTTGACTGAAGATCTCGAATGAACCTCTCCTTGTTGTAGATCTGGTCCTTCTCTCTAAGGATGTCTGCCTCCAGCAGGGAAAACTCATGTTCCAGCTGCTTCTTCTTCTGCCTGTCATTCTCAGTCCGTTGGTTGAGCAGTTTGGACTCCTCCCGAAGGAAGAGGACTTTCTGCTGCTTCTGCCTCTCCAGCTCCCGCAGTTCACTCTCCAAGTTGGCTCTCTCCTGGATGGCCAGGTTCCTGGCTTTCTGCAGCTCTGTCTCTTCACGAGCCCATGTCCTCTTCATGCCTTCAGCTCTCTCGATCTTCTCCCTGAGCCGCCGTACCTCCTCCTCTGCCTTTTGCTTGGCTCCTCTCTCCCTGTTCAGCAGCTCCCAGATGCGTGCACGTTCACTCTCCAGTGCTCTGTCCTTTTCCACTCGAATCACCTCCTTGTAGATGGTCTTCTCCTGGGATTTTGTTTTCTGCAGAACATCAACTTGCATCTGCAGGTTCTTGCATTCTCTCTGCAAGTTCAGCACCTCCATCTTCTCACGGTCCAGCTCCAAGCGCAGGTTGCTGGCAGACTGTTCGAGGACTGGATCCTTCTCCAACTTGACCACTTCTTCCATAATGATCTTTTCTTGCACTGGGGCTGGGCTCTCCTCCAGCTCCTTTATTCGCAATGTAATTTGTCTCATCTCCTTCTCCAGTGCAAGCCTCTTGCTTCGATCCTCCTGAAAGTTGAGCAACTTCTCTTGCTCTTCTACCAGTGCACGAACCTGTTGCACGTCACGTTCCAGACGACGCCTGTTGCTCACCTCCTCATCCAGACTCCGGCTCAGCCTGTTGTGCTCATCTCGGAGCTTTGGATCCTTTTGAGTCAGTATCACCTCTTGAACAACTACCTTTTCCTCTGGCTTTCGCCTCTCCAGTAGCATATATTTATTCTGCAAGTCATAGATTGCATCCTCTGCAGCTCTCCTCTTTTGAGACATGTTACGCACCTCTTGACGGAGGCGATCAGCTTCTTTTTCCAAGAGTGGGTCATTCTCATATCGGATTACTTCCTTGTTGACCAGCTTGGTTTCCACCTTGGATCTCTCTCTCTTCCATTCATCCCTTTCACCCTGCAGCCTGATGAGCTGCTCTTGCGTCCTGCCGTTGGTGTTCACTAGTTCATTGAGCTGTTGTTTCAGCCTGTCAATTTCTCTTAGAATCTCTGGACTCTTCTCATGTTTCACCACCTCCTCTATAACCTCCTTAAGTTCCACCACTGGTTTCTGTGACCTGAGGACATTGAGCTCTGCTAAGGCCTCTTCCAGTTCACTGTCAATCTTTGTCCTTTTCAGAGTAACTTCCTGCAGCTCCCTTTTCAGGTGTGTAATTTGCCGCTCTGTTTCAGGATCCACCAGGAAAATCTCATTGACCCTCTCTTTAACCTCTACCCTTGGTTTTTGCTTTTCTGCAATACTGTACTGGCTCTGCAGCTCTCCCAGCTCACCGATAAGCATCAAGTTCTTGCTTCTCTCTTCTTCAATCAGAGTTTTAAGCTCGGAAGACTCTCTCAATAACTCTGGGTCCTGCTCTACCTGCTTCACCTCCTTAACAATAATTTTGGGTTCTGCTGTTTCAATTAGTCTTTCCACCTCCTCAATCTTGTTCTTCACCTTCACTATTGCTTCTTCTGCAGACTTCCTCTTGAAGGATTCCTCATCAATTTGTAGCTGCAGGGTCCTAACAGACTTCAGCATTTCTGGGTTTTTCTCCAGTTTGATCAGCTCCTTCACCACCACTTTCTCTCGGATATTTGGCTGCTTTCGCTCCAGCATGTGCAGCTCTCTCTTAAGCTGCTCAAGTTCAGAAGCAGCGGCCAAGCTTTCCTCCTGGAGACGTTTGATCTCCTGACGAAGACTGGCTGCTTGGCTATCCAGGCTTGGATCTTTCTCAATTTTTGTGATCTCTTTGGTGAGGAGTTGGGCAGGAATGACTTTCTTCTCGCTCTCCATCTGGGCAAGCTTCCGGCTCATCACTTCAATGTCTTCTTGCAGGCTCTGCCTCTTTTTGCCTTCCTCTTCAATCTGCTGCACCATCTTAGACAGATTGCTCTCCACCTGTGGGTCTCTGTAATATTCTATCACCTCCTTCTCTTCCACTCTTTCAATTGGCTTCTGAGTCTTCAACATTAGCAGCTTGTTTCTGTGTTCCTCCAGGTCCTCTTCAGTCTTGGCCACTTTCCTCCTTTCCTCCTCCAGCTGTGATTTCAACCCCTCAGATTCCCTGCTTGTTGTGGCTTTGTTTTCAGATTGCTGGGTTTGCTCACGTACAGCTTCAATATCCTCATGCACTTCCTTCTGCAAGGGAAAACCAAAAAAGAATTTAAAAAAAAAAAAAAAAGGTAGGGAAACCAAGTCACTTTTTGAATCTGGCGTAGAGGCCTTTTCCATGACAAGGCAAGGTAGGAGACAGAACTGGTACAGAATCTCCAGGGAACCTCCAAATGGCAAATGAGGACACATTCCCACTATTTCACACAACTGTCTTGGTGTGTCTTCCCCTTGTCAGGGAGGCGCTGCAGCAGCCCACAAAGGTGCTTTGTGCTGCCTTGTTGTATCTGCAGCTGAGGGAGGGTAACATGGCCAGTGCCCGCTGCGCAGCTGGTTCATGGTAGCACCACAGAGCGCCCCAGTTTAATCTCTTGTCACAGAATCACCGGGGTTGAAAGGGACCTCTGGAGATCATCTAGTCCAACCCCCCTGCCAGAGCAGGGTCACCCACAGCAGGTTGCACAGGATGGCATCTGGGCGGGTTTGGAATGTCTCCAGAGTCAGAGACTCCACCACCTCTCTGAGCAGCCTCTTCCAGTGCTCTGCCACCCTCCAAGTGAATAAGTTCCTCCTCATGTTTAGATGGAACTTCCTGTGTTCCAGTTTGTGCCCATTACCTCTTGTCCTTCCTGAGCGCACTGGAAGTCATCCAGACCAGAGACCTTTCCTATGGGTGAATCAAGCCCTAGAAAGGCACGAGTCCTATTGTTTGAATTGTTTCCAGAAGGTTGTGAGCACTAAATTCCAGCCACATCCACAGATGAATCTGAAATTGTCAGTCTGTGAACACTGATTAGATACAGCTGAGAACAGGACTTAAGAGCCCTAATCTTTTTTCCTAGCATAAACTACAGCTTCAGTAAAGAGTTGGGGGCCCATAGAGGTGACGAAAGTCACAACCTAAGATCAGCGTCCATGAAACTGTGGTTATTCATGGTCTTTTTCTCACAGGAGTTTCCATTCCTGTCCTTCCTTGCACCTGGATGTGGAGATTCCGGGAGGGGTGGGGGGATGCCAGGCTGAGCATATTGCTGACAGCTTTAGGAAGATCATTTCAACCCCCAATCTAGAGTACCCCAATCTTGCCATGAGTTGTTAGCTGGTACCTTCTCAACAATCTTCTTGGCAAACTCCAGCCGACTGAGCTGCTGTTTATTTTCTGCTGCCAGCTCCATGTAGAGCTTGGTTACATCATTTTCCTGGAAAACAAACAGCGGTGAGAGCCTTGTCCCCCTCGCCCTGACACAGCTCTGTTGGATGGCACAGTCTCCCACCCCTCCTTTCACCTGGATGCACTTTGTGTAGTGCACTATTCCAGGGATTTCCAGTGTTTTCACATCTGACTTTCTAGAGAGACACGGAGTCTAAGGACTCACAGAGGCCATCCTGTCCCCTTTATTTATATGCCTGTTGGATGGCTGCTAGCCTACACGGAGTCCAGACTTCCATATTCACCTCGGGCCACACACGGATGGCAGCTGGCAAATAGCCCAAGCTGACGCAGGAGAACTGGGGTGTAATTGGGAAGAGCAGCCAGAAGCTCTGGCTCAGTCCTGTCCCCGGTATCTACTTGCCTGTTCTGCCCAGGTAGATGGCAGCCAGTCTTTAATGCACTACTAAAACAGGTCCCCAGATTTGGAGAAAACGTGACACAACAAACACCACTCGGCAGTAATACTCAGAAAGGTGGAAAATGACCCGCTCTTTGCCATGCTTCTGCAGGGCTGAGACAAAGGTTGAAGGCCTCCTCTAAACCCACGCCTAGAAAAAGCATTGGATTCTTCTGGAAACAGAGCTGTTTCTACACAGAGACATGTTTTATATTTAAATAGCAAGTCATACTCAAAGCTCAAGGGAGATCTGGCAGAACAGTAACAATCTACAACGACCTTGTTGATCCCAAATGCAGAAAGTGTGTAAATAAAAGGGTTTGGAGGAGAACATCTAATTCACCTACATCAAGGGGTGCCTGTGCAAGCCCGCACACCTGCCCTGTAAGTTTTATCTTCACACACAATATGGTAAGGAGACATCATGAGCAATCTCAACCACAGGTACCAGACACAGCCCTAATTCTGGATCTCACATGCTGCTTTGCCCCGTAGACAAAGAGATCCCTGATGACATTTGTCCTTGGGATGAGGACCCTGATCAGCTGTGGCTGTAAGAGTGGATTAAGGCCTTGCAGAGCACATGGGGCTTGGGTAAGGACCTAGACAACAGTTCCCACACCTTCATCTTAGCATTTTACCTGGGCCTGGATGCTTTCTTGTAGGGGGGTCACACGCAGCCTCTTTGCAGCAAAGTCAGTCAGGGAAGGGTCCAGAGAAGAGCTGTATTTGCCTGCTTGGAGTTCATAGTCCTGTTCAGAGCAGAAACAGAAGAATCAGTTGGGGTCTCTCGAGTGAGACGCTAGGAGAATGCTACATGGGAAAACCCAGCCATACATTGAGGGTAGACTGCACGTTCCGGGATAGTCTGACCACTGCGTTCTTCTCGGGCTCCTTGTTTTCAATCTCCTCCACCAGCCTCTGCAGGAGAGACACATGATGTTAAGGACAGATTGAGATACAGCAACCAGTAATACTCTTGCAGGCAAGAGCGGTAGCTCAGCCTGGTACTGAAGGAAAAGTGAGAACAAGAGGACATTTAGGAAAGCCTCCTGGGCTTTAGAGGATCTCAGCAGCACTCTCATTGACCATGCCCTGCCTCACTGATTTCTCATGAGACAAATACCAGCCAACACAGAGACCTTCACATCTCATCAGCTGAGCTAGTCAGCTTAGGATCTGCTCAAGGAGAGAAAGATGCAGGGCCCAGATGCAACATCTCAGCACAAGGTGCAATCTTTCAGGATTTGAATGTGTCCTCTCTGTTGAGAAGATATCAACCTAGGGGTGACTAGCATAGGTGAGGACACCAGCACTGTGATGAACATAGTAGGGCAAGGTACACCATCTGTGGGCTGCAGTCCATTGTTTTCCTTGTTCTAGTTCATTCACTGTGATGGGTGAAGTACACGACTAGGAGCTGGTTGGTACTGTTTTGCATACCGTTCACAAGCAAATTCCCCCATCCCTGGAAATTTACAGGTTACGATGCTTGCCCTGGAACTCACCTTCTGTGCCTGCAGCTTGTAATTGATCTGGCTTGGCCCGTCAGTGGTCTTCACTTGGTGCTTCGGTAGGTTGTTCATCCAGAACATCAGGTTCTCATTGGAGTTTTGGAACTGCTGGTAGGTGAGACTGATATTTCTGAGGGTCTTCTCCCTGCACAGCACAAAGGTGAACAGAAATGTTAAGGGGAAGGGCAAAGATTAATGTGCAAATTCCCAAAAAGACACTATGGTGAGAATGTCACCACAACAAACACCAAGGTAGCAAAAACAAGAGGGTGACAACTGGTCCCTGAGGGGGGAGCACAACTCTATGCACATCAGGTTTGCTACTGCAGCATGAACACAACTTGGGAGACGAGAGAAGGAAAAAGGCAGGCAACCAGCAGCAACGCCTGTGAGAAGTGTTAAGCACCCAGGTCTCTCTGGGTAGGGTGACTGGGTTGGGCAGAGGCCAGCAGTCAGCTGCTTGAGACTGCCTTCTCGCAGCGACCTGGAAGCTCAAAGCCTTTGCTGTGCATGGGAGGGTGGTAACTGCACAGCAGGACAGACCCGGTCCCCAGTATTACAGCAGAGTGGTCAGGATCAGGGTCTTGCCATGAAGAAGATACTCTCGGGACTCTGACTGATGTTGGTCCATGTTAGCTAAGAGGAGCAGAGATGATGCCATAGCTCCTCACCGCTGGTCCAGCTGGTCTGCAACAGCATGGTAGCGGTCATTGAGGAGCTGCACCTCCCGCTTCTGCCGGGGCAGGTCAGGGCAGTACTCCTGGAAGTTGTTCTGCACGGCGCTGCAGCTGTGCTCAGCATCCTTGAGCCCCCGGTTCAGCTTCAGCACACAGTCCTCTTGGGCCACCAGGTCCCGCTTCATCTTCTGCAGGGGAAAAAGACACCTCCAGGTTTGCACCAGTCGATGCACCAACCAGAAGTACCCTCCTTAACATGGTTACTAACTGCAGCACCTGGGGGCTGGTTGGGCGCTCCAAAATAGACGTGCAATGTGGAGAGATATAGCAGCGAGACTTGTTCAGTAAAGAAGGTGGGAAGCAAGGTGAGTTGGATGGTACATGGAGCAGAAGAGAGAAGTTTTGGGGAAGGCAAAAAAGGGCCACTATGAGTCAAGGGTGAGAGCTAATGGTGGGGCAGGGAGAATGGGAGCAGGAAAGAATGGGATAGGTGTGTGGCAAAGCAAGAGAGGTTGGATGCTAAGAGGTTCATTGCATATTGAAGAGGAGGCTCCAGGGAGACCTTACAGCGGCTTGCCAGTACCTGAAAGGGGCCTACAAGAAAGCTAGAGACGGACTTTTTACAAGGGCGTGTAGTAATAGGACAAGGGGTGATGGCTTCAAACTGGAAGAGGGGAGATTTAGATTAGATCTCAGGAAGAAATTTTTCATTCTGAGGGTGGTGAGACCCTGGCCCTGGTTGCCCAGAGCAGCTGTGGCTGCCCCATCCCTGGAGGTGTTCAAGGCCAGGTTGGACGGGGGTTTGAGCAACCTGGTCTAGTGGGGGGTGTCCCTGCCCACAGCAGCGAGGTTGGAACCAGATGATCTTTAAGGTCCCGTCCACCCCAAACCATTCTATGATTCTATGTTTTAGGGACCCGAAAGGTAGCCTGAGAGGGACAGAGCTTTTTCCTAGGTAGCGAGTGCAAGTCAGCCTGTAACACCAACATAAAGCCTTCAAGGAACAAGTCCTTAGACAGCGTCCATTGCTGGTGCCTCGGAATGCTCAAATAAGCACAGTCCAGCTCTCCCCGCCATGGCTGCCTGAGCTCAGAGATGTCCCTTCCCTAACAAAGAGCCTGATGTTCTCCTACCTGCAGATCGTTGGCCCGATCCTGCAGAGCATTGGGGGACGCAGGAATGATGCTATCCTGAGCCAGCTTGGCCTCAAATGTGCTGACGATCTTGTCCGTGTTCTCAATCTGAGTCTCCAGGTTCAGGGCAGCCTTAGCCCTGGGGAAGGGAAAAACGACAGGACAAGGTTAGCTACAGAAGAGCCCATTCTTCTCCTTTTCCCTCTGATTTTGCATGTCTAAGCTTATTTAACATCAGAGCTTCTACAGCATGGCAGAGAACAAGCAATACACACTCACAACCCTGTCACGCTGCCCAGAAGTCAGAGGTATTGCATTTCACTGCACACAGCATAGCTGGGACACACAGCCATTGTGGTGGGCTTTGCACAGTGCGGGGGATTTGACCACAGATTACATACACAAGGTGCCTTTGATGATGGATGGAAGGTTTCCAACTGCCCTGGGCTAGATGGACCTCAACCAGTGCCCACATAGTCCAAACACGTTTTCTCTCATGCTTTTGTGTTGCCACCTCTGTGCAAGGACTTCCTGCCCTCATCCCCATCAGGCCTTGCCATCATCACTCACTTCTCGTTGTACAGGCTGGAGAGCATATTGACATCATTGTATTTGCTCCTGAGGGCATTCAACGTGACAGGGAGCTGGGAAGCCGAGGTGCTGGTGGGTTTCTTGGAAAGGTAGGTCTCACACTCCTTCTGCAAGGCATCCTTGGCCGCCCCCAGGTTCTCAAGTTTCTTTGTTGTTTCCTGGCACAGCAGATGGGAGCAGAGTCACCCGACACAGTCATAACAGTGCCGTTGCGAAAACGTGTCCCCCTCAGGGGTGGATTTTGCTGTGGGGCTGAGGGTGCGGTCGCCCTCTCATAAGGAGCTGGCCTTCGGGGCACAGCCCCATCCAGACTGGGGCTGTCTGGCAATGGCGGGTTGTGGGAAGGAGATCAAAACAGACAAAGATGGAAGAAACCAACCTGAGTGAGTCCATCCTTCTGCCAGGGCTGGATAAATACCCACAGATGTAACAAGCTGAAGTACTACAGACCCAGACCTTATCCCAGAGGAAAGGAGGGGGCCTCCAGGGCACTGCCTTTTTTTCCTGTCCCCCTCACATCTACCTGCCTATACTCCCCATCAGGTGAGCCAAAGCTGGTCCTTGGATTAATTCCCTCTCTCCCGTTTATCTTTTAGGCTACAGACTTGAGAGCGAAGGGCAACAGCATCCACATGACAAGGCTGAGGACTCCTCAGGGCTGGTGCCTGGTCCACAGCTCTGAAACGAATGGACCGTCTTGCTACAGAGCTGAGCCAAGGGAAGAGCCTGTGTTTCTCTAGGATTTGGCTTAACTAGTCCCATTTCTAGGGCTCAAGCCAGCCTGAAACCCTTGTAACTGCAGCACAGGTTTCCCCCCTGAAGAACTGGCTGTCATCTCCTGTGTGTTGAGAGATATTAGTTGTTTAGCTTAAATAAGTAAGTTTTAATTGGAATAAATTACTTAGGGTTATAATATGGTGTGATTTATGCTGTTTGCCTAGCTTTACTTGGCATGAATAGCTAGATTTGCTGAAGCCTTTAGGCTGCAATGGAGTTAATTCTCCTAGTAATTTTCCTAGCAGCTGGTACAGTGCTGTTTAGTCCTTTAGTACGAGGAAAATGTCATTAACACACTGATGTTTTGGAAGTGTTTTTCCCTAAGTTTGGGACTTTTCAGTTCCCCATGTTCTGTCAGTGAGTGCAGGTGCACGAGAAGCATAAACCAGAAGATAAGGAGGCTACAACCGTCCGCAGAGACTGCAAATCAACAAGATCAGAGCAGTCAATGGCCGGCCTGCCTGGACACAGAGAGAGAATCCAAGAAGGTGTTAGAAGACCCCAGACCAAAAATCACCATTGGACTAAAAGATGCATGGACAGCACATAAAGAGCATGTTAGGGGTGGGTGTATAGATCACAAGCGTATCATCGTCCAGGGATTTTTTTGTTCAATGTCCCTCCCTTTTCAGAGGCACCCAGCCCCGCTGACCCTGTTGCTGTACCTTTCAGTTAAATGATTTATATTTATAAAATCTGATGGCTGAGACCCTGCTGCGGGAAACCTAGGGTTGAGCCTGAAGGAGGGAACATGCCCAAGAATAAGCGTGTGTGAGGAGTGGGAAGGGGCACCCATCGGCCCACTGGAGTTGCCGGCTGCGAAGGGACCCTGGTCTGAGCAGCGACAGGCTCGGGTGCTGTGTGTGCGGCTCCTTGAACGGGGTGTGAGTGCTCGGGCAGTGGCTTCTGCTTTAAGAAATGTAATTCCTATGGCAGTTCTGTTTTGGGCCAAGGACATGGCGCTACCAAACTCACCCTGCTCCAACCCGCCCGCAGCAGCACCCACCTGCTGGTGTTTGATCCTCCGGGCAAGGTCATCTGTAGGGTCACTGTAGTTCACTGGAGACCTCACTCGGTTCAAGACCTCCTTCTCTACCTGGACCAGGTCCTTGCCAACACGATCCAGGCTACCGAGAAGCTGGTCAGCTTGAGGATCATCGTGGACTACAGGGGGGCTCCTGGACAGAGCTGCAGTGAGACACAGCTTAGGTTAAGCCGCATTTCTCATTTCCCATCCCAGTCTTGGCGCACGGCCCTTTCCCTGAGCTCTCCCATATGTGGACCCTAAAGCTCCAGCTCCCTCTCACGACAGCCCTGCTGCAAAGCTCTGCCCTGTATGCTCTTGTCCTGGTTTGAGGTAAAACAGAACCGAGCAGCTCTAAAGCACACAGGCTTCTCCTGAGCATGGGGTTGTGATGCAACCATTAATAATTCAGTTAACATTTCTGATCTGCAGAGCATCATGCACATGTGGGTTCCTACCCATAGCAAAGGCTTAGGAAAATGGTTTTAGCTCTGCCCTGGCCAGCCAGAGCTCCAGTCCAAAGGAGGGACAAAGACAGCCACGTGCTGCCATGCAGACACATCCCTGCTCAGCTTTGCTGGGAGCTTTTGAACTAGAGCTGTGGGAGTAACACAGCTAGCCAGGGGGTGGAATTTAGCCATGGCTGCCTGCTTCGAATCATAGAATCATTTAGGTTGGAAAAGAGCTTTAAGATCATCCAGTCCAACCATTGACCCTACTCTACCAGGTCCGCCACTAAACCATGTCTCTAAGCACCACGTCTACACGACTTTTAAACACATCCAGGGATGGTGACTCAACCACCTCCCTGGGCAGCCTCTTCCAATGGTTGATAACTCTTTCCATGAAAAATTTTTTCCTAATGCCCAGCCTAAACCTCCCCTGGCACAACTTGAACCCGTTTCCTCTTGTCCTGTCGCTGGTTACTTGGGAGAAGAGACCAGCGCCCATCTCACTACAACCTCCTTTCAGGTAGGTGTAAAGAGCAATAAGGTCTCTCCCTCCTGTGCTTATCCACAGCCCTCAGCTAGGGAAGAGAACTGCAAGGGACCCAGGTTCCAAAGAAGGTTTAATTAAGGCTTTTGGATAGGCACATCCCCCTGCAACCCAAAATACTCTGCAGCGGTTGATGGAGCTGGAGGTCAACCTCAGAGGCTTCAGAGGGGCAACAGGGAGTTCAAGCGAATTGCCTGAGACCATGCAGTGACTCGTTGGCAGCACCAGGAGTCAGGTTATCCCATCGGCTGCTCTTTCCCACAGAGCAGAAGGCATCCTCACGCTGACCCGCAGGTACCTCTGCCTGCCCAGCTGGGTGCTCTGCAAGCGAGGTGCTATGGGCCTGCTCTGGAGAGGGCTTGACTAACCAGCTGACGTACCCTGCTGGCTGGGTTGAACCTGCTCCTTGTGGCTGCGTCTCAAGGTGCTCTGAACCGCCGCTCGCTTCTGCTTCACCGCGTTCAGTTCCCCTTCCAGCCTGTGAGCGGAGAGGAGCAGCATCAGCCAGCAGGACGGGAAGCTGCTGCGCCGAGCAAGCCTCGACAGAGCCCAGCCCAGCAGCAGCTTCGTGCTTTTGCTGGAGAAGGTGTCCCCAAAGGCAGGGGAAGGTGTCCCCAAAGGCAGGGGAAGGCTGGAAGCCAGCAGCCTGTTACGACTCAGAGATGTCCCTTAGGAAAGGGGACAGCAGCAAGAGCAGCCGGTTGGTTCGAGCAGCTGGTTTCTTCCAATGGAACCAGTGTTTCCCAACTCTGGCCAGATGCTAGCAAAGCTGGAAATTTATTTCATACCACCCCAGCTCTTCACAGGAAGCGAGCACAAGTAGCTGCTTCTGTGGCTGCAGCCCTGGAAACACCAAGTCTCGTTTGTGAGGATGGTTCCCTTCTAACGAAACGAGAGCTGGGATCAGCGGGAGCTGGAAGGACCCAAGAAAGTCTCTGTGTGAGAAAAGACTGATGGAACCAGGAGGAGGGGCCTTTGAAGGACCAGGCTAGTTCACATCCCTGCTATGGACCGCTCCAACTAAACACCCCATCTAAAACCAGCAAGTCCCAGCTTGCCTGGCTGTTGTCAGACAAGGGCTGTCCCTCTGCGGCACCAGGGCAGACACACACAGAGGGACTGAATGGTGGAACACGCTGGGAAATAAAGGCAAATATTTTGCATGTAGGAAGGGAAGCAAACACCGGGAAAGGAAACAAGCTGTCAGATATGGCCTGAAAAGAGCGAGAGTTTTCCGGGCAACACCTGCAGAGCTCTTACCCAGGAGGACATTGCAAACGTTTTCTTTTCTGTTTTAAAACACACACGAAACCCATAAATCCAAAGGATTCAGTAATCTGGGATGTGTGAAGAGGGGTATGCACTCAGGAAGAGCAACGCGCTGAAGTAGTCATGCCTGCACGACTGGGGAACCAAACTCCCATCATGGAGACGTCCAAGTAACCCTGAATGTGGGCTGGGGGCCTTTCCACAGCACTCGAGCAGCGCTGATTTATCCAAGCACCCGGGGACATGATTAAAAAGGTAATGCCAAAGCTCCCTGCGCCACCGCCCCGTCCTGTGGGAACCACAAAAGCTGAATGAGCAACCAGGCAGTAGACTACACGGTGGTTCAAGGAACATTTCTCAGTCTCCAGCTGGGGCTGGCTGAGAGGAGATAGCACAGATAACTCTGTCCTGTTTGGCAAGTCCCAACCTCCAGACTGATTCTGCAATGAATTTAGTCAAACCTATGCGAGTCACATGTTTGGGTGAAGAAATCAAGCCTGGCTGCCAGAAAACTCTTTGACAGCAAGGTCCGTAGAGCGTGCAGTGCTGTCGAGGAACGGCAGGAACCTGGACAAGATACTTGGGTGCAGGGAACAAGCCCTTCCAGGAGGGATTTCGTACTAGACAGTCGAGAGGTCTGTTCGCAGCTGCGATTCCTCTGCAGTTGAGGCAGTCGGGCTGGCTATGACCTCAGAGCAAGTCTGAACATCTGCCCTGGTTTCAGCTGGGAAAGAGTGAAATCACTTCTTTCTAGCGATTGCTGTGAGAGGAATGGCAATAATACCTGTGGGGTTTAGTTGTTGCTAAGCGATGTTTACACTAGTCAAGGACTTTTTCCAGCTTCCCATAGAAGCATAGACAGAATGACGGAATGGCCAATGAAATATTCCATACCATAGACGTCATGCTCAGTATATCAATGGGGGTTAGCCAGGGGGTGGGAATCCGTGATCACTGCTCGGGACGCTGCCAATTCACCGGACGGTGGGAGTGGCCCATGTCATTATTATTATTTTTCCTTTTCTGTTATTGTTTCTATTAAACTGTCTTTATCTCAACCCACAAGGTTTTTTTCTCGCTTTCCCCTCCTTTTTTTTTTTTTTTTTTCTCTCCTCTTCCCCCCACCCTTCCTGCCAAGGGAAAGAGGGAAGGTGAGCGAGCCCTGCCTGGTTCTAGTTGCCGGCTGGGATTAAACTGTGACGACGTCTCTCTGGGTCAGGCTCTCCACTGCAGACTCACCTATTGACCTTGTCTATGGACTCGGGGTCTGGTGGAGGGATGGAGAAGCAAGCAGAAGGTGCCTCCTGGACCACACCAGCACTGCTCTGCACCACCCACATCTCTGGGTTGCTGTTGTCCTTCAGAGTGTACTTGTCACCTCTGGTCAGCTGCACCTGGGACAAAGACACAAAACCCAGTGAAAGGCTTAGCTTTCCGGCACTAGGCTGGTTCCTCCCACCACGGAGCCAAGATCTGGTGCAACCAAAGAACCACCCAGTTGCCTGCCTCTTCTGAGGGTACTGCCGGTCCAGCCCTCACCTCCCCAGCATCCCAGTCACAGAGAGTGTCCAAGGTGAGGGTCTGAGAGGGACTCATCCTGCGCAGTTTCAGTGGGCTGATCTCTTTGCTCCTTCTCTTCAGGTCAGTGATGCTTTTCTCTGCCTGCTTCACTGCCTTCTCTTCGTTCTAGACAAAACAGGGAAGACAGTGGTTGTGACCAGGTTTGGATGAGAAGGAAGGCGGGGGGAGTGTCACCCTACAGTGGGTACACTGGGGCCAGTTGTCCATCCTTGTGTGGTCACTGCTGGGTTGGAGTCAGAAGTGTCTCCATTCTTGACCTCTCTATGTCTCTCCCCTTTTCATTATCAACGCTCTCCTCAGATTCCTTCGCTCACAGCAGATCTGCCCTTGAAGGCACAGCCTGAGTTATCATTAGGTGATCCCACACTGTCATATTAAATCTCCTGGAGAAGTTTTCTTAGAAGAGGAACAGAGACCTGCCAAGAGGTGGCCACATTCCAGTGTCAGAAGGTACTGAGATCCCAGCACCCCTTGGGAGCAAAATGCGCGGCATGCATGGGAAGATACCGCGTTGAACATGTCCCCTCCCTCTCTCCCGGGCAAATGTTCCTTCCTATCTGCATCTTGCCCCTGAGGTCAGATTTCTTTATTTCCTCCCTCGCCTTTGGCTCATGAGAGTGCTGAGGAGATGGGAGAACCTTTCCCTGCTGCTTGGATGTCAGCAGCTCGCACTCTCTGTGGGCTCACCAATCCAAGTGGCTCATGTTTAGGACAATGTGCAGCTCCTCCGTGCGCTTCTCTTTTACTCTGATGGTGACCTGGGGCCTGGCTGTGTGTCACTGATGGAGACCACTGCCTTCCCAGGGATCACTGCCCTGCAGCATGGAGTTTCTGGGGCTACAGGGACTCAGCATCCAGAGCACAGTATTGCCATGAGCTTCCCCCTCCCTCGCACAGACCTGGGATGAGCTCTCCTGATAGGGTTATTTACCCACCTCTTCCCTTTCCCCACTGTTATTTATGGGAGGGGTTGTAATGTTTGGTCTGCCCCTTAGGTCTGGCCGTGCCACCAGCCGTGAAGACCTCACCTCCAGCTGAAGCAGGAGATCTGACACCACCCCAGGGCTGTCTCTGTTAAACTTGCTGTATTTGGTGTCCAGGTCAGAGTTCATCTTCTTCAGTGAGAGGCTCACAGCCTCAGCATCATCCTGGAACTGGAGGTATGGATTGGAAAACAATCAGGGTTGGGAGGACATTACTGTTTCCAAATCCAGTGGGGTCTCTCAGTTCCCAGCGTCTCTCCCACAACCTGTCTGGGGCTCACAAGACCCTACAACTAATCCTCAAAGCATGTGCTTGGACAAGGACCCTCCATCTCCTGAGCCACAGGCAAGTAATCCCAGTCAAAAGACAAGCAGCAGGTAATGACAGCGAGCAAACCCTCCCCTGCCCCTCTTCTCCAGGCTGACCCACTGACCAGTCCCCGCAACAGGGTTGATCAGACGAGCTGAGAGCCAGTCCTTCACTGCAGCACGAAAGGACTGTGTTTTGGGAGGTGTTTCCCCAAAATACCCTGAACTAGGTGCAAGGAAAGGATCTCCCATCTTCATCCTTTTGCTGGCTCTGTTTCCAGGGCCCAGCCTGCCCACTCTGGCTTGACCCTGCAGCCCCATGGTCTGTGCTTTCCTCGTTGCTTTTTACCTTCTTGTAGCTCTCCACGCTTTTCAGTTGACTCTCCTGGCAAATGCAGAGATTCAGAAAATTCTGCCACTCGTTCTTCAAGGCTTCCTGGTGAGCCTGTGGTGGGACAGAGCATGACTCAGCGGGCTCCAGCTAGTCCTACCTCCCCCACTACCGGTCTCCTTTCCCCAGAAGTCCTAGAGATCAAAGGAAGGGCAAAGACCACTGTTGAGCAGAGGCAAAGCTAAGCCCAGACACTACCTGATGCTGAGCCTGAGCAAGCCTACTGCTCCACAAGGACCTGGCTCATACAGAGCAGCCACCATTTCTTAAGGGGTCTCAGGTCCAGTGGTGTGGGTGGCTGTGAGCCCACATCAGCTTGCCACTGCATCTACAGGCTTGGAAACACAGCTTTGGAGCTGGTTTCACCTGGGAGAGGTCATGCTGTGTCATAGCTGGAGTTTCACTGCAGTATGAACGTGGCTGCATTGACCACACATCTGAGCACCAGGCCAGGAGCTGGTCCCAGCACACAGATGTTAGCTACTGTCTCATGGAGATTTCTGAAGGGGTGAAGACCCTGCAGTACCCCCAGCCTCCCCATAGGGCTGGAGCAGGCAGAAAGATGTTGCAGTGCAGTGTGTGAAGAAAGAGAACATAGCAGTTCTGCAGAAGAGGTGAAGAGGTCTCTTCCAATCTGCCTCCTGGCTCTCGATCCACAAATTATGGAAAGCATTTTCATTTTCTTCTAGGGTTTGGGAGGAGACCCCCTTTCCCTACCTGGATAGGCTTGACAGCTGGGTGCTTTAGCTCAATCATCCTATCCCCATCGTCCTGAAGGTGGTTCACAAACTCCTCCTGGCTGAGCAGCTCATTGGACTTGAAGTCCTGAAGGGGAAGAGAAACTCCATGACAGTGGGAGCACAGAGCGGTCCCCTGGGACACCAAACCCCACATAGGAGAGAAAAGGCTCCCAAAGCATAGACATCCTTGTTTGTTTGTTTTTAAAAAAAGAAGGGGCTAGGCAAAGCTAAAACAAATTAGACACGCTTGGATCTCAGAAAGCATCAGGGCATTTGTTCAAAGAGCATTTTCCTAAGCAATTATCCCTGTGTTCTTCCTGGTCCCAGCATATAGCAGTCACTGGGTGTTGTATTTTGGACGTTGAGGCTGACATGACGCTGAGCCCTTCCCTCCCCTCTCACCACTGAGCCTCACTGACAGCTCTGTAATATATGAACCCATGTGCCAACTCAGGGGACAGGAGGGGACACACAGAGTGGCTCATCCTTAACTCCAGCATGGACCTAGAATGTCTCTTCCACCTCTGTTTCTGTGCCCAGAGCTATTGGGCTGCCCTGGGAAAGCACCAGGCTCAGGGCTGGCGGTGGATGTCTAGGAGGCTGGGATCCACCTGCAAGTCTCCTACCTCGATGGACAGGACATGCTACCGTCCCCAAGAGCTCACCTCATACTCCCGACGCACACTCTGGACATCCATCATTTGGTCACTCCAGTCCTGCTTCAGGATCCTGGTCTGCTGGTCCGTCAGGTAGCCCAGCTCCTTAGTGCAGCCCTGGAGGTGGTGGTACAGGCTGCCCAGGCTCTGCCCTCGCCAGATGGAGGCTTTCTGCCCATGCACATCGGAGAGAGACAGCGTTGGTGCTCAGGTTGAGGAGACCCTTTCCCCTCCTTCTCCTCTTCCTCCCCAGGACCCCGCTCATGTTGCACATTGAATCATAGAATGGTTTGGGTTGGAAGGGACCTTTAAAGGCCATCTAGTCCAACCCCCTTGCCATGAGCAGGGACATCTTCAACTAGACCAGGTTGCTCAGAGCCCCGTCCAACCTGCCCTTGAATATTTCCAGGGGTGGGGCATCTACCGCCTCTCTGGGCAACCCGGGCCAGTGTTTCACCACCTTCATTGTAAAAAATTTCTTCCTTATATCTAGTCTAAATCTACTCTCTTTTAGCTTAAAACCATTACCCCTTGTCCTGTCACAACAGGCCCTGCTAAAAAGTCTGTCCCCATCTTTTTAGAAGCCCCCTTTAATCACTGAAAGGCCACTATAAGGTCTCCCCAGAGCCTTCTCTTCTCCAGGCTGAACAACCCAAACCCTCTCAGCCTGTCCTCATGGGAGAGGTGTTCCAACCCTCTGATCATCCACCAGGAGATTCCTGGAGACCTTGGTAAGACATCTGCTGCTGCTTGCTCTTATCTGATGGGGCTGCCGTTCCCTTTCCCTCCTTCACAGACAGGATGTGTTTGTCTAACCAGAATCTCAGGTGTGGGCTGATGCCCCGGGCAGCCTGAGAGCTGGCCCAGCTCTGCTGTGCTTCTCACAAATGCCATTCCTCAGCATCAACCTTTACGGGCCCAGCTGCCTAGACCCAGGACCTTCCTCCTGGCCTCCTCCTTTGCTCCAGCTGCTCGTTTCCTCTCTGGAGCTCTTGTTAGGGATCAGTGCAAGCCTTAACATTTGCAACCCTGATTTGGAACAGCCCATGGGCTGGGACAGGGTTTCCTGCTGCAGCATCCATAACCCTATGCTCACGGCCACACGGGCAACTCCAGATCAATGATCCGTGAAGAGGAGAGGCGCAGATCTCACCCACAGCATTCCCCTGAGGGCAGCGAGTGTGCCCTCAATTTACACCCATTCCAAGGCAGGAAGGAAATGAGGAAAGAAAATGAGGGACACAACTTCACTGTGCAAGACCAGAGGTAGCTCCTGCCCTGAGCTGGGCATTCCCTGTCCATCAGGGAAGGTGTTACTTTGCTGTATGACCCCCTCTGTCCAGAAAACCACAGAGAAGCTTACCAGCAAGTCCTTGTACTGGCTCTTTAAATCTGCCACATCCTGGGTTACCACACAGCCAAGAGCAAGGGAAAAAAAAAGAAAAGAGAGAAAAAAGCCATTACCAAAACACATGGTAGATGCTGATAAGCTGATTTATGGAAGGTGCTTTAGAAACCTTGCAGGAATTATCTCCCTGGCCCCTGTATGGCTTGATCTGTCCAAGCTCAGGTCTCCCTGTGCCCTCTGCAGAATGAGGGTGGACATTCACTGTGCAGAGGAGCGGATGGGACATGTGGCCAGACAGCGAGCAGAGCCTGCAGGGTCCTGAGTGAAGCAGGTGGGAACCAGGAGGGGATGGAGGGTGCCTTACCCCAGAGCGGAGGTTCTTGATCTGGAGGCCATAGGCTTCAATCTCCTTCTGGAGGATGTTGTGCTCAGCTATTTGCTTTTCCAGCTCTGACATGCCAGGGCCGTACTGTCCCGCATTGACTTGTTTCTGTGCAAAAGGAGTTAGGCAGAGACTAAAGCAAAAGACTTCTTTTCAGAGACAAACCCCAGTGAGTGTTGGCAGGGCATGAAAAGATCTGGTATCTGATACCAGTCCAGGAGGAAGGGAAGGGATCTTGTTGTTGGTTACCATGATTGCTGTTGGTTGCCACTTCCTCAGCCATACACAGGGGCAAAGATAACCAGGCCATAATACCCTGGTGTACCAACGTAAGCTGAACCAGCCACCCTTCCCGTGGTGCCATGAGGTGGATGGGTGTAGTTACCATCCAACCTTCAAGGGAATCCAAGCTGACTTCAGAGTGGGCACTGCACATACCCAAGACCTTGCAGCGTGAAACCCTAGGATGTAGGGCTGTAAAGTCCTTGAAGACATCACCTTCTCCATCCTTTCATCCCACAGCAGGGCATCTCTACCTGATCCCCCTCCAATAGCTCTTAATCTGAAGGGGTCAATTCAAAGGGTCCTCCAGAGGGTTTTAAGAGGTGGGAGGAGAGTCATTCTCCTACCCAGAGCAAGTGAGTTACTTCCACCACCCCAATGTTCCTGTGTGATGCTGAGCACGCGACAGCTGGCAGAGCCCTACAGGCAATAGCAGACATTATCTGGCCTTGTAGGAGTTGGGAGACACATCTAAAACCAGTTGCTGTTACCATCTTTTGGTCCAAGATCCTGGCCCAGTCTACCCTGGGCCCCACATCAGGGATGTTCAGTTGTTCATAGAGGGCCCGGTACTCTGCGCACAGCTGCGTCACGCGATCGTGGAGCTGCTGAATGCTGCCAAGGAGAAAAGGCACGTGTCTGTGACAGTTTTCAAGGGGCAGAACCAAGGTGGGGTTTGCAGAGCCTAGATTTCACCCGTAAGACCCAGGCTACTTTGTTGTCCCTTTGTGACACTGGCCTCCTTCAGCAGTGGAGGCACTTGTCCTGGTGCTCTCCATCTCCAGGGATGTCTCAGGAATTACAACCCAAGAGGAAGCTGCATGGAGATCAGGGCTGTCCCTTCCCAGCTAGAAAACAACTCTTCCCTCTGGATTTCCACCTAGAGGGGCTGGAGAGCAAAGGGGAGCAAAGCACCAGAGGCCAACTGAAGCTCTTCTCCCGTTCGAACACCCAACTCTGCTTGCCTGAACAAAAGGCATTCATTTTAGGAAAGGCAGAGGAAAGGGGGATCTGTCCTGGGAGTGGGGCCACATTTTAGCTCTGCATTTTTCTGGTACCTTTTACAAGAGCTCCTAAATAAGACTGGGGACTCTTGGGTGATCGCTCTGGCAGCCACCCTGCACACCACTATCTTGACAATATATTGGCAGAAGCCCTAATTTTAAGGCTAAAGTGTACGGGAACAAGGGTGAAACTCTACCTCTCATGGCAATGACCGGAGCTCAGCCTCGATCCTAGGAGGGTTCCCAGTTGCTCGGTGCCCCCGTGACACCAGTCCCCCCAGCTGTACTCACTCTTTCTCTATCTCAGTAGCCTGAGGGTGTTTCAGCCGCTTGGCGCGGTCCACATCCAGAAAGAGGTCCTTCAGCAGGATCTCTGCTTCCTTCAGGTTCCTGGCGTTCTCCTGCTGGAACTCAAAGGCCTTGTTCTTCTGATGATTGCTAGTATCCTGCAGACCAGGGAAGAGAGAAAAAAGCCTGGTTGGACCACACAGGTCTCACAACGTTCTCCTGGGCCAACACAGAGGGTCTGCATGCTCAACACACCGACCACAGAGGAATGCTGGTGCAAGGGTGCAGCCGAGGAGCGTATGCCCAGCCAAACTGCCAGCTTTAGCATGTCTTCCACCCAGGCGACCAGTGTGGGTCCAGCTGGCTGTCTGCCTCTGGGTTCGCTGGGAGGCACAGGGCTATGCTGCTGTAGGTGAGACAGCCTTGGCTGTGGGAAGCATGAGGCACTGAGCAGAAAGCATGGAGGCTAGAATTTGGGAGGCCCTGGTATGCAGCCCCAGGGGCTGGGAGGTTCTGCAGGGTGCTCTGTTCCTCCCCAGCCTCGAGTCAGCCCCCAAACCTGCACCAGCAAGCTGATGCACAGAGCAGACACCTGACCTGTTATCTTAGACACCACGTTTCTAGGCAAAGCCTTTCACCTTCCCACCACCCTCTGCCACAACTCACCTGCTTGAGTCTGGACTGTGTCTCCAGGATGTCCTTCTCCACCTGGTCAGCATTTGTCTGCATGCGGGAGATGAGCACGGCCAGCTCATTTGTTGATGACCTGAGAGAGGGAGCAGCAAAAGCAGATGGGTGGGTGAAGGCAATCCTCACTCTCTTCATCACTGCCCAGGACCTGACACCGGTGTGGCTCTTCAGACCTTTCCCCCATGTCCTCCTGGTCTCCAAAGAAAGAGTCTAAGCTGTGGCCAAGGACAGCAGGCAAGTTGTCGGTGCCTGGCTGTTGCCTTCAGCCAAGTGAAGGTAAGAGGTGGTGTGTTCAGAGCAAGCGAGCGGTGGCTTTTTGCACACCATGCAGCTTATCTGCACAACTCCTTGCTGCAGGACACTGCAGATGCTCAAAAGTTCATGTGGATTCAAAAAGTAGTGGAAGGAAAAAAAAACCCCAAAAAAACCAAACCCAAAACACAAACACCCCCCAAACCAAAAAAAAAAAACAAACAAACCACCCACCAAAAAAATACAACAAAAAAATTGCTGTAGGGCTCACAAATGCATCGACACCACATCTGGGTTGGGAAGACCCAAAGCCACAGACAGCTGAAGGCCAGGAGAGCACCTTGCAGATGCAGCACAGCATGCTCGCCCTGTTTGGAGGTGCTTCCCTGGTGGCTGCCCTTGGCTGCTGGTAGAGGTGGGTGAGATGGCCCTTCAGCCTGACCCAGAACTGCCTTCCTATGGTCTTGTTTCATGCAAAGTGCCCTGCGGTTCAGCCCATTGAGATGCTGGAGAGCCCAGTGCCACCCCAGGACCAGGCTGCAGTAGACAAGGACTTGCTATGCAGACTCCAAGCCCCTCTGGGCACTGTGTAGGTCATTGCAGTCATGCGGCTTTCAGGGCTTGGGGATAAATTTCCCAAGGCCATAGCACAACTACCAGCCCTCCTCGCCCCAGTGAAGATTCACTGAAGGTCCCCATCAGACCATTCCCTATTGTCTCTCACCTTGGCGTCATCACACAACCGATGGTTACCATCACAGCCCTCATTCAATCGCTGCTATCGTGAATGAGTGCCGAGAGCCTTACTGAAACAGCTGGATCCAGAGCCCGCAGCAAGGCATGGGATGGCTCCCAAAGCTCCCTGCGGACAAGGAAGCACAAGCCTTGGTGCCACCTTTGTCCTCCTGTCCTGTTGTTACTAATAGCACCTGCCCTTGAGGACAGTGCTGGCCCTACCCTCCAGGCAGGGAGAGTGCAGCACTGCCAGGATGTGGGCAAGCAGAGGCGGGAGGGTGTGGATCGATAGCATCACCCAGGGACTCGAGCCTTTGGATGACTACTGATGGGACAAAGTTCAGCAGAGGCTCAGCTCGGTTACGTGCTGTCTCTGGGGTCTGAGACCAGAAGGAAAGAGTTTGAGCTGCAACAGTGGGACATTGCACGGGGGTCAGTTGGTACAAACTGCCCTGTGCCTTTGGTGCAGGAGGAAGGTAGGAGAAAGGTGAAGTCCTGCAGCAGAGCCATCCACAACTGCTCTTCAGCCATGTGGTTTCCTTCCTAGCCCCCCAAGTCCAGCAAAGGACCAGGGGAAGTGGTTCCCTTAATGTCTCTGTCATTGCTCCAGCTCATCATAGCTCGAGCTATTCCAAGGTTCATACCAAAGGCTACAGCAGATGCTGGGATATTCATTTATTACAGCCCCAAGTGACTGTAAAGTGCCAGTGACTGTTATGGTCACCTCAAGCCAAGCACTCAGATGCCACAGGCGGAGCCCATGTTTCAAGTTAGCTCAGCCCACACCGACCACGGCCGAGCCCGTGTAGCTCCAGAGGCACAGTCCCAGCGCTCCTGCTCACAGCATCCTCTTGTCCCCTTTCTCCGACTCCTCCCTTGTTTTTGATTTCCCAAGAGGGTGGCGTGGGCCTGCGACGCAGCAGCTCCCAGCTCCCTCGGGGGCTTTGGGTTGGCAGTGTCTCCTGGCCATGCCTCAGCTTCCCTGCCTGCGAAATGCACGTCTGCAAAGTAAACGGGGGACTGCTGCGCTCTGGCAGTGCCCCCTTCTACAGGGTCTAATTCCAGGGGTCACGGAACCAAAGAGCCCAAGCAGGGCATTCATCATCATCATCATCAAAGCATCACTGTCTGCTACAACCGGTCTCTTATATCCCGTTAAACATCCCTCCTACCCCATCTGTGCCCCATGGATGCCTTTCCTGGGGTAGACTGCAGAGCTCAGGGAGGCAAAGGGTGGCCCCAGGTCCCAGCACAACAGAGTGGATGGGAGCAGTGCAGAGCCAAGGACTTGGTCCCTCTGAGCCTGAGCATGCAGGAGGCTGGAAGTCCTAGGAGGTCCCCCCTCCCCAGGAGGTTACACAATCTCCCACTCATCCCCGACACGCCTGGAATGAGGTGGTGTCCCATGAGCAAATACTTGAGCACCACCCAAATTTCCTGCCCGGGCTCTCTGCACAGGGAGGAGAGAGAGTGAGTCATGGGCTGGCCGCCATCCCAGGGGATGGACGCCTCTCCCCATGCGCCGGGGGGAGTCTGTCCGCCCTGAGAGGTCTGGCTGAATTCAGCTCCCGCCTGGGAAAATGGTGAATGGGGTGTCCAGTTTGAGCCCCGTTGTGATGTGGCCAGATACCTCTGTGCAGCTCCAAGAGGGGAGAAGACAGGATCCATCCTTCCCAGGGAGGGTATGTCGCAAGTAAAATCCTGCTTATTCCTGGTGGCACCCCCTTCCTGGCTGAAGGAAAGAGTGGGACACCATATCTCTTGGTTCACAAGGCTCCACACACAAATCAGCTCTGTTTAGGCCAAGCCCCAACAAGACTATGGGCTCCAGCCCAAGATCTCAAAGATCTCAACAACCTCCCGGTCACAGGGGCTCAGCCTTGCCCATCCCCAGCCTGCGCTGCATGAGGCGCCTGGGGTTAGAAACGAGGATGCTCTTGCAAACAACCTGATCTTCAGGGAAGAAGTGATGCTTCCTGGAGAGCATCATCCCAGGAGCAGAGGAGGTCTCTCCTGCGTGTCCTGGAGTGGAGAGCCAGGAGGCGTCCATACCGGCCAAGGGAGGAAGCCTGGCAGAAGAGGAGACTGAGTCCCTGTAGCCAGCAGCCAGGCTGGAAGTGGCTCTCCAGCCCTGCAAGCAGCCAAACCACTGCAAAAGCATAGTCTGGATGCTTGAGGAGCACTGAAGCCAGCTAGGGGAGGTCCTGGGAGGAGAGGGGTGTCTACATACTGTCCTGGAGGCCAGAGTAAGTCCTGGTGTATGAATGGAGAAGCCATCTGTCCTCAGCTGAGCCTCCCACCCTCACCATGCTCCTCACTTGAGTTAGGAGCGATGCTGAGGAACCCACTCGATCCATGCACACTTAGAGAAGTGCCCAAACCACCACAGACCTTCCTATCCCAACCATGGACCATGCTGAGAGGAATGCAAGCTTCTCATGTCCATGCCAACACCCATCCACACAGCCTGCGGTGACACGGAAGCATCACCATCCTTCCTCAGGGCTCTCCCTCCTGCCCCATCCCTGCTGCCCCTGGGAGAAGACCTCCCTCAACGAGAGCTGAACACAGCCGGGCACCACGTTTCAGGGTGAAGATGAGGACACTTGGGCTGCAGAGAGGCAGCCTGGCATCAGATGGGGTATGAGAAGCCATGAGCTCGCCCGTGCTCATGTTGGGCATCCCTCAGCTTCCTGGAGCACAGGCCCAACTCCACTCATGGTGCATGAGTACAGCTGCAGCCCCGAGATGGTTGAGGGCAAGGCTCGGCAGAGCTTCTCCTGCTCCTCCTCCTCAAGAGCCAGGGCAGGCCTCCTCCCTAGGGCTATCTCATGCCTAGAAGAGGCAGAGCACTATTATTATCATTATTAATTGGTTCATTTCTCATACCACTTTCTGCCTCCTAGACAGTCCAACTGCACACAGTGTCTCTCAGCAGGAGCAGGACTGTCCCCTGTTCCCAGTCACTCCTGCCAGAGCACATTTGGGCAGGACCACAGCACCCACCCTCTTCAGTCCCCAACCCGCCCCGTCCCTTCCTTCAAGGCAATGTTGCTTTAGGGCCACAAGGCAGACCCCAAAGCTGGGTGTATTCTCCCCAACACGCAGAAGTCCTCGCACGCTCTGATCTGCCAGCCTGAGCCATTCACAGCATGCCACCAACAATCCCCCACCAGTGCTGGGTTAGTCCCCTGGGCCCGTGGCCTGTCCCCCTGGGGACCACGCTGCTCTAGACTGATCAGAGGGAGGCAGTGGCAGAAGCAGCAATCCCAGGAGACGTTTAAACCAGGAGATGACTTGCCATCCACCTCCAAAAAACACCCACGGCCTTTGTCAAGATCGCACCTGGGCAGCCAGTCCAGCCAGATCTGATTCAATTCCACCTTCTCATGAGTTTTCCCTTTCAGCCCCACAGCGTGCCTCCTCCTAGAGCAGGGCACAGCCAGGATGTTCCTCGGGGACAAACCTGCGCTTATTACCACCTTGCTGGGATGCATCCACCGAGTGAGACCTGGGAGGCGGGATGCTCAACACCATGGTCCCAAGGACCACAATGAGGTACCTCTCTAGGGGTCCATGCCAGGAGCGGCACCTACTAATCGGGAACCCCCGGAGGCATGGAACCTCAACTGCTGCTGATGTTCTGGCCTCAGGGTCACCAAGAGAGCTATGGGCCACCAACATTTTCTTGGGGCCAACCTTCATTTTCTCAGCTAATATGGGTGCTGACCAAGCCCCGGGCCATGGCCAAACCAATTAGCCTTTGTCTGGTGGTTGGTGCCTCCTAAAACAAGCACAACTAGCTCTGTAATTGCCGTGCTTCTGGCTCCAGCCTCCATCCCGCACAGGGAAGAGGTGTGAGGTCTCGCTGGGAAGTGACTCCAGTTATCCCGAGAGACTCAGGCTGGGGCAGAATCCGTCCCAAACCGTCCTGCAGCTCTACAGGGGCTGCAGCAAGCTGTCCCAGGAAGCCTCACATGAAATCCCCAGCCCAGGTTGGGAAGCCAGCATGCAGCAGAGGCTGAGGAGGTGGATAGATTGCATTAGCAAGACTCAAAACAGAGGCTGACGCAGCTCCGGGGCTTCTGGGGAGGTGTCTCACTGCAGTCAGGCTCTGATGAAGACTTGGTGTTCAGAGAAGCCCCAGATCTGTCTTCGTGATGAGTTTGAGAGTGCTCAGCACCACTGAGGCAGAAGCTTCCTACGGTGGGGCAGGGGACCAGCTCCCGACATCCACATGGGGAAGCCTCAGCCTTTGCTGGGAGCCCCCTGCTCCCCAGGTCCTGCTGCCCTGCCCAGCAGCACTGGGCCACCACCCTTCTCAGAGGCTGTTTGCTAACATTGGGTTTGTCCCCCATAAACGGCGCGGTTGGGTGCCAGCACCGTGCTGTGTCCACCCAGGCATCGGTACACACATCATCCCGGGCTGCTGCCGTTGGGGGTCCCGAGTGATGGGGCCAGCACCGCCTTCTCCCTGCAGGTCCCCTCCTCCTCAGGACAACCCCCCCCTTGCAATTTCATCAGCCTCTAACCCTGGGCTGGGGACAGGGATTCCCGCAGAATCAGTCCACTAACACTAGGAAATGCAAAATTGCTGAGGAAGCCCGAAAATAACCCTGCGTTAGCAACTGCAGCTGAAGGGAGGGATGCTCTGCAGGAGCACCCCCTCCCAGAGGACACCCTGCTCCTAGGGAAACATCCTGGTCCCATCACGCATCTTGCTCCCAAAAACTTAGGGAATCTCTTCAGAGGGGACATGGCTGTCAGATCCTTTTGGTGCCGCCTCAGACAGACCTGAAAGAGGCAACCTCAGCTATTTGACCTGCAGAGACCCAGCCTGTCACCAGGATGGATTAGAGCAGTCACCAGCAAACCCACTCCTCACCCATCTTCACCACCTGAGCAGCACCAAACGGAGCACCCCTCTCCAGGGATCCTAGTTCCCAGGGCAGCATCACACCAACCTCACACAATCAGCCAGTCCGGGGAGCTCAAATCCAGGCTGGTATCTGCTTCGCCATCGAGCAGAGCCTGCTCCACCCAAGCAAAGAGGCAGCGTCTGTTCTCCCTACTCCTACCTGCCCAAAAGGGGCTTTGCACCTCCCTGCTCAACCAACACAGCTCTGAGGAGATCTCCAGGCACTGGACATCCCAGGGGCTGCACAGATACTTCTGGGCTGGAGCACAAAGCCCACCAAAGACAAGGACACCAGCCGGGCAGCGTGTTTTGGCATCAGCTCGCAGCAAGTCCCAACTTTCTGCCTGCTCCACAAAGAGGTTCTCGGGGTGGCTTAAGAGACATCGAGCGCTCTTCCCTCATCTTCCCCCATGGTCCACAGGACAGCTGTGAGAGGAGAGGAGTCGCACTTACTTGCTAGGCTTGACAGGGGAACCTCTGTTGGGGGAGCTTCTGCTTGGGGAGCCTTTGCCCACCCCCTTGAACATGTTGGTGAGGTCCTAGCTGGTCTCCCGGAGTCTGCAAAGTCGTCGTGGGCGCTGGCTCTCTGCTCCGGTCTGTCGGGATGGAATGACAGGACTCAGCGAGGGAAGGTCGGCAGCGCGCTAAAGAGCAGTTTCTGGGAGGCTCCTCCCCAAACGCAGGTGAGCAGCAGCAGCAGCGGAGATGGAGGCACATATGAAAAAATGACTCGAAAAACCAGTTTGGGGTGGAAAGAGCAGAGCCCCAGCCGGAGAACGGGAGACCTCGCCCTGGTTCGGAGAGTGTTTTGGCACACACAGCCACAACCGTGCAGCAGTTCCCCAGCGGAGGGGCAGAGAGCACGGCCTTTGCAGGGAGGAAAAGGCTGCAAAGGTGACTTTGAGGGAGTGCACTGCCACTGCTGAAAGACATTTTTAAGCATCTTCTTGCATGAACGTTTAAAATGCTAGAGAAGTAGCAGAAGTCCTACGGACGAAGCCAACCAAGAGATCTACCAGGCAGCAGCGGCAGTTTGGGAATCACCAGTTCACAGAATGTGATGTTATTTTGCAGTTCAGTATACTTTTGGCCCAGGCTCAGCACAAGGTGGCCCCGGCTCCTGGCAAAACGCCAAGGGCTCATGGCAGAACTAAGGTCAGCAGCTCCAGCCCGGCATCACAGGAGCCTCAGCCAGCGGGATTCAGGCTCTGGGACAAACTTGGGCACCAAAGACCTGGGTCTGAGGCTCTACCTAGACACCCCGTCTACACAAGGCCTTAGAGCAGGCCTTGCCTCTGGGCAGCTCTTTCCCCTATGGAGCAAAGGTTCAGAGTCCCAACTGGTTTCCAGCACAACTGGTTTCCAGTACAGCCCAACAACATCCTGGCATCTCCATGGCTCCTGGGGTTGCCCGTCCAGGCTGTGCTGCATGGTGGGGCTGCCCAGCCCCACAGCTCTCCTAAACCACAGCGAGGGCTGGCCACTGTCTACATCCTCTTGGTTGCAGATAAAGCAAAGTTCAGTTTCCCACAAACCAGGAACCCTGTGTTTCAGGCTGATCCAGCACGGATCCTGCAGTGACATGGGATCGTTATCCAGTGCAGGACCAGGGAGGGAGGGCAGAGGATGGAGGAGGAAGGGGGCGGGAGTGCATGGGGCCCACAGCCCCCACGTAAGCACCAGCCACCCATGATGCTGACACAGGTTTGTGGCTGTTCTTCTCCATTTCATGTGGCCCAAGAACAGCCCAAGGCCAGACGGAAAGGCCTGGGGTCCCTCGTCACTTCCTGGGTGACCTCTTTGTCCTCTTGAAATTGGCACAAAACAAGTCATGCTCATCTCAGGAGAGAGGGAAAGACATGTGTGGGACAAGGCTCCTTTGCAAGGGATTTGCGTTCTGCTATGGTTTTGCTCTTCTACAAGCTGCAAAGCCCTACCTTTTCATGGTGGTATTACAGCTTGGGCCCTGTTTCTCACACCAAGATCTCAAGAAGCATGAAGACAGGAGGTCACCCCAACTCAAAGCACTGGGAGGCAGCTGGTGTGGACCTTAGGAGGAGGGGCGACCTCTCCTCCAAGGGGGCTGGAGTTAACAGAGACCTGCTTCAGGGCTGTGTGGACGTCTACAGACAGGATGGAAAGCTGTTGCTGAGAGATCACCCCTTTGCCATTAACATCCAGCTGACCAGTGACAGCAGCGATGCTCTTTGACTGGAGCTGCTGGAGAGCCCTAGGGAGGAGGAATGATAGAATCATAGGATGGTTTAGGTTGGAAGGGACCTTAAAGATCATCTAATTCCAACCCCCTGCCATGGGCAGGGACACCTCCCACTAGACCAGATTGCTCAAAACCTCATCCAGCCTGGCCTTGAAAACCACGAGCCCACAGGACCAGACCCTGCTACATTTGCATACAAATGCTTAAAGCGAGCTGAAGCCTTGCCAGCGACAAGAGTTGAGAGCATTTAAGGCCAAGTAGACCTCAGTTTGTACCCACGCAAAACAGGAGCACGCAGAAGGCCCGTGGCTGCGTGGGACAACCCCTTCTCTGCAGGGCTGTTTGCCCAAGCCAGGAGGGGATCAATCCCCCGGGAATTCAAAGGCAACTAAATGGAACGAGATCGACTGCCTGTAATCCCCTGGAAGACAGCATGCTCGCACGTGGCGGAAGTTCTAAGAATTAACACAAAAAGCAAACCAAGCACATACCAACACCCGCCCCCCTCCCCGGACAACCTGCTTCCCCAGCCATCCATCACTCACAGCCTGGAGCCGAGGGCTGGAGCTCCTCACCTGCAACGCTTTGAAACAGCACCTTCCTCTCCTCTGTTTAACGAGACAGAGGTGTGATCCTTCCCCCGGCCAAGTCCCCGGCTGGCAAGGATCCCTCGGAAAGACAGAGCGTTTTGAAAACTAATACTCTTTGATCTCACCCTTGGGCACACACAGACGCACGCTCCCACAGGCAGCGGCAACCTCCGTGCCGTACGCAGACGGGACAGATAAACACGGGGCTAATCTCAGGGCCGACGCGAGAAGAACCAGCGCGCTTGGCAGAGGAGCGCCCGTCGCTCGCAGACACCGGCTGGAAAGCTGGGCCAGATCCCGCCTGGTTCCGAGCCCTGGTCCAGGAGCGATGCTGAGCATCCAGCCTGCCTCACCGCCGCCAAGGGACCTGCCTCTTCCTCGCTCAGCCAGACATGGTGGGAGGAGAAGAGGCAGAGCCAGCCCGCTTGTCCCACACAGAGCCCGTGCGAGGGGGCTGCGCTTTGCTGCCTGCTCGCCTGCCAGAGCAAAGCCCCACGGGGTCTGTCACCATCCCAGCCTCAGGGAACACGAGTGGCCGGGAGAAGCCATAGGCAGAGCCGAGGATGGCTCTGGTGTGCAGGTCTTGCTGGCCCAGCGTCCGGGTCACCACATCCAGCCCAGCAGGAGTTTCTGCTGCAGCCCGACACCTGCGGCCAGGGGAGGGATGATCTACTTGTCCCCAGCCTCCCCCACCCTGCGATGACCACCCCGACCTGCGCAGCTGAAGGGGATGTCGCTGCAAGAATCCTGGGGGGAACGCTTGCCATGGGCACTGCTTGCTTCAGCCCAGCTCGCTTCCACATCCTCAGCGGGTTTTGTTCAGACCAGCCCCAGTCCTGCCAGGGCAGAGTACCATGGTTAACCCAGGCCCTGCAAGAAGCAACAGGCAAGGAGACCAGTTCGACCAGTTCTGCACCACAGCTACGCACACAGCTGTGCCTGGCACTTGGACCTGAGCCCAAGAACCCTGGGCAGAACCGCCCCACCACGTACTTGCTCCTCTGCAGCTGGAAGCCCAAGCACAGATCTCCAAGAAGACCATCTGAAACAGCATTACCAAGGGCCTCCCACCTCCTGGCCACCACCCCACCCCAGACAGGCACCCCCCCACCCCAGCTATATTTCCAACGGGATCGCTCTGCACTGCAACAGGGACTAAGCTCCCTGCCACCGCAGCTGGCAAAGCTGCCTCACCCAGGTGAGATCATCCATGGGGAGGATGGGTCAGGGGCGGGCAGCCTTCCTTTCATTCCAGATGGACCAACCTCAAAACGCTGCCGCTGATCTACAGACAAAGCCAATCCAAGAGAAGGTTGGGTCTTGAGGGGGTTAAGTCTTGCCCAGGCAGGTCCCCAACGAGGCTACAGCTCACTTTAGGGGCTGAGACGTATCTCCTGGGGGTATAGACCTGGGGCTGGCTGCTCTGGCAGGGCTCCAGACACAGCAGGAGATGGTATGGGAAGTCACATCATAATCATTGTATTCGCTTTCCAGAACAGGATCTGGGGATTCATCCCAGTAGCCTGGAGCTGTGCCAGGATGCAGATGCCGGGTTTTACGGAGCACTCACATAACCAGATGCTGCTACACAGATGAGTAGGTCGCCTGCAGGGACAGATAGCAGGTACAGCTGCGTAGAGGACCTTGGTGAGCCGGTAACGTTTCAGGGAAGGGAGATTTCAGGAACAATCTGGACTAAACTTTTGTAAGAAACTGGCAGAGGAGGAGTTTAGAGGATGGCGTGCCTTCGTTATCAGGCAGGTCTCTCATAAGTTTTTACAGAGGAGATGACGGCTTAATATGACCGATAAATGATTTACCTGTTAAGACCATTTGCCCTTCTGGCTGATGACATACTTGCCTTCTCTGCGCCTCTCCTCACCGCCCTCTGCACACCAGTCCTCCGGCTGAGTTTTCTTCCCACTTCACCTCCTTGCTTTTGAACTTCTTCGTTCTTGAAATCATTCTCCTGGGAAGCGATGTGCTGAGATCCAAGCAACGAGCAGAGCCCTTACGCTGCACAAGCCTCTCACATCACACCACCAAGAGCTGCTGCTGACCAGGCACCGCAGGAAAAAACACAGTTAAGGTCTTAAATGACCCTATAGAAGTGGTGGGTGCCAACAGCGGCACAACGGGAGGACCTTTACAACAAATTGAACGGTTGGGAGGTGGAAGGAGAAAAGCAGGAACCATCAGTGAGCACAGATGCAGGAGGGTGGTTGGGGTTTAGTCTTCAATACACAAGGAAACCGCCTTGATTTGTTCATAAAACACCACCTATGGCAGAGCAGTAAACACGTCTCCTCACCCCGGTAAAGCCCCTGCTAATGATCACCCATATTTACACCAAGTAAAACCAAGGGCCCATCTCACCAACCGTCCTGTCCAGCAGCACCCACCACCACGTCCCCATGGACAACGTTAGGAGTTTCACGGCTGTGTGGTCAGACAGGCAGCACCCAGCAGCTGGAGGAGCGTTCCCTGCTCTCTCATCTTCGCTCCCATGAAAAAGCAGAGGCAAGTCACAGGCGCTCCTGCCTGCGCTCAGCATCTGACTTGTATTTCCAATAGTTTCGGAGAGATGCGTGAGGCTGCACAGAGGCAAGAGCCCCCTGTAGCACTGGCAGATGCTTTGCTACACGGAGATTCGGGCTGTCCTCAACGAGAGGGAAACCCTCCTAAGAGTCTCCAAAGCCATGGAGAACAGCAGAGCATGAAGAGCAGCCATGGCAGTCAGGAGCCACGGGCCCCCAGACACTCACCACCGTGGGAAGTATCAGAGCCTGTTCCCAGCGTGCACAAGTCAGCCTCCGTTTTCCTTACAGACACCAGGGATGGGCATCTTTTTGTATAATTTTTATTGCAGCTCTTTTTCCTGCTTGTGGAGCAGTTTTCGTACGAGCCAAAGTGAAACTCCAGAGCCTCGGAATAGCCTGCTTATTTTAAAAAATTGCCACCCCACTGGGAAAATAGGACACTTGATTTTCTTAAGTCTAAAATTGCTCCGTCCTCAAACCTTGTTTTGCTTTCCTTTATCTTTATCAATTGATAAGCAGAGGGGAAGTGCAAAGGCCCCCGCGCTTCTCCCTGCAGGTCTGATTAAGACCCATTAAAAAGCTTCCTGGGACGGGGCTGGGCTCAGCACCCTGCCAGCATCAGCAGAGCAGAGCGGGCTTCGGCTTCAGAGCCGGCTCCGCGCCAAGGGACCTTTCCCCAGAAGACCAGAGGAGGCCAAATCCAGCACGGCTCCCCCCGGCACGAATGGGAAGTCCCGGTCCTGCTCCTTTGTATCTCACTAAATACAGAGGACCTTTGCGCCACGCCGTCGTGGTAACAGCTCAGTCCCAAGGCTTTTATGGACTACTCATCCCCAGACCCTTCAGACATCAAAAGGACCTGCCCGCTTCCCACCCCATCGCCTCTCCAGGCTCGTTACAGCATCCCGCACCTTCTTCTGAGTTTAAGCCCTAGAGCTAATGAGCAGGCCATCACGGCAATTCCCTACAGCAGCTAATGCGTTAGCCTAATTTTCCTCTCCCCAGAGGATTAGCAAGGCTGTAATAGCACTAAATAAATTCACTAATAGCAGATTCTCAAGACACTTTGTCTGGAAAACTTGTTTACAACTTACAGGACGCAGCCTGCAAATTTGGCTTTATTATCCGTTGACACTGCTGAAGGGAGCTGCTCCCCAAACATGGTGATTGGATCTGAACAAGATGTGTCCTAGATCATTAACCAGGCAATGAGAGGTAATTAAACACCTGCCTGGAAAGGCAACCTTCGCACACACGGCACAGCTGGGGAAGCACCCTGTGAAATCAGGGTGGGAGATCGGAGGGTTTGGACTAGGTTTCTTTCATGTCTCCCCAAAAAACTGCTTTGCTCAAACAGCAGCGCCCTGGAGAAGGGACCGTCCCCTACAAACGCTGGGCTGGAGCACCAGGCAACGGACTCACGTCAGGGTGATGGAGAGCGAGATGCGAGGATGGGTTTGTTCTCCTCTGTGCCTCCACGCTCGAGTGCGCCGCAAAGGCCCTGTAATGGGCAAAACCACCCGCAGGATGTTATTTTGTAGGTAGTGGCCAGCTGAAACACCTGTACCTGGAGCCGCTCAAAGGCGTACCTGCTTGGGAGAAGAACTTCTGGCCCCAATACCGATAGCTGAATAAAGGAGAAGGCGTTCGGAAGAGAGAGGTCCAGGCTGGAGCACCCCATTTAGCCTGAAGGGCATTAGGAAGGAGGACGCTCACACACCAGCTAGGAAGGATCCTGCTTTCGCACTCCCTCCAAACCAAACCGAGCCCGTGGCACGCTCCGCCTGCAGCCCAGGGCCGGAGGGAAGAGGAGATAAATCCTTGCCGGGTGACCGAGGCAGGGGACAGAGCGGTGACCTGCTCTGGCGGGGAGGTTGGACTAGATGATCTCCAGAGGTCCCGTCCAGCCCCTGCGATTCTGTGACAGCCCCTGCAAACCAGCTCCCGGGCGGGAGGGCAGCGCTGGCGTCCAGCCCGTCTTCGGGGGCAGCAGCCAGGAGCGTCACGGAGCTGGGGTGGCTCACGCCGCCGCCGGCCGGCTCAGAAGCCCCGAGTGCTTTTCAAATCAGACCCGGATCTCCCGCAAAGCGCCATTTTTGAGCTGCTATCGCCTGCTTCGGCGGCGAGTGTTTTTGTGTCACAGGCAGGGAGCGGAGCGGGATGAATCTGTCTGCCACAACCGATTCTGCACGACCAGGCTTCGCCTTCCCCGACTTAATTGGATGCTCTGAGAAAATTAGACGTTCTCCCACTTCTGTGGAAAAAGGCAAGCATTGAAGGTAATTTAGAGGCTTTGATGCTGCTCTTTAGTCATTCGGGCACCACAGCCACCACGGCATCGCTCCCTGGACTGACCACGGGCTGGGGATGAGAGTCACTAATCCACACGCACAGCGTGTGAGCCTCGGGCAAACCGCCGAGTCTCTGCACGGACACCACCGGCCCTCGGCGCGGCAGGGGAGGGACAAGAAGACTATTTCTAGAGCAAGAATTTTAACTTTAATAACCCCAGCCCCACGGGTGGCCAGCAGTGGAGGAGTTTGCCACAGATCATAGCACGGCAGTGCCAAGAAAAGCTAAGTACAACGCCAGGACCTGGGTGTGAATTTGAATTTGATGGCACTGGAGCACATGAAAGCTGCGCCCAAGGCCACGCGCGCACAACAGACATGCAAACTACAGCCTTTGAAAGTGGTTTTAAACCTCCCTCTCTGAGACATTACTGCTTTTTAGGCCAGAGGTGGGAAGGTTTTCACCCCAGGTTACTCGCAGCAGCCCAGAGCAGGGCTGGGGACGCGGCGGGGAGGACAGACACAGCCACCTCCCTCCCACGCAGGAATTTGCGCTTGGGCTTAGCTCTAACCCAAACACTGTAATCTGGTGCTCAGCGTACAGCGAGGCACTGACCATTCACTCCTCGGTGCAGAAAATAAATCCCCAACACAAACAAAAACAAAAAGTGAGGAAGAGAAGGCTCCAGGGAGACCTTAGAGCCCCTTCCAGTGTCTGAAAGGGGCCTACAGGAAAGCTGGGGAGGGGCTTTTTACAAGGGCATGTAGTGATAGGATGAGGGGTGATGGCTTCAGACTGGAAGAGGGGAGACAGATTAGATCTCAGGAAGAAATTTTTCACTGTGAGGGTGGTGAGACACCGGCCCAGGTTGCCCAGAGCAGCTGTGGCTGCCCCATCCCTGGAGGTGTTCAAGGCCAGGTTGGACGGGGCTTGGAGCAACCTGGTCTGGTGGGAGGTGTCCCTGCCCATGGCAGGGGGGTTGGAACCAGATGATCTTTAAGGTCCCTTCCAACCCAAACCATTCTGTGATTCTATAATTCCATGCCACTCCAGGTGTTTGGGCTGGATGCTCCATCGCAAGGACCCCCTGGTTCTGTCCTCACCCGAATCCCACCACGATCCACTTCCACGAGAGATGGGATTTTTGCAGCAACAGCAGCAATTACCGGACGGGGGGTTCAGGTGACTTTGCAGCGGGATAGCAGAGGACCGAGACTCTCCTTGGACACAAAGCAGCACACTCAGGCCGAGGAGACCTCAAGACCTCACCCAACGGGAGAGGGTCAGGGAGCGGCTGCATTTCACAAACCTGTTCACCCTCGGCGCGGTTTGGGTGAGCCCAAGAAGCGAGAGCCCAGCACGAAGCTTTGCTGTAGGTGTGTCCCTCCGAACCGCTGCGTGATCCGCTCCCGGAGCATGGAGTCACTCCACACCAAATCCTCCGGGTGCCAGGGCCAGAGGGGTGGCCGGGGCCGGTCGCAGGAAGAAGAGGGACTTGAGCAGTGACCCAGGTTTCTGAGCTGGGCTGGACAGGCAGCGGCGGCGCTGCCCAGCCACTTCCTCAGTTCGGAGCAGGGGAGGGAGGAGAAGGCAAAGCAGGCACGGAGACCTGCTGCCGCTCCTGCCTCAGCCCCAGGAAAGCTCAGAGCCACAGGCTGCTACAAGCCCACCACTGCCCAGCAGCTTTCAGGATCGTTGTCCGCTTCCTATTCTATTACATCCTTCCTCTTGGAGCTTCCTATTATACACCGGGGGCACCCACCACGCATTCCTCCCACCCGGATCAGAAAGAGCTCTGACTTGGCAGGCAAACCAGGCTCCAGCTCTTCTTACACTTGAAAACAGCAATCCAGTCCTGGAGAAAGAGGAGCAGCCATATACAATCGAGAGCACATCAAATCACTCCTTTAAGTGAGCAAACTCCCAATTTACACCCCGAGCTCACCACCATGGGGTATTTGTGCTTATATCTCCAACGGGGCAGTTGACAAGAGCTACACGGGAGCACAGGCATCTCTCAGCAGATGCATCTTCTCCCAAGAACCAGTTCTACTCCCTCCCACTGTAGGTGGACAAGGACTTCCCACACCTCAACTCCAGGAACTGTAGCCCTTCGCTGCCAGGTGTATCCGATGCAGGCTGCCAGCCGAACCGGCAACCAGCGCATCCAGGTCACCCAGCCACAGAGGCCCCAGAGACCTCGCTGCCAGCGCTCCCCTGGGACACTTCCTATCTGAAGCAGCTTGCATTAGACAGCAGTGATTTCCTCTAGTAACACACCGATTTCCGTTAAAAATAGCCCCAATTCCTTGTTTTAAAAAGCAGGCAGAGACTGTTATTTAGGAGCTCTCAGGCCAGACTATTCCTATCCCACGTCACCTCTCATTTCTCTCTTTTAAACTGCCCAGTTTGTCTGACGCTCATCATTTCTGCTATGTCCCCCTAGTCCCTCAAGACCGAGCCATTGTCACTAGACCCCTCGCAGTGCCTGACCAGAAGTGAACACTGCCCAAGACACAGGCGTATCAGTGATGGTGGGGCCGAGGGCCACGATGTACATCTCATTCCTATTTTAATTGATGCAATGGTAGCAGGCATGGCTAGCTCAGCCTGTAATTAAAATTCCAGTGCTCAGCCCAAAGACACTCCATCGGAAAAGTTGACTGAAAGCAATAATCTTGACCGTTCTGCTGGAGCTCCCTGTTTGAGGGCAATCATGTGGCCTACTTGCCAATTAATTGATGGAAAGAGAGCAAACACTTTAAACAGCGCAGCTTAATGAAAGAAGCTGCACTGAAATGAAAGAGCAATACGGAAGGTTTCCAAGCCCCATAAACCAGTGCTCTGCATCTTGTTCCGGCTGTTTCAGGCACAACCAACACTTGCTGGTTCCGGGGAAATCGGTTTGTTCTGCGTGTCACATCAGACACTTCACGTTCCTGCGCTGTTCCCTTGGAACTGCTGCTGTCCAAGCCTCACCTTTGCCATTCCAAGCCGCATTGCAAGGCTAAGAGCCTCAATAAACTTTGGGAGTTTGGTTTTCATCATACAGCTGACTTGAATAACAGTATTACTTTCTCCCTCCCTTTTTTCTTTTAGTTTTACACTTTTTTCCTAGTGCCTCATCAGTGCCTTCCGCATTATTGAAGTTACAACACAGCTTACAAACCCCACTCTACTCACTTCCCAGTAACGTGACATCAAAACAAATAAGCCAAGTTACCTCTGCGAACGGTGCGTGCACGTTGTTATCTGAGCCTTCAGGCAGAAGATCCTCCTCCAGAACTAAGCGGCCATTCCAGGGGTTAAGTAGCCCCAGGTGATGGCGTGACCTTGATCCTCTGAATGCTTGGGAAGCAAAGAGTGCTCGGTGTTCTCAATGCTCAACATGAACTACACGCCTCAGAGGTCAGGAATAAAACTTTATTGTTTTCAGATTTCTTATCTGTGTTCAACTAATCAGTTATCTGTCAAAAGATGTTTAACATAAGGAGGCCAATTGCTCTTAGCTTTTTCTAACAGTAACCAATTAGAAAGCGGCCGCAGTACAAGTTGCACTGGAATCAATCCAGGCATCACATAGATTTGTGGTAGGAAAGCAGAAAGGAGTTTGGTTTGCAAACCAAACGGGAGAACAGTTCTCAAAAGTGATTTGATACAAAATTCGAAAAGGAGAAAGAAGCTCAGATTAACGTACACTGAAAGAGGTACCATGAAGCAGATTAACCAGACGATGATGCCCACGCCAGTTATTGCGTGACCTTCCCTTGTCTAAAAGGAAACAGGCTTTAGGGGGAAGAGAAGTCTGTCATTCGAGACCACGTTTTCTAGAAATTGTCACCTGAAGAATAAATAGTGTTCTATGTTTCTCTTAGCTCTACGCTTCCCCTTTCTCTTTTAAAATCCCCCTGGCATCCAGAGGCAAATGGAATTAGCTAGAATACCAGAAATCCCCATTTTGTTTCCATGTCGCAAAAATTAAACACAAACAAGAAGTTCCTCCTCCTTCTCTCATCTCTTTCTGAGTACAGAGTCCTCTCGAAAGCTGCTTTGTACTTTGAGAACTCACAAATCAGATAAACTCGGAACAAAGAAGCAAAGATTCATATTGAAATAATGGGAACTGTTAATTCCCCCCATTCATCTGACATGCACCTTGCATGGAAAATTCCCGCAACAACAACCACCTGATCATTTTAAACGATTCTTCTGTTTCCACCCCTATTAACTCCGAGGCTTAAAAACAGAAAAAACACAAAGAGAAGACAAGTGGTGCAGAAGAGTTAAGGCAGCTAGAAGAAACTGCTATTTCAGTTTCGAGCTACAGACTGAATGATAACCCAAACATTGCTGGTAGAAACTTCCAAATACTTTATTTAGGAACACTTCTGCCCACGTGCTGTGTTTTTTTTCCCCCGTTTAAACGATCACAATTATGAAATTACCTGCATTTTGAAACTGCCTATCACCATAGCACCTGGGCGCTTTATAAAAAAAGCTGTCTGGCACGACAGAGATCTATCACTCAAGAACCTACCGGTCTCCTGTTGCTTATTCCTCATTTCAGGTGAAGCTACTGACCGAGGATGAACAAAAAGCAACAGATGAACTCCAGAAAAAGAACATCTTGTTTTTAGGCAAGGTTTAGATGAGAGACAAAATGAACACCGAGAGACCCAACTTCCCATGAAGAGCAAGTAGATAGTTCTAAAGCCACCGAGGAAGCTAGTTTCCCAGGAAAAGCCTTGTAGGAATAAGTTCTATACTGTATTTAGGTATTTAATAAAACATGTATCAATAAAGAAGAATCTCTTGGCTTGGGGTACAAACTCACATTATACTCCATCACAACTGGGGTAACCATTAACATTTGGAAAGGTGTTTGCCATCTTTATCAACAAGGAAAGAGGCTCTGTTTCGTCATTTCTGAATGTCACATTTTCCAAAAATAGAGAGACTTCTCTTTACATAACTATATATGCTTCTCAGTGGGGACTGGGAGTCAAAAGGGAAGAGAAGTTAGCCCCCTTGGCTATTGTTTCATAGCCTTCGTGTAGGCAGCCTCACCTTGCTGGTTTAGTTCTCCATCTACTTTTGCCTCCGTTTCCCCATCACACCCTGATTTCGAGATCAAAATACCAAATTACAGTGTCAAGTAAGGGGGCGGAGGGAGGAATCAAATTATACCTATGCCCTGGTCCATGCTAAGTAGATATGTACTGGCCCCGAACAGGCCACCGGTCACAAAGCAAGCTCCAACTTCCCCAAACAGAATGCAATTTCTCTGTGGTCCAGATTATTTTCAGCTATTTATAGTGTACGTATGTTTCCAAATAGATTGTTTGTCTTTAATATACTGGGAGAGAATGTAAGTGCACAGACATATACACAGAACACAGGGAAGAAGATGGTAAAACCTCCCTCTGTCGGTTTCAGGTGCAGATATTTGTGTCCTAGAACCTCTTGGAGCTTTTCCTTCAATACAGAATACAACCTCTGTTCCTCAGGGGGTCCTGGTTAACTTTTGAATCCAAAGATGCCCTTTATATATCCTGTGAGGCCGCTCTTGGCCTTCTGCTCCACCTTGTCCTCCAGAGGTGGGAAAGCAACATGATTAAGGGCCAGGTCAAAGAACAAGGGTTTGCATGGAATGGGCTGGAAGCCTGGAGGGAAGTGCACGAGGCTGACTTGCTTGCTGACAAGAGAAGGATCCAGACAGAAAGTCTCAAACCGTTCCGAGAGTGGCTGAAAGAAACCAATACAGAAACGCAAATTAAACATGTGTCAAATCAAAGCTGACAAAGGTCAAACAAGCAAACAGGATTAAGCAGCAACTGAGCCAACGGAAGCTGAAGTTCCCTTGAGTGACATCTTGGGCCCTTGAAAATTATTCAAACCCCTGTCAAAGCATCGCTGCAGGATCTCTGGAAAACCTTCCCATGTGCAGGGAGAAAGCTGAATTTAAAAAAAATGAAGATACCACACTAGAAGCTGCAAGCAGCTGTCTAGCTCCTACCCACTGAACCCCACCCTGTCAGCCACCTTCAGGACTTGCAGAAGGAAAACAAGCCTAATAAAAATCTCTCAAATACACTAGTTGCAACCGAACTCCAATCAGCATGACATTTCTTGAGTTGTAAGAGACACTGAGGTAACAGGTTAAAAGTAATATTCATTAAGAACATTACTGGAATTTGCCTGAGCTCTCAGTTCTTACCTTGCCATCCTTGACCTGAGATGGAGACTCAGTCTCATGACTATCATTTGCATCTGCAAAATTGAAGAAAAAGTGGTAAGAATAACAGCCTAGATCTTGGCATAAAGTAAGACTGTCTCAGGAGTCAGCTGCCCTCTAAGCTGAGATATGAACCTTGCTTTCTGGGATACCTAAGACAGTATTTTCAGCAGAAGCAGCTTCCCCTAACCCGGTCAACACTGACAAAGAGCAGAACGTCACTGCTCTCCTCTTTTTCAGTAGTTCTCCCAGCTAGGCACAACCGTGATGAGTAAGGCCAACTTATTTGCAGCAGAAAAATTAAACACTAAACAGAGTGTTCTGTGCAGGTTACCAAAATAGATGCACATCCCCATGAAGCATTTTCACATCTCTGAGCAGGAAGCAAAATGCCAAATGTCTAGTCATTGGTTGCCTAGCTGCACTACACACAGCTAGAAAAAGCTAGAACTAGGAGGAAATAAAAAAAAAAACAAAACCAAACACAACCCTGCCTTTTCCAGAGCCTACATAGATCACAGTGAAGTGGAAAAACATTTAGAACTTCAGAAATGAAATAAAAGGAATGAAATGGCTGCAAGGGCATTATTCAAGAGATGTTAGAACTCTAGTATAATTGTGCAACTCACCCAATATAGCTGCTGCTTGCAAAGAGTATTTCTCTGCATTGACTTGAGTGATCAGATCCTGAACGTCAGGCAGCTCCTAGGTCATTAAAGAAAATTATTTGAGAGCCTGAAATGTGTCAGAGTTTAAGAGTTAGGGCAAAGGTAAAACCTGACAAAGTAAGAACTAAGACATTAAGTCCTAGTGCTGGTAAGCCTTCCCAGAAGAGGAAAAGCTACAGTACAGTCCTTCAGGCACTACAGAAGTAGTATGACAGAAAGTACAGGTGTGAGAAAGTGTGGCAAATTGTTATGGAGTTGTTACAGCTGGCAAGCAAGTGACCAGTTGAAGCATTTTCATGTCACTGGAAAGTCTCTGCTATAATGTGTTAAGCAGTCACACTTGTATTACTCCCTACTTAAAGATCAGTCTTGAATTCTAATGGTCTGGCATATAATTGAGAATAAATACTGGGACAGAGCTTCTTCATAAATTTCAACTCCCTTCTACATACAGGATTGGTTTCCTACCTTCAAGCTGTTTGTATAAGCTCCAGCTCCTGACTGAACTTCGCGGGCATATTTCAGCACTCTTTCATATAAAACAAGAGCTTCACTCCATTTCTTTACCAGGACATAGGACTGTGCGATGAAGAAACACCTGCAACAAAGAGTGGCTCATTGACATGTATGTCATCCATACCTTTTGCCAACTCAAATGACTGATAAGAGGAGATATTATTAAGAAGAACTGGCCAGTTTCCCCTTAGCATCCAGTCTTCATTTCACAAAAGGGCAGAGGAAACTGCATCAAAGCCCTGTAGAGCACATAGAGCTTTGGAATAATAACCTTTGAAGATGTATAATGCCTGCTAAAGAAAAGCTGGCTGTTTCTCAGTCACCTGTAAGCTTTGTACACAAGTGTCTTCAATCCAATCTCTTTTTGGAAGTTCTTGTCCTCTTCTAGGCCAGGAAGCTGTGTCAGTTCCACAAGGTTCTGTGCAAGAGAGTCAGAGGAACAAATTCAGGTGGTGTTTTCTTCTGGAATCTGCTAGAGTAAGAGAAAGCTGTCCCTTTTAACAAGTCAACAGTACACTCCCATGGGAATAGTTTCCAGTTTTCTAATTATTAGTGTGCTAACCTTGTGAAGGCCACTCATTGAAACTTGTGCAAGTTTGCCTTCAGGACAGATTTCCTGACACAAACAGGAATTAGGACAAAGACTCCTCACATTTCACATGAAGTAATTCTTTCATAAGGCATTTCCCATTCACAACTGCTTCAGCCACAGGCTCCCATAGTTAATTGAAAATTTATGTGAGAAACTGAGAAACTGCTTATGAAGAATAGGTACATTTTAAGTATTTTTAGCTGCTACTTTCTCTGGCCAGCAGAAACCAAGGCAGCTATCAGGGTGCTGCATAAAATAGTCAGAAAAACCATTTTAGAACTGCATTAGAGTGTACAACCAAGGGCACCCATTCTAGCAGCATTTTCTATTCACAATTGGAAGGGATTTTTTGTGTTTTACGTAAACGTTGAATATCTTCAATGAGGTAACTGTAGGTTACTCTTCAGACTTCACGGACGGTTCACTTGCACTGCTGTATTTTCTACAGTAACTTTTTGTACAAAAGTTCTCCAGTTAGTATAATTAGTTTTGTTTTCCCAGCATTACCTGCAAAATGATATCGTAAAGACGGATCAGGTCCTGAGGCCGTGGTGTGCGCTTGCCATCCTCTTCTGACCGCTGCTGCTGCAGCAGTGCCTTCTGCAGAGACTTTGCCATGCTCTCATTGCGCTTGATGGCTGTTGACAGCTTGATGTAAGTCAAATAACTAAAAAGATAAACGATAAAATACCATTAGCAGACTGTCAGAACTACTCAGTCATTACTCTTTGTTCTGAAAAAACTCCTCCCCCCAGTCTAAGATGATACTAGTAGGGGAAAAATCACCTGAAAGGTCAGCATGAGAGTCTTAAGTAAAATGTTTTCAAAGCTGCATGAATCAGATCCTTACCCGTACAGTCATCCTTTCAGATTAGAGAGGCCCAGAACAAAAACCCCATAAACCAAAACCAAACAAAAATAAAATCTTGACACAAGACCATGACTTCTTCACACCAGTACAGGCAACAATATTTGCCTCTTACCTGTGTAAGTACTGGATGTTGGACACCTTCCCAGAATCATTTTCCAGAGAGTGCTCCCGCTGCTTCTGCAGAAATTGGGGACAAAACACTGCATGATTTACTTAAAACCGGCAGCTGAGGGAAGAAAACATCAGAAACAACTCAAGGTTTGGCTAAACTAGGGAAGTTCTAACAGGCTTCAGGGCAAAAGAATGAGGGCTTCTACATTGCTGTTCACCCTCTCCAGTTCTAAAGAGAATAAAATCAAAGGTGACGGACCCTTTTGCAGCTTTTTACTAAAGAAATCCCAGCCACTTCTACTGTTAAGCAAGTTTAACAATAACAAGTCAGTCCCAAAGAAACGCTGTTATTGAAAGCAGAAACACTGATGCTTGCTGCTTACCTGGTCTGGTTTCAGATCTTCCCGAACAGCCTGAATGGCATCTCTACACTCACTGAGTAAAGATTCAAACAAACGTTCCTTTGTCTCCTCATTTTCTGCCTAAGAGCAAAGGAAAGTTAAGACAGATATCTATTAGAAATTTTTGTATTTTGCATCCCACAATGCAAGAATTAACTGAGAAGATTAAACAAAGTTTCTCGCCAGTTGACTTTAAGATCCATGGGTAAGTAGAATTCCAATCTGTACCTGTCTGCAACATGTTCTAAGGGACGAACTGCCAGAAATTGCAGGGAACGTGGTCAGTGCTGAGAATTTAGCAGCACTGAAGGCCCAGTACACACAGCTCCAATCGCCTCATCCCTGCAACAGCTGCCTTCCCAGCAACTCCCTTCCCTTCCAGGATGGCACCCACATTGCTCCAAGAACAGCTGAGGTTGGACTGCACTGTGGGAAAGGCCGAGTAACAGAAGAAGAGCTGAGCATTACTGAACTGGCAAACTACTAATGTAGACTGCTCTTGTTATGCTGATTTAATTTTTCTCATGTGGTAAAAACATGTAGATTATCATCTTTCCTACACTCCCACTCTAGTAATGCTCACAGTGGCAAGAATTTGCTTGTTTGAAGCGTTTTTTTTAAAGCAACGCTGTATTTTAATAGCAGGATTGACCGAGTGTTTTTCTGCTGTCACCACAAGTTTTGTCAAAAAATGAAGCAGCTTTTGGCCTTCTGCCCCAAAAAATTTGAAAACAACTTTTAAAAAACAAGTTGAAGCCTGATCTTTGCCTAATGGACTAGCATATCATGTACCCAATGAAACAATGCGCCCAAACCCAGACTCAACTCCCCTTCAGGTGACTGAGAAGGTAACTAGATGAGATCACAAGACTCTTACCGATTCAGTAGGAGAACACTGCCCAGAAACAAATCTCAACCTTACCAATCAGAGGAGGCATTAAAGTGTATCAGCACAGTGTTATACCACTTCCATGTCAGGTAACAGCGTAAGATTAACTTTGCTGCAACAAATTTGCAATTGCCCAAGTGAATAAAAAACTGTCTAAAAACACGCTCTTTGTTTATCTTCAGTAGAGCGCTACAGTCTCTGCCTCTCCTCTTTTCAGGTTTGCAAACCTATTAAGGAATGTTATTTTTACTCCCTCACAAAGCCTCAGGTATGTTGACCTGAGATGAAGGCGCTTTTTTGGGTTTGGGGTTGGCTGTTTTTTGGTTGGGTTTTTTTTTGAGATTTGCTGCAAGAATTTTTAAGGTGGGACTAACTACTGAGAATAATCAGAGACGAGTTTGACAGCATTCTCAACCTCGCCCAGAGGAGCACAGCAATTTCACTGTATGCACAAAAATGAAAACAGACATAGCTAGATCATCAGTCAAGCACAAACAGGGAAAGGGCTGGGCCATGCAGTGAAACAAAGGTTTTCCTTTCTAAGGAAAAACTCCTAAGGTTAAACTGATTCTATAAGTAAATATGCATATGTTCTGATTTGAGAGATATCAGATCATAAAACTGAGATACAAGCGCTACAGCTGGTGATTCAAGTGCCCTGACAGAACAGCACAGGTTCATCTTAAAGGGATCCAGGGAACTGAACCCACTTCTGAAAGTCTAGGAGTGCTGACTTCTAATTTTTCCTTTGTTCTAAAACATGGCATATCATGTCTTAAAGTTATTACTACCCATTCTCGATACAGTCCTAGTTACCAGAGATGACCACAGAATCCCTGAGGCAATACCAGATAGAAGCACACTTCCATCGCTCTGACCTTTAGCCTTCTCACTTCTACCTGGTTAGAGTCAACAGGCCCTTGAAGTCATGCACTCAAGTCTACAAAAGGGCTGACATAAGTAATTTTAAACTTGGATTTGTATTTCTGTTTGGCTTATTTGTTCCGTTTCTCTCGTTACCAATAAGACAAGGCAATGATATAATTGTGCTGAGAATCTGCATTTTGACACAGAACACATGTAAATACTGCTGCTGCATGCTCAGCTCTCACCATTACCAATTGTGATCCCATACCCCAAAACTCCTCCGTTTAGCCAGAGTTTCAAGGAACGCAAAGCAAGATGAAAACAAATTCAGATCACTGTTCTGCTACTGCTTTATGGAACAAAAGGGACAACTAAAATGAAAAGGTCCAACTGCTAGCATGGCAGGATGGAAATTAAATGAGGGAACACTGAACTCTAAGCTGCACTTCCACCTGCTGGCCATACTAATGTACTACCTACAGAAAAATAAATTCAGTAACACACAATTCATATCATTACGACAGGACTGGTTAACGCTAACACTTCCTACCCAGCCATACCCTGTTAATCCTACTCAGACTATCTTCTTAACACTATCTTTTGCTCTTGCCCACTTGCCTTATACCTCCTTATACCTTTGCAGGGTTTTCATTTTATCGTTTAAATTGCTATTTATTTTCATTATTCTCCTGGTGATAAATGTTTTTTTGATGCTGCAAAAAGCCCATCTTTAGTGGCAACAATTGTTTCTAAAGATTCTTTCACTGCCTTTTCAAACAGTAAGGGTGATATATGCAGCCACTGGGAAGCAGAATACACCACCTGGGCACCATTTCCAAGGAAAAAGCTCCATGTGGAAAACTTCGCTGCAATACTAAAGACGTCCATAGTGTGTGCCACTGCAAGCATTTCAGAACTGTTACAATTGGAATTAATTTACATCCTGACATTTAGTAATCCTCTTCCGCTTTTGAGGATTTGCATAAGTCAGGAAGAGAATACTATAAAACCCATAGCACCTGCTTCACCTGGCAAATTGCTTTTTGTTGCTGAAAAAAAAAATCAATGCATATCTTTTTTTCTTTTCGTTGCTCTAAAGTTGGAGCATTTGAGCAAGATACTTAAAGAAATGAGAACAGTAATTCAAAACCAATTACTTTTAAAATTGTTACCCTCACTTCCAAGTGACTGACATAATAATGGTTATCACCCTGACACTGAAAGGTAGCACTTCTGGGCAGAACAAAGTGTTCAAAAGAGCAGTAATACTCAGAACAGATCTCCCAAACTACCACTTAGTAGACTGTGGGAACCATCCCCAACTGACACTTCAGCTTTGGGTTACTGTCAATATTCCCACTTTTACTTTTAGCCTTCCAATGCCAAATTTGAGAAAAAAATATTATTTAAAAGCTTTTAGTCCAGGTATTATGTATTATCTTGCACACTGAAGGAAAAGGGACAGTTAGAACATCAGCACCAGAGATGGCTTCTGGGTTACCTGAGCAATCGCTGCTTCATTGTCGGCCAGCCCCAGCAAGAAGATCCTCACTTTGTCTATCTTCACTGGAACAGTTCTTCCTCTCCACTCCACCTCACTCATCGTGGCTGCCTGCTTTGCTCGAGTTTGGGTAATCAGCGCCTATAAAGAATGGACTGAATTTATGAGCTTGAACTTTAAGGTATCCAAAACTGAACCTTTCAAATTCACATTAGGCTCGACTATTTTGAAATCAAAGGGCTTTTTAGGGAAGTGTGGTTTCCCACAGTGGCCAGGCTTGCTTGCTCTCTTCTAATATATTTTGGTTCTTGAATGGTATGCTGCAGCAATATTTATGCTCAGCAGAGCGATAATGAATGTTTCAACTTGAAACATGCAAATAAGTTACCTCCAGTTTTTCTGCAAGAAGACCTTCAGTGCCACCAGACCTTAGTCTCATCTGCATCAACTCATTCATAGCAGACTGGTCACCTGAGAGAATTAACAAATCAAGATCACATTTCCATCTGAGTTCACAGATTATTTTAATATAGAAAAGCTAATCAACAGATTTTATACTGGCAATCTGGGGACAAAGGGGATAAAGTTGCAATTTCATTCTGACTTCATAAGCAAACTACTGCAAACTGGTATTTTGTCTTTTTCCACAAAATCACATGCACTGTTGCAAAATGAGTATATTTCTCCACTGACCCAGAATGTGTGCAGAATTTGCCCAAAATATTATGGACTCACTCCAGTGTCGCTCAGATCAGTATTTAACCATCAAGTCAATATTCGTTTCCTGTAAACAAGCCTTGCTCTTTGTTGGAGACTAGGTACTCCCCCTTCCTTACCAATATTATAGGCACAGTAGCGAATGTTGGGCGAGATCTCTTCCACACGCTGGTTATACAGTACAGCTTGTTCCTCTGTGAAAGCATTGGCCAGTTTTTCATATATGGTCCTACAGCAAAGAATATACATTAACACTGCAGTATGCGTCATTTTGTGAGATGCTATCTTAAGGGAAGAGTTTGTATCTCTGGTCTGGAGGATGCTAGTTCTTCAGTAGTACCTCCCAGTTAAGTGCACAATTAACTAAACAACTCACAGAGTTACTGTACGCACAGTGTATAAACTTACTTGGCTGATCCAATACTATTTACTAAATGAAGCTGGTGAAGTGGGGAAACTCACTTGCATTTGTTGAAAGCTTCCATTGCTGCCTTCCACTCCTGGTGTTCAAAACGAAGCATTCCTGTGAGGTAAGCCATGTATGCCTGCAGACAGCGCAAGGGCAAGTTAATTTCCCCAAGACCACCGGCCTAGTTTGTACAACCTTTAGAATGAAGGCTGCTGCGACGTCTACAGTGATTAAACTGTGCCCTTTTCATTTGGTCTTCCCACAGGAGACAACCAATTTGGATTACGGATTACTAGATACCTACTTTTTTTTCTTTTAACTGACACTGCTACATTTCTAAGGATATGAAAGCAAAGATGTTTCTTGTTTGTTATGCAATCGACATGGCCCGCCGATGTCACAAAACTTTTTTTTTTCCCCCCAGCAATAAGCTACAAAATCGCAGTTTAATTAACTGAGTACCACTGCAGCCCCTTGTTCAAAGAGGCTGGTATCACAACACAATTGCTTTCTGTGTTCCAGGAACCGAACCCACTAGGCTTCTGTTCTAGGTGGCCATTTTAGGGCATTAAAAAACATAGATAGATAATTCAACAGATAAGCATAGTTTCTTAGGCTGTGTTGCATCGTCTTAGTCTCTCTCAATTCTTTTTTACTTTTATGAAATGTACTGCTCTTTAAAGCACTTGATACACTCAAACTTCTAAACACCAAGTCATTGTATTGGCTGGTACCACCGGTTATTTCTGCAATTCCAGCAGCTACATTAACAGCAAGTCCTAGCTGGGAGATATTGAGAGTTGGTCAGTTTTGATTATCTATTGCTAGATGAGATTGATCTTTTCACCCAAAATCCAAAGGTTTCTTGTTCAGCTTTTGCTGTAAGACAAGATCAAAGTATCAGTGGTTACCTGAGCTTCCAGTTTTGTTTTAGCATCCACTCTGTTACTTTCACACAGTCGCTCCAGCTCCTCAGCGTGTTTCACAGCTTTGCGCAGGCGAGACAGCAAGTGAAATCGTTTGCGAGGCTCTGTGTTTGCTTCCTGTTTCAGCTGCATGGCGTAACTCCAGGCTCTCTCTGCATCCATCAGAATCAACAGCAAATACCTATGGGGCAGAAGAAGAATAATGAAAAAAAAAAAAATGGCATTCAAACAAGTATTACAACATCACCACTAGTTCTCCATGTCATCTGCAAAGTTTGATAACAAAAGTTCAGCTTGGTTAAGCGGAGGTAGATGCTTTTATCTCTTAACATTCTAAGCACCAAAGTCGTATTATTCCTGTTTTCTACTGTATTTCTCACTACAGAAATGTAATTATCCAACTGAAGAAGAGAATTTGGTATCATTCTGTAGCACCACAGACATTGCGAAGACAAAGAGATTTATGATTTTAGGTCACTCTTCCAACTGGTTCAATATGAGTAAACATGTCTGTTTTCCCACCAGCTAACGCTAGAATGTATCTGGCTACTTAACAACACAGATGAAGACAGTATCATGTTTTCTTTTCCCCACAAGAACAGAAAAGACAGCAGACGTTTCAAGTGTTTCTAAAAGATGGGAATTGAGCCCAAGATCCTGGCTATTCTCCACATTTTCTATCAGACAAGCATTCTGCCAAATTGTTAAAATCTAACTAAAACTTGCTATACAGTATTTCTGTTCAAAGGGAAGGGATGTCTCCAACCACAACCTTGCTGGCTACACCGTTTATGTTGTCAGCATTCGCATGGCTACTGTGCAACAGATCTGAATAGGCATTTGCTCCTTAATATCCAAGTAATTAACTTATTATGAAAAGAAGCCATTTCAGCAACTACGAGGGAAGAGAAGGAACTGGATGTTGCTGCTCATTCCTCTCCCACTTGTTCACATGATGAAGCGGGATCTGAGCAGTGCCTCTTCCCCCTACACTGCAGCCTGAACTTTCATCTTCTATTAACATCAACACCACCCACCTCTGAAAAGAAATACTTCTGAGTATATTGTACAGAACAGGTTTCCACCACATCCACATGAAAATAAATCACTCAAATGAAAGAAACTGTTCACTAATATACTGAATGCTCAATTCCATCTGGTGACTGTACCTGTTGTCTGAGAGGATCTCTTCAGTTACTTTCTTCCCAGTGAACTTGTGCCTGTTTCCCATCTTGAAGTTGAGAGTTTTTCGGAGCCGCCGTAGCCTGCGGGAGCAATAACCCCTAAAGAAAAGACAATCACAGTCAGTTTAGCCAAAGAACAACTTTGTTTGCTGCTCTCTCAAACCAGAAAAAAAGGACTAAAGGCTGTGACAGGCAACATCTTAATGACTAAGAACTCCATATATAACATATAGCAAGAGCTAGTTCAGAAACTGCCTGCAATCCACTGGTTAATAGAATACCAGAAAGGTAAGCAAGCAGACATGTAATAATTCCTAATCTTGAAAAATCAGAATTATGTTCTTCTTACTGTCTAATTGCTTCAGGTGTGTTTATTTAAGAGTCAGTTCAGGAAGAGTATAGTGATTATCAGTGAGATGTTAACAAATAAGCTCTGAAAGGGCAACAGAGAAACAAGAGCCAGCTCGTATCCTCCTAAATGGAACAGTCACAGCACATTATGTCTAATGAAAAAAAAAAGTGTACATTTCTTCATATGAAGCAATCTGTCAAGGGGTATTTACTTGGCAGATCGGTTTTGTTGCCTGCTAGGTTTACATTTTAAATAAAGTAAGCCAAGTCACAATAGTAACCCAAGACACCCACACAGCTTACTAACCTGTACCTCTGGAAGTCTCCATGTCGCAAACCATGCTGCTGCTGAGACTCCTTCACAATCTGAAGGACTGTGATTTGTGTTAAGGCAGATTGACAGTACAGTCTGTTACCAGCTCTTCATTCTACCCCAAAATAACAGAAGAGAACTCAGTAGGTTCCATTAAGCAAACGCCCTTTGAACAGAGGTCACCCAGAAACCTCCTAAAAATGCACAGCTGAGAGAACTGATGGTCCTAAAAGACCTCATGACTCCACTGCTTCCTTCAGAATTTTATGACCGTCATCAAGGCCAGGACTAAGACGTACCACAAGCACCTCCTCTTACAGACAGCCACAAGAGTCTTGCTGTTACTACAGCTCATTTCAGGACAATAAGCTATGCCAACAGACACATCTAGGCTAATATAACTGACTGCCCTAGCTACGCTACACCGCCCCCGCAGCCACACTTGTGACACAGTTTTGTTGGCAAAACTGAAATAGAGGGAAGCTTTCCTGCCCTTAAACGTCCCATCTCTCAGGGAAAGGACAGAAGTACATTAAGCAGAATCGCTGCTACCTTTCTGTCACACCTTCCACAAACAAACCGGTTTCTGAATACAGAGAACCTCATAAAAACAGCTTCTGGGAAGTATTCAGGGGGTTTATTTTCTACTCAATTTTTAAACGCATTTCTAGTCTTACTGTATATTACTGTAAGAAGTACTCCATGACAGGATGCACTGGCCTGTGACTTGCGATTTCTGTGCATCCTGTACTTAGTTTATTCACTTAGTTATGCTACCAAATAAAATCACGCTGTATTCTGGTAAATTTGCTGATGTTACTCATTCAGCTTACAAGGCAGATTGTTTTGTGAAATGAAATCTCCATCATAAACAAGAAATCTCTGTGCTGTACATATTTATATCCCAAAATTTCCCTTTTAAGCTTTACCAAGAAGCCTTAAAAAAACCCCACAGAAACAAAGCCAGACTATACAATGACACCATCAAAAGAAACACTATTACTACAGCTAGGGAAAAAGAAATCACCAGACTTTTCAAGTCTAAAATGGCAGATCTCTATCAAACTATTTTCTCATAATTACGCCTAAAAGAAAGTCTCTTTAGTTTAAGTATCAAAACCCTGCATCAATAGTTATTACACTGAATTAGTTTGCATCTGTGGAACAAACAACTCAAACTGTAATGCCTCAACACAGCTCAGGGCACACACTCCTCATTCTTGCTGTCTACCCAAAACTTTTTTCAGATTGTCTTTCAGCCTGTGCAGTTACTCACTGAATTCATATACCCCATTTTATTTACCTTTTCACTGAGAACAAACGTTCCTAACGTTACCAGGGCAATTACTACATCTCCATCTTACTCTACAGTTATTAACTGTACAACACCTGCCATATGCTAAATAGAAAACTGCAACCTTATTTCAGTTGGGTTTTCCTCTCACCCAGAAGATAAAACTCAGCTCTGCCACAGCTGTGCAGCTGGACACAGTTTCACATACAAAAACGCCACAAGCTTTACACGCCACATCAGATTTCAGAAGTGCTAAATCTGGAAGAGCCAGCCTGCCATCTCAGCGTACCTGTTAGATTTATTCTATCCGCTATTGCCCGCTTCAAGCATTAATATTACTGCCAGATTACTGACAGCCTGCTCTTATCTACAGCACGCAGCCTAGCGCAGAGCTCTGCTTTGAAGGCTGACGACAGCTGCCACGCGGTTCGGAAGGAGAAGCTGCAAAGGTAAAGAACAAATCCACGATTCAGAAATGCAAAGCCGACTCCCCGATTTTATCCAAATCAAACCCTCACCGCTAGGGACGGCGCCGGTGCCTCCGGTTTAGCCCAAACCGCCGCACGGCCCCTCTCTCACCCCAGCATCGCCCGGCAGCCCCGGGGCCCCGAGCCCGGGGCTCCCGCCTCAGGCACAGCTCAGTGCGGCCTGGGCGGGCCCGCCGCCCCCAGCGCCACCTCCGCACAGGGGCAGGGGAGCCTCCACCGCCCCTCCCGACCCTCTCCCGCGGGGAAGCAGAGTCGGCCGTGCCCGCCCGCCCGGGGCCTGCGAGCCGCCGTGCTCCTCACAGCGGCCGCCACGTCCCCCCCGCCGCCCACGGGGCGGGCCGGGCCGGGCCTGCCACGTCCCCCCCCCCGCCGCCACCGCCGCGGCGCAGGATGCTCTCCAGGCCCAGGCTGTCGCCGAGGTTGCCGGCCTGCGGTCCCGTCGGCCTCTCGTTCTCCTTGTTCTCCTCCGCGCCGCCTCCCGCCCCGCCGCGGCCGCCGCCTGCGCCCTGCCGCTCCGCCGCCATCTTGCACCCGGGCCGCCCCCGCCGCCGCGATGCATCATGGGCCGGGGGAGGAGAAGCACGCGCCAAGGCCATGGCGAGCGCGGCCGCCGCGGGGCCACACGGGATAGGGGAGGACCCGGGGCGGGGGCGGCGGAGCGGGCCCCCAGGAGTGGTAATAGGAGAGTGTGAGCCCCCACCCGGGACGGGGGGCTCACGCAGGATTTGGATACATTTCTCCCCCACACACACCCGCTTGGATCGGGCCCTCCTGCCCCCTTCACCCGCCCGGGTCAGCCCCCAAATCAGCCCCCAGGATCGGGCCCGCCAGCCCTGTGCCCCTCCTCTGCCCCGGGGCTGATGTCCCAGGGTCACCCCCAGCCCTGTCCCCCTCACCCACCCGGGGCTGACCCCTCAGCCCCCAAATCAGCCCCTAGAATTGCCCTGTCCCGCTCCTCTGCCCCAGGGCTGATGCCCCAGGGTCACCCCCCAGCCCTGTCCCTGGCATCCACCCCAGGGTTGACCCTCTAGCCCCCAAATCAGCCCCCAGGATCCGCTCCCCCAGCCCTGTCCCCCTCATCCACCTGGGGCTGATGCCCCCAGCCCCCAAATCAGGCCCTCAAGCCCCGTCCTCCTCCTCTGCCCCCAGGGCTGATGCCCCAGGGTCACCCCCCAGCCCTGCCTCCTCATCCACCCCAGGGTTGATCCCCCAATCCCCAGGATCGGGCCCTCAAGCCCCGTCCTCCTCCTCTGCCCCCAGGGCTGATGCCCCAGGGTCAGCCCCAGGATCCAGCCCTGTCCCCATCACCCACCCAGGGCTGACCCCCCCCGGGCCTCCCCATATCCCTGCTCGCCCCCTGGCTAATGGGCTGGCTCTGCCCTGCTCGGCACCAGCCAGGCAGCCCAAACTCAGTGAAACCATGTCTTTCCTAGTAAAATAAGCACGATTTTGGGGTGTAGGTTTGGAGCCCCTAATGAAAAGCAGCTCTGCAGGGCTGGCTCTGAGGATTTCAACTCTGTGAGTTGGCTGAACCGGCCGGAGGGGGATCAAGCAACCGGCAGCACCTTCATTAACCAAACCATCCCGGGGAAGGACTGAGGACGTGTCCGCGGCTGTCGGTTCAAGCCGCAGCCCGGGGAAACCGGGAGCCCTTGGGAACCACCGACGGTGCCCGAGCTGAGATGGCTCACGCCAGGCTGCTGAGGGGCAAAGGTGGACGTACCCACCCCGGTCCTCAAACACCCCCCCAGGTGCCTGTTTGTGGGAGCAGGGACTTGTCGGGCACTGGGGGACCGATGCTGTACCTGGCCGGTGCAGGGCTGCCCGTGCTGCCACAGCAGTCCCGGGGGAGCCTCTCCTTCCCCGAGCATCTTCCAGGGATACCTTGGAGGGTGCTGATCTGGGCAGCCCTTTAGGAGAGTGGGTTTAAACTCCCCCAGGCCAAGCACTAGCCAAAATCTCCCACCTCCAGCCACATCCCGTGTAGGGCTACAGGAAGCACCTTAACCCCCATCTGATTGTACACCTGGTGAAAAAAAGAGACTCTCTGCTGTTATTCAAAAGCCTCAAACACACACAAATCCAGGACCACTTCCCTGCAGCTATTTAAAGGTATAAACCCCAAGGGAAGCAGTTAAGACCAGGTCCTCTTGCCCAAGGGGTTTAAATATTTGAACCAAACCTAGAGATACCTCTTTAGGGACAAACGCCAAGCTGTTTTCTGAATCCCTACTGTCCTCAATACTTGTGCAGATATACCATTAATCACTGAGTGTTACAAGCTGCTCCCACTGGGCTCAGCACCCCCGGACATGTCCCTGCCAGCCCAGGGCTCTGCTAGCCTTTGTGGCCAGCGAGGCTGGCTGCAGTTTGCTGCTGCCATGCTACAGCAAGCAGCAATTTTCGCTCCGCTCCCCTTCAGAGGGCTCAGCTATGACCTCTTATTTCTGATTTCAAAGCCCTCCTTCCCTCTTGTGGACATGAAAGCTCAAAGGGGAAAAAGGAAAACCCAAGTCCTCAAACTGCAGCTTTCCATTGCAAATCTTTTAAGCCGTTTCTGTCTGCTTTTGATTTCCACCGCGCCTCCCAGGGATCCATTCCCGATCGAAATCAAACTGTGTTTCAGGACGATGCTCGATCCAGGCAGAGAGATGGCAATCGAAGTATGTTTTACCAATGACTGCTCCTCTCTCACGGCCGTGGTGGTTCAGACAGATTTGGACGAGGCCGGCACTGCAGCACCCGCGTTCAGATGCCCCAGTGCAAACACGTGCACGTCACACACCAGGGGACCCGCGCCAATGGCAGAACGGCTGTCGGGTTTAGCACAGCCACGTTTCTGCCACACCACCTTCCTCGTACACTGGCACGAAGCTTTGCTGCTCCTCTGGAGTCTGTAAGCGGGAGGATAAAACCGTCAACTGCTGGCTCGGTGCGTGGATTCCTGCTGCAGTGCTGGCTCTCCTCCTCCCCCAGGGCAGAGGGAGAGGAGGACAACACAAACTTGCGACGCTGCATCGAGCAGAGCCTCTGGTGAGAGCCTTGCAGCAAGGTGGTGGGTCTGAGCCGCCTTCGGTGTTTCAGGGAGAGCTGCAGAGAATAAATCTACTGAGGGTTCCCAGCTCCAGAGGCTCACACCATGCACGGACCACCCCTGTGCCACCAGCCCCTGCAGCCTGGGGGGGTTGGTAGCCTTACACCGTGCCTTTGCCTTTTGCTTTCAGCCACCCTTGGAGGCCAGATCCCCAGCCTGCTGCACCCCTGCCCAAATAACCCAAATAACATTTCATGCCGGGAATTTATTTTGCGGTTTCTGGATGGGCGATCCTGCTATTGATCTTTGCGTAAAATGCTGCGGGTTGCGAGTTGCACTGGTGTTTGGGAAGAAACTGGGTGTTTTCCCTCATTTTTTAAGTCTCACTGCAGCGTGAGGGTAGACCTGGCCTCTCTGTGAGCTGACCGCAGCTCACGGGAAACCAAAGACACCATCGGTGTCAATAAACCCAAATGCCAGTGCCCTGCTGTGGGTGTCTGAGGGTACAGGGAGCTGGGGCAGCTCCAGAAGGGTGGAAGCTCCCTGGGGCTGGGCTTTCCCCACCAGCCTTGCAACCTCTACGCTGTGGCTGAGGATGCGGTGCAGCCCTCGCCGAGGGCAGGAGTGACTGCCCAAGGGCGTGTGGCCAGTCTGGGATCAGGAGAGGAAGGCAGAGCTGTGCTGCTGTGTCTCAGCACCTCCTTGTGCCCTGCAGGATGACCGGCTTTCCTCTGCGCTGCTCCTAATTGCCTGCTTTTTCTCCCTGCGAGATGTCAGGAACAGAGCACCCTGACACCAAAGCGGTGTATTCGCTTCCCCATGTACCTCCTTGTCTGCGTAGCTGAGCGGGAGCTGGTTTGGTGGGGCTGATTGTGGGCTGCTGAGGGTGAAAAGGATTCCCTGTCCTGTGGTGGCAGTGTCACAGGGCTGTGACTGTCCCCTGACCTCCCAGCACTGCCAGAAGGCTTAGATCTGAATGTCCGTTAAGACAACTGAGAAGCTATGGAGTGGGTTAATTATAGCAGTAATTATTAAGCATTAAATATTTCTCTCTCCACAGGAACAAATTCCGGCAGCCTGGGGGGCAGATGAAGTGTCCTTGGAGAGCTGATTGCACCGGCCAGTCCTGAGACTTCTATCTGCGAAGGCTCAGAAGGAACAAACCAGGCAATTTTGCAGGGAGGAGAAGAGGAGAGATGTGAAAAAGATTTGTTCTCGCTGCGGTGAATCTCCCTGATCCCCCCACTCCGGGGGGGAAATAAAGATTCTCCTGCAAACCTGAGCTCACCTCCGGGGTGTTTTGGTACAAGGATTTAGCTGCGTGCTGGACAATTTGGACACATTTGCAGTCCGAGAGGACCCCATTCCTAAAAAAAATACACCCTGCAGCCCTTGGGGTTAGACGAGCCCTCTCCCAATGACTGCTGCAGGGAGGGGGGGAGGAACAATAAGGAAAACCGCCCGGACACCCCACTTTGGGTGTCCAGCTCCCTTTGGGGTCCTCAGCCCGACTACCCCAGCCCCTTCCCGGGGGTGTCGCAGGACCGAAGGACGTTTTGCCCCACCGCCTTTCCCTCCCCCCGGAGCAACCGGGTGCCAGCCCGACCCCCTCTGCCCGGGGCGTGGGGGGGGAAGGGGGGTCCTGCGGCCACCGTCCCTCCTCGGGCCGGCGTTTACCTCGGCGGGGAGCGGGGGCGGACCGGGCTGCCCTCCCCGGGGCCGCGGCGGAGGGGGGCTCGGGGCGCGATGCCGCGGGGCCGGGCGGGAGCCGCCGCCCCGGAGCCCCCCCCGCTCCGCCGGCGGGCGGGAGAGCGCCGAGCCGCGCCGCACCGCCGGAGCCGCACCGAGCGGCCGCGGGCTCCCAGCCGACCCGGAGGAGGTGAAGGGCGCCCGG
>VFFE01007255.1:3789910-3839925 GCA_008921705.1 Burhinus oedicnemus
GCATCCCCCCCCGTAACCCCGGCCGGCTGCCCGTGCGCCCCGGCGGGTCCCCCTGCACGCTCTCCGTGCACCCCCTTTCCCCTACATCTGCCGTGCGCTCTCCGTGCGCCTCTTTTCCCGTGCAGCGCCGGTCCGCTCCCCTCTGCGCTCTCCGTACACCCCCTTTTCCGTTGCATCCCTGCTGCGCTCCCCGCTGACCTCTCCGTGCACCCCCGGTGCCCTCAGTGCACCCCCTTTCCCGTGCATCCCTGCTGCGCTCCCCGCTGACCTCTCTGTGCACCCCTTTTCCCGTGCAATCCGTGGTATACGACCCACTGTGCTCTCCGTGCCCCCCCCTTTCCCGTGCATCCCCCCCACGCTCTCCGTGCACCCTCGGCACGCCTCACCGGTGCATTCTCCACGCACACTCCCCCGTCCATCCCCGCTGCACGCTCCGTGCACTCCCGACCATGAACAGCTCGGTGAAGGGCTCGGTGACGGGCTCCGAGAGGGGCTGGCAGCCCGAATCGGTGATCATCCCACTGGTGTACCTCATCATCTTCCTCGTGGGCACGGTGGGCAACTGCCTGGTCCTGGCCGTGCTGCTGCGCAACGGGCAGGCGAAGAACACCACCAACCTCTTCATCCTCAACCTGGGGGTGGCTGACCTCTGCTTCATCCTCTTCTGCGTCCCCTTCCAAGCCACCATCTACACCCTGGAGGGCTGGGTGTTCGGGCCCTTCATGTGCAAGGCTGTCCACTTCTTCATCTACCTCACCATGTACGCCAGCAGCTTCACCCTGGCCGCCGTCTCCCTCGACAGGTAGGAAAGGGAATGGGGGGGCTCCCTGGACCCTGAGGCTCCCCCTTCTCTGGATCCTCTCTGGGTAGGAGAGGGGACAGAATTCCCTAGAGCCAAGCCCCGATTGCTGCAACCTCCCGGGGCTCGTGGGGGAATCCAGGAGCATTTCCCAGTCCATGTGGGCAAGGAAATGCGACCACCGAGGATGGGGTCCAGCAGAGAGGGTTGGATTGGGACCCTTGTCCCCAGTGCCCAGCTGGAGGAGGCTTTCAGACCCTGAAGCTGTAGGACTTGGGGTTTATCCTCAGGCTCTGACAGCTGAAGAGGGGGACAGAAAACCAGAGAGGAGCAAAGTCCCTGGGCACCCCTGGCTCTTCCCATGGAGAGAGCCCCTACCCTCCCAACAGCCCACGGCAAAGCAAGCAAACCTCAAGGAGGAGAAGACACCGGGATGCTGCAACACTGCTTTTCCCACCCTCCCCTTTTATTAGCAAAAAGCCCCTTTCTGTCCCAGCGCTGTCCCTTGTCGTGGTGACTGTCCCAGCCTGGCCCAGGGTGGGTTTTGGCCGGGAAGCTCTGTAAAAGGCAGCCTGTTGCTCCTGCCTGTGCTTCACCCCCTGCGAGCTCAGTCCCTGGCTCTGCAAAGGCTGGCGAGTTACTGACCTGCAGCAAGCAAGAGGCAGGGAGCTCCTGGTGCTGCTCTGCTCGATACTCGAAACCCAGGAGACAGTGGGATGTGAAAAGTCCCCGTGAAAAGTCCCCATGAAAGTCCCCTGGGAAGAGCTGCGTCAGCCTCAGAGCAGGGCTGGATGCGTCCTGCCATCCCGACACGGCACTGGCTGCCAGGACAGTTCCTCCCAGCGCCCCAGGAGCTAAACCAGACCCAGGGTCTGCCTCTCCTCCGGCATCCCCCAGAGCTGGGAGGAATGGAGGTGTTGGGCAAGCAGGGGCTTGCACGAGCCCCTGTGTCTGGGCATAATTAAGGCACCAGCTAATTGCAGAACTGAAAATGGGTGACATGCTTTCACACATGCCGGTGTGAGGAACGCGGTGCTTGGGGATCCTGGGGACTTGCTCCTGCCTTCATATCCTTACTGCCGCTACCGCTTGTGCCAGCCAGACTGATGGTCAAGTGAGAATCTGCTGGATTAGGGAGGGGGACAGAAGGGGACCATCCCCATCTTCCCCACAAGCACTGCTGGGAGCAGAGAGGGTGATGGGACAGGGCTGGGAGAAGAGGATCCTCCTCACCCCACTGGGACCCTTAGAAGCACCAGGGAATCAGTTGTGGGACAAATTGCCCTGGAAATCTCAAATCCATCATGACTTTCGCCCTTTCTCCAACCTGCTCCTGGAGCAGCTCTCTTGTGCCCTTCCCAGGACTGCAGTTGTATCCCTCTGCCTTTCCCGTGCAGGTATTTGGCCATACGATACCCCCTGCACTCGAGGGAGCTGAGGACACCCAGGAATGCCCTCACAGCCATCTGCTTCATCTGGGGGCTTTCCTTCATCTTCTCGGGCCCTTACCTCAGCTACTACCAAGAGTTCCAGTTGGCCAACCTGACCGTCTGCCACCCCATCTGGGAGATCTCCCAGCGCAAGGTCATGGACATCTGCACCTTCATCTTCAGCTACATCATCCCAGTCCTGATCCTGAGTCTCACTTACGTGCGGACTATTCGTTACCTGTGGAGGTCCGTGGACCCTCTCCAAGACATGTCAGAGTCCAAGAAGGCCAAACGGAAGGTCACCAGGATGATCATCATTGTAGCCATCCTGTTCTGCCTCTGTTGGCTGCCCCATCACCTGGTCATCCTCTGCGTCTGGTTTGGGTACTTCCCTCTCAATCACGCCACGTACGTGCTCCGCATCCTCTCGCATCTCCTCTCCTATGCCAACTCCTGCGTGAACCCCATTGTCTATGCCCTGGTCTCCAAACACTTCCGCAAGGGTTTCAAAAAGATCTTCATCTGCCTCTTGCACAAGAAGGCAGCCAACAAGGTGCACGTGGCCCAAGTGATGAACACCGTCAGCACACTGGAGGCAGAGCTCAGCGAGGTGACCCACATCAGCGAAGCCCTGCCCGGCCGCTCCTCCGGGCACTGCCAGGTCCCAGCCCAGCCCTGGGGGGAGGCAGAGCCGATGGGACATCAGCAGAAAGTGCATGGCTCCTTCATCACCTTCAACGTCACCTAGCAGAGCTCCTTCCCACCCCATGGCTTTACAGTCTCCCGCAGCATCGCAGGCCTGGGGATGGGCTATGTTTGGGGTTAAAATGTGTTAAATCATACCCTTTTTCATTCCAATGCACCCAGATATCGTAACTGTTAAAGCGATGCTGCTGACTACAGACTCAGCCAAGTGACCAACCGAGGATCCCAAGGGCAGGATTTGCTTCCACCGAGCACTTGCTGAGAGCAGAGAGATCAAACCCCCCCAAATCAACTCTCATGCGTAATCACCTGTTCCTCTGTCACGGACAGACTTACACCCTGCTGCACCTACGCCTGGAGCCTGCTGAAACCACTGGTCCCTCCAGCCGGCACAGCGTCTGGCTGGAGTTAGCCGGCTGCACTTTTAGGGATATATGGGAAGTCTTGGTTCGTTTGCATCCCAGTTCAGCAGTGTCCCAGGGCAATGCTGGCCACAGCCTACATGGGCACAAACCCGGCTCAGGTAGGAAAATCCAAGGGAGAAGCATAGAAATCAAGAGACAAACTATGCTGGCTGGGCTTTAACATCTCCCATCTCATGGCTCGGTTTCCCCAAGATGGAGCACGGCTGGAAGCAGCATCCGTAGCTGAGACGAGTGCTGTATCCCAAGTACGGGACTGCCGAGGGCACGAGGCACCACGGTGCGCTGCTGACCATGGCTCACCCCTGTCATTTCAGTGCGTGCGAGGCTCTGCAGAGCATCCGGAGGTCACCGAGGACCAGCAGGGAGGGAGGTTGTTTGCCAGGGGAGCACAGCCACGGCCCCGCAGGAGAGGTTACGCTGCCAGGGGAAGCAGAGCAGGACATCGGCGGGTCAGCGCTGGGGGAGGATTTTAATGCTTTCAGACAGCTTGGGCACAGCTCAGCATCTCAGCCCGGGCGAGGTGCTTGCGAAGAAGAGCGAAGTAGAGCACTGGCACTGCTTTCCTGCGGCCACATTGTGGGGCCAGACAGCCGGGGCTGTGCGAGTGCCAGGGGACCCCAGCCAGGCACGGAAGCCGCAATAAAACCCTCCACCCCGCATCCCGTGTCCTGCTCCCTTGAGACACTCCGTGGTCCACAGTAGAGCAGAGGTGGGTGCTGGAGGGGTGGTGGGACCCACTGGCCCGAGGGAAGCTGTGGGCAGGGGAGGGGTGGAGGATGTGGGTTACGTCTGAGCACGTTCATCGAGGAGGGGACCACCGCAGCGCCAGGAATGGCACTGCACTGCCCTTAATGCAGCCGTACCCACGCACGAGACGCTGACGTGACTCGTGCATCCCCCGCTCTTACCACTGCAAAGGCTCCACGAGCGGCTGAGCCCTGCGACCACCAGCAGCCGAGGGCTTTAAATAAAGACCCGTGAGTTTCTGTACCAGAAGAGCATCACTGGAACAGGATCGATTAACCCTTTTGAAAATGCTGCGGCAAAGCACAGCCAGGGGAGGTGATGAAAGCACACAGGAGCTGGGACAGGCTGTGCTGAGCATCCCTGCGATGCCCAGGGCTGTGCCCCGATGGCACCAAGCACCCGCGAAGACCAGGTCTCTATAAATTGCCATTACAGAGGGTATAAATCTGTCTGCGCAGATTTCCCTCCCTCCTTGCGACATCCCACGGCAGGACTGGGATGTGATGCAGGAAGCTATTTCTATCCGGGACCCTGGCTCTCCCTGGGGTTCTGCTCCGGGGGCCGGGTGCCGACACAGCCCCGCTCCACGCTGTGCTGCCCTCCACCCCTCCCCAGCCCTTGGCCTTTCTTCCCAGGAAGCTTTTGGCTGTCAAACATTTTTTTTCCCCTGCTGAGCGTTACTATAACCAGATCTTCCTGTCCCCACGCAGAGAGCCATAAATCGGCCACTGCCTCATATCAATAACCATTATATTTAGTCTAGGCCTGCTCACGGCATAAGTCACAGAGAGCGAGTGTATAAACAGCTCCATTACTTATATCTGCATTTATTTCCCCTGCTCAACCCTTCCCAGTCAGGGAAAACAGTGAAACAGCCACGCAAACACAGCTAAAAGCCTTATCTTCCTCCTGCCCTCACCCACCTCTGCTCGGAGAGCCACAGGATCTGGCCCCGATGGATCCCCCCACACCGAGGGGTTCAACCCCCTTCTCCTGGGCACGGTGATCACCTCGCCTTGGGGATGGAGATGTTGCTCCACCACCTCTGCACTGCCCAAGGACAGGGCTCCCTGTGCTGGTGCGGTTAGGGGTGCAAGGCCCCCATCACAGAGGAGACACCGACCCCGCTCCCCTCCTTCTTGTCCCCCCCCAGACCCATTTTCCTATCACACCCGGCTGCACCCACACATCTCCACCCAAGATGCCGCAGGGCATCACGGTGCCAGCGCTGGGGCCGCGCCGCAGGAAGCCCCATGGAGTCCGCGCTCGCTTTCAAGCCCAGGTTGCTCGCCTTCACGCGGGGCTGAGTTCCCAGAACGGACAGGAGTCACTTCTAAGTTCATCTTTTTATAGCGTTCACGAGAAAATAAAAATAACCAGCTCACAGATGTACAAGCCAGCCAGTAAACCTCAATCCATGCATCATGCCCCAGTGAGGGGCTCAAAATCCACCCAGAAAGAGCCCTGGGGGTGGGGGGGAAGGAGCTGGGCTGGTACGCGGCTATCTCATCTCACCGTGGGGCGAGAGCTGGGGTGTCGGGGGGAAGGACCCGAGAGGAGGAGCAGACCCCTGGGGCGGCTGCTGCTCTTGCTACCGATGCTCGGTGCGACCCAGCGTGCAGCGCCCTGCCAGGCGGAGGGCAGCCAGCTGTGCCCCCAAACTCCTCGCCCAGCCCTGGGGAGGCTCCTGGTGTCACCTCTGAGCCGGCCGTGGGAAAAGCCCAGGCCACAGCGTGGCCACCGACCTCTCAAACCCCCAGTGCCAAGTCGGCCCCAGGCTGGGAGATGACTCTGAGCGGCAAAGCTGGGTCTCTGGAGACTCACTTCTCTCGGCCACATTGGATCCTTCGGCAGCAGCATTGTGGCCACCACGGAAGAAGAAGAAGAGGGAGATGACTCTGATCAGTGGCTCTGACGGGGCCGATCTTGGGTGAGAGCACTCCGGCTGCACAGACGGTGAATCCCACAGTCCCACCCTGTCGAAACCAGGCTTACAACAACCAGCAGGAGAAAAGCGCTGTTACTGTGGATTTTATATACTCAGTTTATTTTCTAGGTATTTTGGCACCGCATGGGAAAGGAGGCTCAGAATAGCATTACCAGCCTGGAACCGTGACTATCAGCCGAAGGAGAAAAGGGGACGGGTCACCTCTTCAAAACAGCTCATCAAAACCACACACGTTGCAACAACATCGCTGCTCCCCCTCAGCTCGGCTTTGCCACAGGCAGCTGCTTGTTTTGCAGCTTCGGGTCTTTTTGAGGAACCCCGACAGTGCCGTAACACCGGCACTGCAAGCAGAGCCCTGGTACGCAGGCGCTCTCACCCCGCCGCGATGCTCACGTTCAGCCCGGGGAGAAACAGGTTTAGGGATAAATAGTAATAATAAAAAAGAATCAATGGGAAAAAGACGTAGGTTTTGCAGCTCCTGGGGGCGGGGGTGCAGGGGCACAGGACCAGCTTTGCGAACAAGCTGCTGCCGGCTGCAGGTACCGCATGGCTGGAGCATCCCACGGTCCGTCTTGTCACCCGCATCCGATGGCAGCAGCCTGGATGCTGGGAGAAGGTGCGAAGGACAAATAACAGTTTGTAAGGATAAAGTAGCACCTGGGCAACAGCCTGCCCTAAATGACATCTCCTGCACCACCCCAGGGGACACCCAGCCCTGGGCATCCTCCTAAGCGCACCGGCCGTGCATCCACCACCATATCCCATGGTCTGCCAGCATCTTCCCAAGCAAGGGCAAGGTGAGAGGGCAAAACGCGAGGGAATCAAAGTGATAATGAAGTAAAGCTTTTGCCAAAGCTTGGCAGAGCTGGTCCCCCAAAGGAGAGACTCGGGAACTGTCTTCAGCTGGAGAGACACAAAAGCAGCACTCTGGTGCTGCAGCCGAACACACAGAATCAATTGGCGAGTGGGTGTGTGTGTCTACGTACATGCAAAAAATCCCAGGAAAAAAAAAAAAAAGGACAATCTATTTTTTTTTAATCATCACAAGCAGAATGATTTGCAGAGACTTCCAGCACATTCACTAATTACATTTAACGCACCCACCACCCCAAAAAAAAATATCAGTGACTGATGGCTGCCCAGCTCCCTCGTGCTGGTGGGCGCTAACACAGGCAGGGACTGAGCCCACGGAGGAGGGAGCTGTGCCCTGGAGGTACAACACGTCCCTGGGGAGTGAGACACCAAAACGGTCCCATAAGGCAGAATCATGGAAGCCATCGCTGCCCTCCACCCGCAGACAGACGTTTCCCTGTGTGCCGCTCGTGCCGGGGCTCAGCGAGGTCTGGCCACCGAATGGGAACGGCTCAAGGGGACAGTAGAAAACTGATGTGCAGAGGAAGGAGTTTGGAAGCACGGCTCTGCGCAAAGCTGCCCCCCAGCCCACGGCTGAGCCCTGCTTTGCCATATAACTGCTCTAGAGCTGCCCAACCACCCTGTGACCGCTTTGAAGACGCATCCCAGGACATCCCTAACTCAGCTCCCAGCCCAAAACATCGCCACATCCCCTCTCCGCAGGCCATGGGCATGGCCAACACCAGCTCATGGCTGGTCACTGTTCAGCAGCAAGACCCCGGAGGGTGACTGGGGGCAGGCACTGCACAGCACCTAACTGGTGCCCCTCCGGCACCCCCGAATCTCCTCTGACACACGGGGCGGCTCGCATGGCTGCTCTCACCCTCACGCAGGAGCAGCACGGCTCCGTTTGCTGTCAGACAGCAGGATTCAGGCTTTCTCTGCTGCGTGACGTATCCAAGCTGCCCTCCTCATCCTATGGATCCTCGCCCATCGATTGGTATTTGCTTGTACGAAGGCAGTGAGAGGGAAGGCTGTGCCAGCTGCCGGACTGTTACGCCATTTACAGGATCCTTCAGAAACAGAGAAAAGAGGGGGAAAAAAAAGAAAAAAAAGCACCTCTCCAGCTAATCCACAACTGCCCCCGCTCATCTGAGGAGGAAACCATCGCCCTCCTGCCCAGCCTGTGCCCTTCAAGGGCAAGCACAAGGTTTTGCTGCCAATGCAAAAGCACAGTGGGAAGCGACTTTCCCCCCAAAAAACCAGAGTGTATCAGACCCAGCTGGAAAAGACAAGAGCATCGTGACCTGCCACCGCTCAGCACCCTCCCGGCTGAGTGGGGACGGGCTCCCAGTCTGTCCCCTAGGGAAGTTTTATCTTAAATGAACACCGCTGCGAGTCCCCATGTTCCACTTAAACTTTAATAAAAGCAGATTCAACTGGAAGCGGAAAATAAATAGGCTAAACTCAGCTCCCGTCAAGCCCAAGGGTGGGCAGGGAGACGAGGGGCATTTGGCCGAAACCTCAGGTTAGTGTGAGCTTTCCAGCACGCGGATTTATCACTGGGGTTGAAGAAGTTGTTTTGGTTTGTGGTTTTGTTTTGTTTTCAAACACTTACTCTGCCAAATTTGCTCCCCGGTATGACGGGGCAGCCAAGGGGGGTGGGAGCTGAGGCTTTTGAGCCTCTTGCCCTCGTCTCTCCCCTACATGGCTCCCAGCTGCAAACCACAGCCCTGGATGGATGCAGGGACCTCCCCAGAGCTGGTCCCCATCCCAGTAGGGTTTGACAAACCCCATTTGCTGCCCCAAAATAACGGTCAGTGCCAAGGAAGCCATGAGATCAGGTAGCACACCCAGACCCTGGCACATCCCCCTCGCCTGGCTCACTGCAGCAAAAAACTCCAGAGAAATGGGGCTCCAGCCTCAAACCCCTGGGAATCAGAGACATGTCTCCCTCCCCATCTGTGCTGGGGGATTCACCGGCAGCCAGAGCAGAACGGGAGGCGAGAGGAGGGCGTTAAACCCCACAGGAGCCTTGGAGAAAGCAAAGGGGGAGGCAGAGGGGACTCAGCCCCCTTGCCATGGGGCAGCCCCAAATCAGGTCCGTCACCCCTTCTCGTATTTGAGCATCGCCGGTGGCTGCGAGCTCAGGTCTTAGCGGGGGGTGTGAAGTGCTCAACGGTGAGTGACGGGGACGGCGCTGGCTGCCACAATCGCTCTTAATTAACATGTTGCAAAGACATTCCTTACCATAAAAAGCCAAGGAGCATGCGGAACCATTCCCAAGCGCTGCGCAGCATCGGATGTGACTCGGACACTTGAGGTCAGCTCGGAGGGGGCGAGCGGCTCCCGCAGTTCCCATCCCAAGGAAGGGGTGGCTTGGCTGACGTGTGCTGCTGCTGCTCCCAAAGCAGGTCTGGCTGCCACAGGAGCTGCTCGGCAGAGCCAGGAGCTCATCCACCTCCCCATGTTCATTCCCTGTGCAAGGCAGAGGCAGGCGGTGTGGGAAGGGTTAGAGCCAGGGCAAGTGGGAGGCTGGATTTAGGAAACAGGGACCAGGTTGCTCCTCTAAGCTGAGCTGGACCAGCTCCAGGCTGGTACAGCTTTCCTGGGGGAACAGGCTGACAGCAAAGCCCAGAAATGCCTCTTTCAGCATAGGTCATGCAGAGGCATTCCCAAAGTCTCCAGAGAAGGTGATGGTGTCCTATCCCAGACCCTAAGGGATCTCATACATTTTCTTTGGGCTCTGGTTAGCACAAAAGCACCAGCACAGGGAGGATACCAGCTCCCCCACTAAAGCTCAGATGCTCCAGAAAGGCTGCAAGCAAAGCCCCCCCCCCTCCTGGCTCTGCCTGCAGCTGTTCCAGGTGAAACTCCTCACCCTGGGATCAGCTGCAATACAGCATGTTTTACAGCCTCAGCCTGGGCACATCAACAAATTCCACCCACTCTCCTGGAGAAACAAATTCACATCAGACCCCTGCTGTGGCAGAAACAGATCCAGAAAGATGGAATCCAGCTCCTTCTGGTGAATGTCAGCATGCGTATCCAGGAGGCTCGACACCACCCGTCATGCAAGCCAGCAGCGCTTTGCTGATGCTTAAAAACACTCTGTCCAGCGCCTGCCGGCCTTCGAGAGGCTCTTGGAGCTGGCAGAGGAAAAGAATGGCTAGCACTGAAGTCGCAGGTTGCCTCAAGCATTTGTGATCTGAAAGCAGGAGGGAAGGTCCCTGCCGGGAGTGCTCTCAGGTCAGTACTGTGAGCCTGCACAGCCAGACACGTGAGAAACAGCCAGGCAGGTGTGATCAAGACTTGAACCCACATAGTCATCCAGGCTGGGGCTGCCAAGCCTGTTGTATCTGCTGGGTTGTTTGTTTTTTTTTTTCCAATGTTTTCTATGCAACTGAGAGCAGGTAGCGTTTCAGATAACGCTCAGGTCTGAGGAAGAGGAGGCGAGGGGTTTAGAAAGGCCAGGAGCTACCCGAAAAACACCTGCCTACGGAGGCAGCAGCCCAGGCAAGCAGCTGGGTCTGCCACAGCAGGACCTGTGTTCTCCTCCAGCCTCTAACATCCAACTCCCTTGTGACATGGAGCGAGATAGGTCGTCACCTCTCTGCCCTTTGCCACTCTGCCTCTCATCCACTGGCACCATAACTGCCGGGGGCAGACCCTTCCCAGGATGTGCAACCCCAACTTCCCCACGGAAACAGCTCACCTCATAGCCTTGACACTCACCACGCAGAGCGGCCACCTCTGCTAGGAAAAGAGGCAGGGCTGGTGGATGCACAACAGCAGAAGGGTTAAAACACAGCTCTCCACCTTTCTGCCATCTGTTCTCGCTCCCCGTTTCATGCCGAGGTTTGCCTTATCCTCTCTACCTCCCCGTGCTCTGTTTGCAGTGCCCTGGACAGTGACACAAAGCTCTTCCACTACTGGGTTAATTAGACACCAGCATACACTCACTCCTGTAAACGTGGGCTTAGGTGAATAATGGATTTGCTCCAAATTGTAAAGTAGCAGCTATTGTGAGCGCTCCTAGCTCTATGGAAACCCTTTATTTCAAGTGTTACCATGGGCAAATAATGGACAAGATCACATAAGTAGAGCGAGCACCAGGAGTGAGCTGTGAGGAGGTGGTGTCTGGCCAGAGACCACAGAAGCTGCAAAGCTCTGAAAGGCTTTTATTTGAAGATGGCCCAGTCCATCTCCCATAGCAAAGCCTGTCAGTATCACTCCAAGGCACAAAGGAGAGTGTGTGCTTCTCACATGATGCCCATGGGTTACATGGAGGGAGAGAATGGACTTGCTTGCGGGCAAGAGATGCATCCGATTTAACAAGACAGGAGACAAACTAAAATAGGGATGGGCAGAAGGTGCTCTGCAGAAATCAGTATGGGAATGCTTCTACACATAACCTGCCTCTGGTCAGGAGAGCAGCAACCAGTCAGGATGCCTTGGAGCTCCTTCTGGTTCTCACGGCTCTGTCATGACTCCAGTCTGCCATCACCCTTTCTGCCGTGGCCTCATGGAGGAGAGCGAGCTGCTAGTGGGATAGCTCATGAAGCTTTGGGGTAAAACATCCCCTGTACGTAACTAAATGGCAGGCCTGCTGGGCACCACCATGTCCACACACCACCATACCCCAGATTCGTCATCTTGCCCCATCATTGAACTAAATGACAGTTAAGAGTAACAATGGGAAAATCCTTTGGGATCCTACAGAACTGAGATTCCCAAAACCCCTCAGGGAAGCAGGCAGCACCACTCGGAGCTTACAGCCTCCGGCCCTAAACAGAAGGACAGTACCCACAAGGTTTTGTTTACACACTCACCATATGTCTGCTGTGTATCAAAGCATGAACATTTATACCCAGGCCTGAAAACACGCAAACACAAGATCCCACACAGCAGCACAGTGGGCCTTTGCTCCAGATCCACGGAATAAGGCAAAGACAGTCAGGAGGTAGTGTTTCCACAGGTTTATAAATCCGATAAATACAAGTATAACACCCTGCCCACCACAATGGGGCAGAGGAGAAGGGAAGGGAGTCTCAAAGGTTGCTGAGAAAGTGCTGACTTGTACTTGGCAGCTGGAGAGTACACAGCAGCTGGAGATTTATGCTGATGTGTCAAACAGCTTCTCAATCATCTCTCCCACCTGGTCAACCTGGTATTTGATGTACTTCTCAGGGTTCTTGGTGAAGGGCACGTTGCCATATCTGCAAAGGAAGACAACTCCCAGGTGACAAACGACTAGAACACAGCCAAGAGATCCACTGGCCCCTCCTCTGCCACGAATCGGCTCAACTATAGCACATCCCACTTGGATCTCACAGGGTATCTTGTAGGGAGTAAGTGACCTAGTTACAACTGGTCTCCTGACCAGGGTGGCTCAGAGCTTTGTGCTGGCTAGAACACCTGCACTCACCCTGACCAAGGAATCAGGGTGACAGCAGATGTTCACAACTAGTAGAGTTCAGCTTGGGGATGTTTTAGTGTGCAAGGTTGAGAAGCTAAGACAGGAGAGTGGAAAAATGCCTCAGCTTGTGCTACCCTAAGCCCCAAAGACCTCAGTAAATCCAAAGAAGAGAAGACAACATTGCAAGAGGTTGTCACCTGTTCAAGAAGGCACCATAGGTCTCTTTCACAATGGTTTTCTGTGCCCGGCGGATTTTGTCACGTTGCTCCATGTCTGGGATTGCCCAGGCCTTCTGGATCTTACATAGCTCTTCCAGCCCATCATTAAAACCCTGTCCAAAGTAAAACTCAGTGAGTGTCCTGTCTGCAATCACATCTCTATACTAAGCCTGACGTTCTTCCCCTCCGCTGCTGACCACCAACATCCAGGTCTCCTCCTTAAACAGATCTTTGGTCTGACTGTCTCTCCCAATCAACTAGGGGATGTTCTTATGCCATCTAACACCTCCTTACCTTAAAGCGCTCCTTTATCATCTGCCTCTCCTTATCCTTGAGCTGCAACAAGGAGGGAAAGGATTTTATTTCATGTTCAGAAATAGATTTCCAGCATCAGTGTTTGCCCACAACTCCCCATCCAACCTAAGTGATATCCTACCTACTTGACTTGAATTCCCTCTCCTAAAGCAGGAAGGAAAGTTGCAGTGAGCACCACACCCTACATTCATCAATTGGCTTTCATCTGAAGCAGATTTAACAAGGGTAATTTTCAGCCAGAACAGACAAAACCAGACTTCTTTATGCTTCTAGCCCTTTCTAAGGGAAGGTTTCAGGGTTTTTCAAGCCCAAAATAGAAGCATCTGCTTCAGTGAAAAATATAAGAATGGAGGCAAGGATTAAAAGACTTGTATGAATCCAGGGCAGGGCAGATTAGAAGGCAGTGCTGCTCTCCACCTTGTCCCAGCCACAGTATTCACTCTCCACAGCAATACTGGCATGAGATATAAAGAAAGTTTCTGAGAATTTTTGAATATGACAAGGGAGAAGATGTTTCCGGCAATTTCATCATCTTAAAACCATCCTTGACCACCCTCTCACCTTCACTCCTGGTTGAAAGACAGGCAGGTTTCTCTCCAGGATGTAATCTGTCACCTTCAACCAGCTGCATTTGAAATGAGATGGGAAAGAGGCAAAAAGGAGTTACTCATGTCTCACCAGAATATCTACATCCTCACCCATGACCCAGAGGCCACCCCAGACAATACACACCCCAAAACTTTCTACAGTGGCCACTTCAAGTCAGATTAATCACGTGGAAAACAGAATACTTGCTTTTGGTTTTAGACAAGTTTCTGGTTTTGGCTAATCTCTCCCACTGCTCCAGCAGCGTTGGCCATGAATCTCCCAAGGAGCCCTCAAACTGTGACAAAACTAAGGAAAGAGCAGAGGATGTCACCTGACCTGCGCTGGTAAGTCTGGATCTGCTGTTCAATGAGCTCCCGGTAAGACCTCTCAGCTGTCTTCTGCGTCACAGCTACCAACTGGATCAGCTCAGACCTGAAAGGGAACAAAACCTGAGGAAGCACATGAGCCAGCTGCTCTCAGGGCTACTAGCAGGATGGCAACATTTCAAGCCCCTATCAACAAGATCTTTTATGCCCTTTACAATAAAAGGGACCTTGAGATGTACAAATTGGGAGACAGAAGCTACTCCAAGTTACTTTCCAAAGCCATATCCTCAGTCCTCTCAAGATCAAAGGACTCTCCACAACCTAAGGCATCTCCCACGTAATGCGATGTTTATAACAGTGCAAAGGTTTCAAAAGGGCAGTTTCAAGAATGGAAGAAAGAGCAGAGATGACACAGGCTAGCAAGCAAATGCCCTCAATAGAGAGCCCTGCTCCAAAACTGTGCTTAGAATCAGCCTGGTCTTCAGGGAGATTTACTCAGATACACACTTACTTCTCCAGAGATTTCAGAATGTAGTTGTAGTTGTTGTGCAGAAAAATGGCACTCAAAGCTGGGTCTTCGTAAACCTTGGATTTACTGAGAAGGTTAAGTTGCAAGTTGCCCAGCACTTTGCCTTAAGGAGGGAAAAACAGAGGACAAAAAGTTTTGCACTGAAACTTCTCATGACTGACGATCCACATTGAGTGCTCTGTACTGTCGGTGCGGGCTCACAGCAAAGTGAACAGCACAGCCCCAACTGCACATACAGACAAGGGTACAATCACACATACTTAACAATCCTACAAACCTTAGGCATATCTTTCCTCAGAAAGTCACCAAACACTCCCTGTGAACTAATGCCTTTGTTGCAACTGGCAACACAGTTGCATTCTGTGTTCAGAATAAGTCCCAGGACCAGCATGGGTGATCAGACTCAGCCTGACCATGATGCAAGCTCAGATCTCAAAGCAGCTGATGGACCTGATCCCCATTATAACAGATCATCAGAAAGTAGTACTGTGAACTCATCTCACTCTTACTGTTAAAAGCAGCTTTGAGATTTTACAGAGCCCCTTTGGCAGCTGAGAGCCTTTGTGGGGTTGAAGGTACAAAGCACTAGGTGAGAATGGTTCGAGGCAACTGATGACAAAAGCTCTGCAGCATAGTGAGCCGCTGCACTGTGCTTTATCCTGTCTAACTGTAACAGTCAAATTCCCAGTTTGACCCTTTTAGCCATCCCTCCCATCAGACTCCAGCTCCAACACAGGAAGATCACATGGAGTAAGAGACACAGCCTGTGCTCTTCACCCAAGAAGCAGCTAAGTGTAGGAGAGCTGATGGGGCAGAAATGGGAAAGTGTGCAGAGTACTCACAGATGTAGGTGCTCAGCAGCCGCCTGCTGAACTCTGAACTGTAACTACTAGCTGAAGAGCTGGTCTCTGAAAAGAAAAGAATCTTAGGCCAGTTAACATGCCATGGGGAAGGGGGGTATGTGTGGTCAGCCTGCCTCTATTCAAACAAGCCTCATCGCTGTTGCTATGGAATTAGTGCAGAGCTTCCATCGACAGTGAAATTAGCTCCCTGCTTCAGTGCCGATTGTCAGCGGCTTATTCAGGGTGAGGGTGGAAAAGCTCTGCACCCCTCAATCGTTGTGTCCGCATCAAGTGCTGAGCACCCTGGCAGAAATCTCTCCTTTCCTTCCTAGTGCTCAGACGACATCCACCTGATCAGAAATCGAGTTATTAAACACACCCTCCCCATCATTCTCCCACCACCTGAAAAGGGTTTGTAAGCACTAGAAATTTGCAATCAGAGAACAAATGAGCTGGAGCTGTTAACAGCAGGCACACAACAGTAATTGAAACAAGCAGAAGGGTTCTGGAAAGCTTCAGCCATCCCCATGGTTGCTGATAGGGCCTGCTTGGCTCTGCACAAGGGACTGCACCAGCATAGAAGCCTGCCCTTGCAAGCAATGACTCTGGGCTGGCACATGTTCCTCTGTCTATGCATAAAAGAGGTGGCTTTCTGCCCTGAAGAGCTTGTGGGCATGGGTCCCACAGGACACGTGGGGTAGCTACCTCCTCCTCCCCCCACCAGAGAGTTTGGCAGCTGGGCCTAGCTCGGGTGGTCCGAGTTCATAAGCACCCCATGGGAAAGGCCTCAAGGCTCCTGTTGCTGGGAGTTGGACAATAAGGAACCGAGCGCACATGGGATAAAGCATGATACCAGCTGGGCCAACTTGCTACCTGTGCCAAAGAGATTCAGTGCCATGAGAGTGTCCTTAGCCTGTTTCAGCTCATGTGGCATCCCTCATTGTCTGCTGGTGACAAGCCCTCCCCATTCTCTCCAGCCCGCTGCCAGGAGTTACTTACCCTCCCCTTTTTCCCTTTTCAATTATGTGTTAATTTATTTACCACTCCTGGAGGATAAAGAATTAACATACATCACCAGAGTCCAAGGCAATATGAACAGGTACACGTGGGTAAGTCTCCTTACCTCTGGGATCTAAAGGAATATTGTATGTGTCCCCAAGAACTACAAAGATTAGGCAGAGCAGAGAGAAAAGGGGAGGGAAGAGAGAGAAAAAGAAACGCAAAGTGCAAAAAGACAGGTTAGAGACCACCATCCCTTTGAGAACAAAGCAGATATTAACACAGAGCAGCCACAGACAGCTACATAGGAGAGCAGGCAGGAGTCCCTCCAAGGCCACAAATGGAATGGAGACCACAGAGGAAAGGCAGAGTCTAACCGCCTTCCCCTGGCAGAGAGGTTGGTTGTGTTTAGCAAGACACCTCATTCCAAATCATTTCAAACCCACTTTCAAGGCAAAGGAAAGCTTTCCCTCATGCCAGCAGCAATTTACTGGTCCTCGAAATGAACTGCACAGCCCATATAACCTTCCAAGAACCTGAGCAAAGCCCTCCCACCCTCACTCTGCACTTTAGCATCCCTGCACGGCTATACAATGCCCTACAGAGCCGTTCCGTGGGCAACAGCAAGGAATTGGCATCACTGCATTGAACTGATGAGCTTTGCTTTTGCTACCACTTGAGGCAAACATCACAGAAAAAACTGCATCTATTTCCCACCACTTGGGATCACTGTGGGAGTTGCGCAACCCAACTCCAGACATCCACTCCTGAGCTGGCAACTGGAAGCTGTCATTAGAAAGGCACCCTTGGGAGCAATTCACCATCCCAAAGCAGACGCCTCTGTTTGCAGAAGCGACTCCCCCCTTAAACTCCACTGATGTAATCACCTCTGATGCTTGCTCTAGGGTGGTGTCAGATCCACAGCTGGACAGGGACCACAACTTCACCAACATTCAGTAATCAGTATTACTCAAAATGAGAACAGCTCTGCCCTGCACGGGTGCCCTGTGTTGGGCCAGGCCTAGCTTTTGGAGCAAGCAACAGAGCTGTTTTTGCATGAGAACAACACTGGCAGAAAGCAGGGAGCATCTGGCAGTAGACGGTCCCTAAGGCCTGACTGCAGATAGAGAGAACAAGATTTACAATACTTGGATTGTGGGTCATCTCATGCACAGCTCTGAAGTACTACCCATCAGCCCAAGTTACAATTACACTGGCTTGAAGCTTTAATGATTGAACAGACCACAAAGAGGTATTTTTCCTCAGGCTGTCTTTACACAGCAGGATCCCTCTATACCTGATGGAACAACCAGCCACAATTAAAAAGGAAATGGCTTGTGTGTCATGGATATGATCACATTTTGTTGTATGACCAACATAAAAATGAAAAAAGCCTATGCTACCTTTTGAATCAGCTCCTATGACAGATCCCTACTGCATGACAACATGTCCAGACTTTGAAACAACAGTGCTGACATCGCCATTTTGGGAAGGACATAGGAAACAGTTGGTTTCTCCAAGAAAAAAAAAACAAACTCAGACCACCTCTTTGACCAAGGAGAGTGTCAAGGCCCAGGAGGCTCTGAGCATGCTGAGCTTGCAAGCGGAGAGGGCATAAGACAGCGGCTAGAGGAGATGTGGCAAGAAGCAGAGACATCCTAGCTCAAGTTAATTTAGAACTGGCAGAATTTTCCAAGCAGGAATTCCAGGTAAAAGTCTGGAGGCAGCTGTAAGCTTGCCCCTTCCCCTGCTCCTAATGGGCTCCCTAACCCTCTCCAAACACCAGCTAGTGGCCCGTGCATCCTCAGGTCACTGTGCTCCCTGAATCTTCCATTCTCCAGCTCTTCAGCTTGCTCTATTCCAACTTCCTTGAAAGCATGAGCTCTACCAAGGCCGAGGGCTCACTAGAGAGCTGGAAGCTGTTGGTCTGCACAGAACCAAGAATCATGCTCTGATACACAGCATCATCCTGTTATATGAGGCAGCAGCTCTCAGCTTCTGATCTGTGTATTTCTCTCTGTAACTAGTCCCTTTAGCATCCTGGAGAGCAGAGATAAAACTTGTCTCTCTGTTTCGGCATGTGGCACACGAATAGCTCAGGACTCCCAGCTTGACCATGGCTAGATACTGAGGAGAATATTCTTGCTGCTGCTGTTAGACTGACCAGAGGATGTGGCAGAGAAAGGCGGCAATGCATGAATATGCAGCTTAACTAAAGCTAACTCAGCTGGACCAATCATCCTCACTCTAGTACAGCCACAGAGGACCAGCCCAGCGTCAGATTTGAAGCTAAATGACTAAGGGCATCCTCTCTTCATACCACAGAGCACATCAGAAAAAACCCATTGAAAGAGTACCTGATTGGAGCAAGTGTGGAAGGCCAGCAGGAAAACTCTTTGCATCCCTTGGAGTTCTCCAGATAACCAACTATGTGGTCATGGCAGATGGGAGGACAAGACAAACCACAGGGTGAAGGACAGGAGGAGAACAAGCTCACAGCGCATGCTGAGGTTTGATCTTTTTAGGGAAGATGTCCAGACAATCTGGGGAAGGAACCACATGCCCAAACAAGCCCCATGCATGTACCTTGTGATGCCAGCATGGCACCTGCCGTCTCCTGGAAATCCAACAACTGCTGTAGGAAAAGGATAGCCTGGAAGCAAGGGAGGGAAGTTATAAGCAACTGACACTGCATCTCCTATGTTCTGCTATTAAGGATCATGAAGGTCCACATGTCCCCCCACACTTACAAGCCTCCAAGAAACAAACCACTGCACTCCTTGGAGTTGCTGCGTTTTACCCACACAGTCACATCATGGCTTAGCAAGGGTAACTAGTTAATCCATGGAAGCCAATTAATTGCCCTTCCAATACAAAGACAGCTTAACTTGAAAAGAAATGTCCCTAGTGCTCTTTCTAAAACCTCTTCAGAGGCTGTTTGTGACAAGGGATGGTTCAAATCACCATCACGTACGTTGCTGGTGAGTTCGTGAACTGTCCCATCTTTTGGCATGTTATATTCCTTGTCCGGATCATTCTAAGAAGAGAAGAGAGAGACATAAGGCAAGCATGTAAGGAAATTGCAGGCATCTACAACACAACTGCTGCTGCAAGTGAGCTGTAGGCTTGTTTATCCAGCCTCTCTCAACAACCTCAGACCTGGCTCTCACAGTGCCATCTCCTGGTGCTCAGAAACCACAGCTCCTAGGGACCACACGATTTTGTTCAGCACGTGACCATCAAAAGTTCAGTTCACCTACCAGGCAGTGGATTCACCAAGCCCACCTTACAGAGGGACAATTTAACCCCAGTTCTCCAAAGCTTTTCAAGTCAGCAATTTTCCTTCCTTTTTAAATAAGATTAAAGTCTGAGATTGACTTGATATCTGCAGAGGCCTGGAAGCTCATACCAAATTACTTGTAGTATGCCCGTTAAGGGTCTTAGGCAGAGGCCTCCTGTATTTGAAATCAGCACCCAGCTTTCGGTATTTGCAGTTGACCGTCCGAAGTGATCCAGCAAGCACAGGCCTGCTGACTCAGAAATGATGTAGTCTCATAGAAAGCAGAAAGTTAAACTGCTCAGAAACGCCCTCTTCGAAGTCTGCTGGTCTTGCTAGAGAGAACATTGAGGAGAATTCTACCTTAATGTTGTCTGCAAACTCTTCAAGTGCCTTTGCACCGGTGGTCTCCATAGAAGTGATCAGCCCCGGTAGTTTGTTCTTAGTGCCTGCTGCAGTTCCCTGGAATAGTCCCATAACAGATCAGAGAAGGAAAACACACAGTATCTGAACTTCCATTCAGCACCTACCCTCCCTGATCTCCCACCCCACCATTTTATTCTCAATTCTGCATATTTACAGTGCCATCAACAACGCATGAAATCCTACATTATTCAGCCAGCCAGGAAGGGAAGATGTTGTCAGCCTAACGGTGACCAGGATTTGCTACCTCTCATGTTTCCTCTTAGACAGTACCTGGTAAGGGAGGTTGGTGCATACAGTCACTGGCTAGAAGCAGATGGAAAGGAGCCTTGCTAAACCTGGATGCCGTATTTGATACCTGGAGAACCTTATGGCACAGTCCAAGGCAGGTGTTGAGAGATATTAGTCGTTCAGCTTAAATAAGTAAGTTTTAATTGGAATAAATCACTTTGGGTTATAATATGCCGTTTGCCTAGCTTTACTTGGCACGAGTGGCTAGATTTGCTGAAGCCTTTAGGCTGCAATGGAGTTAATTCTCCTAGTAATTTTCCTGGCAGTACAGTGCTGTTTAGTCCTTTAGTACAAGGAAAATGTCATTAACACACTGATGTCTTGGAAGCGTTTTTCCCTAAGTTTGGGACTTTTCGGTTCTCCACGTTCTGCCAGCGAGTGCAGGTGCACAAGAAGTGTAAACCAGAAGATAAGGAGGCTACAACCGTCCGCAGAGACTGCAAATCAACAAGATCAGAGCAGTCAATGGCCGGCCTGCCTGGACACAGAGAGAGAATCCAAGAAGGTGTTAGAAGACCCCAGACCAAAAATCACCATTGGACTAAAAGATGCATGAAGAGCACATGAAGAGCATGTTAGGGGCAAGTGTACAGCTCACAAGGGTATCATCGTCCAGGGATTTTTTTTTTTGTTCAATGTCCCTCCCTTTTCAGAGGCACCCAGCCCTGCTGACCCTGTTGCTGTACCTTTCAATTAAATTATTTAGTTTTATAAAATCTGACAGCTGAGACCCTGCTGCGGGAAACCTAGGGTCGAGCCTGAAGGAGGGAGCATGCCCAAGAATAAGCGTGTGTGAGGAGTGGGAAGGGGCACCCATCGGCCCACTGGAGTTGCCGGCTGCGAAGGGACCCTGGTCTGAGCAGCGACAGGCTCGGGTGCTGTGTGTGCGGCTCCTTGAACGGGGTGTGAGTGCTCGGGCAGCGGCTTCTCCTTTAACAGCAGGCTCTCCTCAGAGCAGCCAATCGTCCACATGTCAGTGAGCACAGTCTAAACTAAGCTCAATAGTATCAGAGCTGGAACACCTCAGAGGCCATGTACACAGCAGAATAACGTAGAACAGTCCATCACCAGGTCATGACTTGAAGTGAAGAGAACCACTGCTGAGAGATGCCAAGATGCTGGTCCAGCATCACAGAAAGGATCAAGCTGCATTTGTGTCACTTCCAGTCCACGCTGGAGGACAGAAGCAGCATGGCTTTGTTGAAAGGCACTGTGATCATCCCTTTCAAAGAGTTCTCCAGACAACCCAAGCCACAAGACCCTCTCCAATCCCACCACCCTTACCTGCAAGACCTGGTCAAATTCTGGCTTCATCTGCTTGAGATGCTTAAGGATGGGGAAGATTGTCAGCACAGCCGAATAGTCATGTCGGATGATGGCTTTCCGGGCAGCTGAGACAATGTTATCCCCCTCCATGATCAAATTATCTAATGACTCCTGCAACAAAGCCAGAGAGTCAGAAGGAAGCAGTATGACTTTTGCCCAGGCAGCACAAGGGGCTAAAGGCAGGATACCCATTAAGGATGCCAATTTAGCTCATGGGTCATTTGCAGTACCCAGTGAGTGACTCTGAAAACATGTTCTCCAGGACCTGTGCAGGCTGTAGTTCCCTGCACAGGTCCTGGAGGACAACCCTAGCACTGGTGGTGCTCTTGGGCACCCACAGCACATAGTGGAATCCACATCCTCACAATGAAGAGGGAGGGGAAAAGACTTTGTGTGCATCCTTTACAAGAGAAGCCAAGCAGAAAGGCTCAACCAACCTGGATGAGAGAATCAAAGGTCTTCTTCTGGTGGTGCTCTGGGACGATTTCTGTCAGGAGCTGGTATTCACTCTGGGCCAGTTTGACAAAGGCACTAACGCAGTGAATGTACGCATCAATCTCAATGTCGAAGACGTCATCCCTCCCTGTAAGGGCAAGATGGCTTTAAGAGAGAATGAAATTCACACCGAGCTTCCAACAGCTCTGCTCACTCCAAGGCCTCGGTGTACACAAGGAGCACATGGTTCTTCTGGAAAAGGTGGTTCTGGCTTTACAGCCATCCTTGTGTGAGAACAAGAGTCACCTTCTCACCAAACCTGCCCCCTGGTTTGTGCACGGGAAGCTATGCATACCCTGCAGGAGGCAAAGTCATCTGCAGTTCAGGAAATGGGCAGGACACCAGCTCTTTCCGGCCTCATGACAGAAGGCAAGTTTGGAGCTCTTCTGGGATACAGACTAAATTTAATCAAGGGCTTGAACACTGAGTACTAAACTCAGGAAGGTCTGAGGTGAATTATTCAACATCTCTGCTTGTATTTTTAGAATTCCTTATCTCCATCCGTCATGCAGATGAAGAACTGCCATTTTGCATCAACATTTCTGGGAAATCAAGGCTGTCCTGGAAGGCAGCCTCTTCCCACAGGCAGAAACAGAAGATAAAAACCAGGCAGATGAACATTTAAATCTTATGAAGCAGGAATATCAGCATAGCTAGGTGAGCTATCTGTTACACAATGCTGCACACAAATGCAAATATTCAAGTCGGAGCATACAAATGTCTCGGACAAATATCCATCAAAGAACCTATGTGGTAGGCATGAGAAGTGCTGGTATGATACAAAGACCAGCACCAACTCATACCAACCACTAGCTGGAAGCGTCAGCAGGACGGACATAAACGGACTCACACCATCCTGCATTACTGAGACCCCTGTAGTAACCACTACAAGACAGTAAGATAACACAGAGGGGCCTTCTCTAGGCTATGGGCTGCTGCTTCTCTCCTCCCAGCAACATGTGCACCTTTTGATGGAGGAAGAACCAATTCTTCCTACACAGACAGGTCCCTCAGGTTGATATTTTAAAAGTTATGGTCAGCAGGGGACACACACACGTGATGTGGTTTTACAGACTGCCTACGGTGGTGAGTGGCCCACTGTATTGCATGCTGCGTGTGATCCCTTTCCTGTTTGCTTCACTTCAGCAACAAACAAGCCAGTAGCTACCTATAGGAAAGTGCTCCTCAGCATGGTGGCCACCTGTCTTTAGTTGGACAAAGTTGGGGTTCCCTGTTTGAGGGCTTGGGGTGTGTATGATTAGTAGGAGTGAATTCTACTGAGAAGAGCCAGAGCTTTTTAGCCAGAGAAGGCCCATGCTCCAGGACTGCCCACGCAGATGAACAGCCACTGGCTACAAAACTACTGTGAAACATGCTGAAAAGAAGGGACGTTAGCCAGCTTGTTATGAAGTGACAACATGGTACTTACCAGCAGCCGGACCATGCTTGTCGCTCAGGGTATCGGAAAGGTGTTTAACTCGTAAATCATGCTCATGACCTAGTGAGATGTCAGCCGGCACAAACAGAAGGCGCAATTTATCCAGGGTGGTTACAGCATGGATGCTCACACTGGCTGGAAGCCGCTTCAAGCTTGGCTTATTTGATCTGATGGACACTTTTTTCCCTACACAGTCCCAGGAATGCTACCTGACCAAATCCCTTTGTTGGGCTATGTAGCAATAGCAACCCTTTGAAACCTGATGAGTAGTGTGAGTTAAGTCATTTGCTGGGCCACAGGAGTCCCTTGAACCTCCTGCCATAAGTTCTGAACGGGACAGCAGGCATCAGAAGCCAAATTTGTACCAACAGCCATTACAAATCCAAACTCAAAGCCCATCTCCTGCTCAGCATGAGAATTTTTCTCCCAAATGAGTGATGTTAGTCATCATCTGGGATTTAGTAGACTACAGTGTAGGGGCTGAAGAGATCTACTTCGGATGCATACATAACAGGAGGCAGAAAGGTCTTACAGATGCTTTGAAGCAAGTGACCTCTTCTCCCTTACCTAGTATGAGCTGAGGAGACCAGAATACGGAAGATGACCATTTAGATAAGTCTCCACAGAGACGTGCAGGCATGATGCACTGAGCTAGCTGTGGTCTGACACTTCAGCATCAGGTTTGGAAAGGTCACTAGGAAACTGAATGTCTCAAAGTCCAGGCAAAAAGAAAAGAGAACAGAAACACCACAAGCCGATGTCATCAGAGCAGAGCTTCCATTAGCCAGGTGACTATGGTGGGTCAACCGCTTTAAGGTGACATTCCTCTCCATCTGTGCTCATGTTTACGGAGACTTTGAAATTCAGAAAAATAATTTGGCCCTCCAGCATCTCTTTGGCTCCCTAAGGTGAGCTGTACATATCCAATGCTGTCCACCAAGCACTAGGCTAATGGAAGTCCCACCTGGAAAAGCAAGGCTGATACACAGAGACAGTCAAGGGTGAAGTAGCTAGAGCTGTGATTACCTTCCATAGGAATGAGGTTAGAGGCCCCCTTTTTCCCATCTAGACCATGCTGAGAGTACTGTTTCAGAAGGTTCTGAGCCTTACGGATCGTGCCTGTCACCAGAGCCAGAGAGAAGAGACAAGAAGACCTAGAAAATGAGTGAAAGAAAACAAACCCAGAACACCAGCCCTCCACCAGCAAGTCACCTGGGCCCAGCAAAAGGATGCTGGGCACCAATGAGCATGCTCAGTACAGGAACATGAACCCCAAACTCATGTCCAAGTGTGCGGATACAATGGCATTTGCAGACTGTTTCCTTGCTTTGAGGGTGGGGGGATGAATTCCAGGCGGGATTACAGAATCAGGGAGTGCTCAAATCAGTTTGGTGAGGTGGTATGGCTGGGTGAGAAAACATGATCAGAAAAGGGAAGCAACGAAGCACTCTTCCCTGTAATGAGTTTATTTAAGCATCCAAGGGTAAAAGGTCTGTTGCTTTCCCTCAACTGTGGAAGCAGGGCTTTGCAGTAGGGACAATTACTGTCCGGCAACACGCTGCCTGCTCCGCAGAGCCACAATCGCAGCCGCTTGGTTAGAGCTGCAGAAAGAGGTGCCTTTCCAAGGGGTGTTTTCTGAGCATGCTCAATATAGACCCATCAGGAGCCCCATAGCCAAGACAAGGAATGATCTCTGGCGTTACAGGAAGCGATAAAAGGGTGACAACCTCTGGGCTCGAGAGAGCAATTGCAGCAGCAATTCCCATCACAGCAATCATAGAATAATGGATGCTGCCCACCCATGTCTAACTCGCATTAAGTCACTCTAATCCCCAAGACACTTCTCTTCTAAGGAACTGCAAATCAATTAAAACCATGGAAAAAAAAAATAACACTGGGTTAAAAGATTTATATTTAACACACACAAAAACCAGACAGAACTGAACAAAAGCCAATGCTGGATATATAGCTAGAAAGCACAAAACAAAGCATTAATGTGACAACTGAAGACTAAGCACTGTTTCCACATTAAAAGGTTAGTCGTCATGCAACAAGCTACAATTATCACAAGCACACGGACACCCTCTCACAGCAGAGCTCTGCCGTTGCCTGCACAACAGGGAACAGAAGTTTTGGGAAGGTAGAAGGAGTTTCTATAGGAGACTCAGATGAAACAGAGCTGGGCTGAGTAAATGAAGAAGGATTAAAGAAATAAAAATGTTGCTGCCAAAATTAAGAATTGTTCTTCCGCTTTAAAGTAATAAATAATTCAAACACACCAAAAATCCCTACTTCCACCAGTAACTAAGGCACAGTGCAGTCTGGAAATGACTGTTGGCTGCCCAAACACTGAGCACCACTATCCTGAGGGGAAGCCCAAGTATAGACTGCTGCAGAACAGCATCCTGGGGTGCAGGACAGCTTCATCCCATAAAGAGATAAACTTCAAGTCCCCCAGACAGTGCATCTCTAATGTGGGGAGAACAGAAGAGAGAATTTCCCACTGAATGACCAAGCTGCCTTAATCTGGTGCACTTACTAAATAACAGAACATAGTTCCTAAAGTGTAACGTTTCACTGGCAACATTTTTCTTCTACCAGTTCAGAGCTTTTTCAACCGCTTAGTAAAGGGAAAAAAAAAAAAAAATCACATCCATAAAGACACTCTGCCAGCAGGAAACTTCTCCCCTCTAGACCCATACTAGGCGGAAAGACTTACACCCGTGCTGTGCTGATTCATTTGCTCCTAGCTTCTGCCATATGAACAAGTGAGAGGGCTGTGCCTCTTCTTCCAAGTTTCCCTCTGCTCTTCACACCCAACACTTCCACTTTATTCTTAGCTGCTTTCAGAAACCTTGAGAGCTTGGGCACATCAGCAAGTTCCTCTGAGCAAGCAGGGCTGTAGCAAGCTCTGGAGATATGCACTAAGCTCCTTCTTACTGCTATTACCATGGCCCAGCTGATGCAGAGCAGGTCAACCCAGGTACTGTTCTTCTACCAGTTCTTTCATCTTTCCCACTTTCAAGCATCCAGGGGGAGGGAGGCAGGGGGAAGATTAAATAAAGAGGGTAAATTGGTGTGAAAACCAAGCAGACAGTACAACTGCTGCTGATGCTGCTAACAGGATCTCACTTCACAGGTATGCAGTGCACATCTCCATAGCCCACCCTGACAGTTTCTTCTCAGATGAGAGCTGAAACATCTCTGCTGCATTTTATTTGCATAAGCACAATTACCTGTGTTTACACTGATACACACCGAGCAGTCTGTGTTCATGGGCATCACTTCAGTGCTGCTGTATCCCTCTTACTTAGCATTGTAATCAGGCTTTAATGGATTCTAGTGGAAGCCAAATGCTTTTGTTCCATGATTGTTTTCCCCTATTAGGCAGCTTGAAAACCAAATGGGATGGCATTTCAGCTACTAATGAAAACATCACATTCAAGCTAGGCAGCGATCAATATAGGAAGCGGGAAACAGGAACAGGCTCTTTATTCTGCCACACAAAGACTCCACAGCCTACCTTCAGGTAGCACCTCACTGCTAGGTAAACTGGAGCATTAAGTAAACCAGAAAAGGGCTCCCCTATAGCTTGAAAAGAACCCCAAAAAAATCCTAAAAGTCAAAAAACACCTGAAAGTTTTGCTCTTGGGGCCCAATTGTTAAATAAATAAAGTGCCTTTTGGACACACGAGGCAGAGATTTCCAAATCCACACTGTTCTCCTGTTTCTCTCTTCCATTAGGCAGTTTTCTAACCAAGCAGAAGGGCAACGCATCCTCTTTTCTTAAGCACTAGCTGCAGGAGTCTGTATAAAACTAGCTAAAGCTTTCTGGCTTTTGCTTGTAGGCAGCCAGGCTGGGTGCTGTACCAGCATCTTCTGGCCCTATCCTTCTGTGGCAATGCAGAGCTTCTGAGCTACCTGCTGCTCTCAAGCCAACAAAAGAGTACTGGGTCTACAGGCACCACCAAGAAGCAATATTTTATGTGCATATATTTGCAGCAGGATGATTTCAGAATCTGAATACACTTGCCCTCTGAGACAGAATGCTGACATTTCAAAGAGCAAACTACTGGAGAAAAAAAAAAAAAAAGCCCACAGATTGCTTCATCCGTTCAACTTGACCTGCCAAGTTTCAGTTAAGAGCAGATGACGCTGCTTTACAAGTGTCTCCACCAGTCAGATTTTTTCAACTGCAGGCTGTAACAACAGGAGATGGTACAGGGTACACCAACAAATAAAACAGTAACAGAGAGATGAAAACCCTCTGAAGCAACACAGGGATATGGGGCATGTTGTCCAGAATCCAACACAGTATCTGGGGGAGAGTGGGGGGGTCTCTGCCTTGTTACCCTTTCCCTAATACCCCACGTCCCCTTTAGCTGTAGCCTCTCGAGCTTTGCTTTGTGGGTAAACAAGTTATAGCACATCAGATTTAGTTTGTTATTTATCCCTTGCAACAGGTTAAAATGTGCATTGGGGTGTGCACTGGGATATTCTTCCTGAAGGACTAAGGAAATCAACTCACTTGTTGGAACCATGAGAAAACCCCCTTGTCTGAAACCCAGACTGGCAAAACTTAATGTACTGAAGATTTCTTTGTCCATAATCAAAGAAAGGCTAACACCAGGGGAACCAAACAACACCAGATGAATATTGCTATGAAGAGGGCCACTGTGCCAGTGCGAAGAGGGTGTAAGACCTCCACCTCAAGAGCTGTCCTTGAAAGCTGATGGAACTGCAGAAAAAACAGTGAATCTCTGCTCAAAGCCTATTTTTTTCCTCCATTTTTAATTTCACTTGAGTACAATTTAGCAGCTATAAGAGATGGCTGGTGTATGAGGTTTAACCACTCCTGTCCTTCAAGAGCTACAGTTTGGTTCTCTGTCCTTGTTCACGGAAGACTGGAGACAAATTAGCCACTATTTTTTCTTGAGATTAACAATACCCCAATAGATCATTTGAAATGCTCTTTCCTTCATACACTGTCATCTCTGTAAGTGCATTCAGACTGTGCTCTGTGCCTTCTACGTGGCCCATCTCAAACTCCAATTAAATTGGGCAAAAAGAGGTGAAGACCTGACAAATTTACAGCTGAGACATTCATCATGACAAGTCATTTTGGATGCCCAAATGCATCCATTTTGGAAAAGCCCTGTTTGTAGGGCTTGTGCTCTCAAACATGGGGGCTCCTTTCTGTACTCTATATGAGCATCCAAGATCTGAGACTCATTAAAAAAATCCTAGTGATTTTTCTTAAATCTGCCCGTGGAAAAAAAAACCTCCTCCATCTCTGACTATTTATTAAGAGCATAGGGGAGACGTTACCACTTGGCAGGCTGCTCAGAAAGGTTGGCTGACCATGCTGACTTCACAGCAATCAAAACCCAGGGATCTTTTCAGTATCAGGTGATAACAGAAAACTGTGGACCAAATCTGAAGCATCCACAACCTGAGTTCCCCATGGCTCAACTACAGATCCCCCTCTGGCATCTTTCCAACAGAGAGCTACTGAACCACACAAAAATAATTTTTACCTATTGTAATTGCGCTGTTGGGCAGAAGCCACTGTTCAGGAGCTGAACACAAATGACTGCCATCACGCTTTGAAGCGATTTTAAACACTGTTTTTCTGTCATCTGCAGCAAAGCTTGTTCTCTTTAGCAGGAGGATATGGTCCTCTACAGGTCTCCCAACACTGTTGGCAATTCTTTTGCAAATAACTACCTGTCAAACTCCAGAGGAAAGCCAAGTACGAGGTGAGACATCTCCCTGTCAGGTAGTTCTCTGCTGACAGGGGAAAATCCACTGAAATTCACAGACTGACTGCATTCACCAACGGCAACTTGCACATCAGCTTTCAGGAACAGCTCTGGGGCACAACAGCAATGGCACAGATTGACCTTAAAAGACCAAAGGGGTAATCTCTGGATGCCACAGCCTTCCCTCTCCAAATATCCCAGGCACACCCTCTGCTTTAGCAAGAAGAGGCCCAGCAAAGCCTCTCCACACACAAAAGTGAAGAGAGCAAGCACCAGGGCTAGCACACACACACATAGACGCACATTACCTGGGATGAGGACTGCATTCACATCAGGATTATAAAAATAAACATAACACGATTAAAATGGGTATTTCTTTTCCTCCCTTTCCCCATCCCATCCATTCCTAGTCCCTACCCACATTTCTTATTATTTTCCTGACCCCATTAAGAGCATTTGGACAACACAGGAAAAAATATTAGGGTGGGAGAGTATTGGCCAGGTAAATCCACAGAGATATGAACTTTTCTGACTTCCATCACTATTACAGAGGAGACAACAGGGTGCTGTGACACACAGAGGGACAATATCACTGTGCTGCTGTAGAAGGTACATGCTAGCTTTTGCTGGCCCTCCTTCTGGCCATGCTCCCACTAGATGGCACATTTCACAGACAGGAACTCCAGCTCTGTGCACCGGTACACTGGAGTGACTGGCCTCACCAGCTGCAGAAAAATGCAGCAAAACTCCATTAGGAAGAGAGGTGGAATAACCCACCAGCCACATTCGTAGCCCTTCCAAAGACAGGCCAAGGCAAAAGCTTTAATGGACAACTTTGGATCTCTTTTCTGCAGACACCTACCTTGTCCCCATCTCAACCCCTGACTTGGTTTCCTAGCACAACAATAATTTATTCATAACTAATGATTAAAGTGATGTGTTTTATCAGATCTGAGGTTTTTTTATCTTGCTGTGGCACAGTCTATATTCCATATTCCAAGGCTGAGGACAGATGTTCTCAGATCACATCATTTTACAGGCCTCTCAGGTCTCTTTTTACTTATCTCCTTTATTATGGCAGTGAACTTTTCTCTCCCTGTATACAGGACCCCTGTCCTCCTTTTACATCACCAAGAGAACAGGCCTGATGACTTGACAAACAGAGACAGAAAGTGTTTGTAATCTCAATGCTGAATCCAGGGCAGAGAAGAGGTGCTTATTTCCGAAATCTCACCCTTGTTCGTGTCCTAAAAGCACATTTTAGACACACAGGTTCCCTCAGCAGTGAGAAGGCCTGCAGATATGCGTTCGATACCCAGGCAAGAGGATACACAGTACAGTGATACCCCCCAATCAGGGACTCACCTGGTCTCTTGATTGGCTTTTTGGTGGGGGTGTCCTTCCTTTTGTTCTGAATGGCAGGGGAATATGGCACCCCAGTGGAGGAGCTGTTCTTACGGAAATGGTCTTTCAGCCCCTTGATGGAGCGGTCGAGCTGGACAGAGCGGATTTGGAAGTAAACAGTCATGAAATCTAAGGAAAAAAGGTAGAAACAAGATTATAAGCAAACAGGGAACACTATATGGTAAAATAAACCTATCCTGAAACACTCCGTGCCCCTAATGGGACTTACTAGCATTGATGTGGGACCCCAATTAAGTGTTTTTCCCTCCCGGAGCCTCTCCGATTTTCGTCAAAAACTTCTTCCTTCTCCTGCAGTATTCATTCCAGCCCTCCCACCACACACAACATTAAGTCTGTCCACCACTACCAAGAGTGCCTTAGTTGTGCAATTGATGGGAGACATTTGTGCAAGACATCGTCAATTCAAGTGCTCAATTTCTAGCATGAGAGACTTTACACATTTCTCAGGATTCAGAGCACTCAGGAACTAAACACTGTGTTCACCATTTGAAAGCAGAATACAAACTGGCTAATGAAATATGCTATATATGTTTGAGTCGCCTTTGATCCTGGAAAAATTCTTAAAAAGCTTTTAAAGATGTTCGTCATACTTAGCAAGCACAGTAATCCCCACTCCAAAGTAAAACACTGAGGTGGGGGCTGATTCTAGTGGCTATATGTATTTGAAAGTACAGGTTTCCTGTAACAGGTCCACAAAGTCATTCACTCCCAAAGGAAAAGTTAATAAAAGAGTACAGAGCTGTAGGCAGATTTGATGCTGCAGAACAGGAAAGAATAGACATGAACTGACTGAAGAAAGTCTTCTGTGCTGCGTTCCCCCTGCCCTTGGTCACATTTAATACAAGAAGTTCTGTTCATAAATAGTTCCCAAATGAGAATAAGTGACCAGTGTCTTGCACGTTTATAATACCTGAGCACTAGATAGTCGCAGCTCCATCAGAAGGCATTACAGTTGCAAGTTAAATGGATTTCTGCTATAGGATAGACTATGCATTAAGATAACTTGTGCTTTATTTACACAGCTCCTCCTCTCATCATATCCACCAGGACATCATTGTGTTCAACTGACAAATCACACTTCTGTCTCACTACAAATACTGGAGGGGAAAAAAAAAAAAAAAAAAAAAAAAAAAAAAAGCAGGATCTTAAGAAGGTGATTGAAAGGAAACTGAACTACTCACCTAAAAGGTATCAACCACTAAGGCAGTCACTAGTTTTGCTAGCACTACTGGCTACCAACAGCAGTGGGACTCACGGTTTGTTAGCCACAGCAACACCTAAGCAGAGGCTTCATGGCTGAAGGTGTGCAATCTACAAGCCAAGCTGTGCTACACACAATCCTCAACACCCTACTTTTGCTCTCAACCATCTGTGGTAAATAGTTGGAGAGCATTCACCTGATACAGAACTACAAGGGAACAACACGCAGCACTACCAACCTTGATTCCTGCCGTTTTCCACCAGCCAGCCAGAAATGCGGATGATATCATGCAGGACACTCTCTGGGAGGTGCTCCAGAGACATCTCCTCCTGTGTCTCCATTTCATCGTCCCCGCTGATGAGGTCCAGGATGAGGATGGGTGGGACCGGCTTGGTGTGTCGTGTCATCAAGCTGCGAAACTCTGACTCCAAGGACTCCTTGCCCCTCTCAAATAGGGATTTCTGGCACAAAAGAGCAGAAGGACAGAAGCAGCATAGGGCTTCTGTAATCAGTCACAAGTATTTCTGCATGAGAACATACTTTCTGTGGCATTTCTAACCACTGTCAAGTACCGCATGCTTCAAACTCCAACAACGCCTGTAACTAAGAGACTTTTAAAGAGCGTTAAATAAAAAAAAAACCTGCTTGGGAGTTGCCCAGTCTTCAAGTGGGATTTAAACAGATTTCCCATTCTGCTCAAGCGGTTGAAGGACTGACAAGAGCGACTCAGGAGGAGGTTCAATCAACTCCACCACACATGGAAGATAACCTTTCAGAAGTCCTACTGGCACAATGCATATAGGGAAGAAAATACCACTAGCAGAAATGCTGCCGAGTGCAGAGTTAAACAGAAACCAAAACAATCGTTTCTTCAGCTGCACCCAAACACCACCTTCACTAGGCAGCAAGCCCGTCAGCCTCTCTCAGCAAGAGGGCAAGCAGCAGGGCTATGTCTGTCCCTCTCTCACCCATGCCAGGTTCCAGACCCACAACCTACCACACGGTTCAGCTCCGGGCTGTCCGGATTATTGTCCTGGAAGTATTCCACTGCCTTCTGGATTTTGTCCATGCAATTCAAGTATTCCTCCAGCCTCCCAGTGGGGCTGAAAATAAAACCAAAAATAAAAAGCAGTGAGTGCCCCAAGAGGCAAAGAAAGAAGACACCAAGAAAGCACCAGACCAAATTCAGAATAAAAAGAACAAGGAAAATTTCAATTCCCTTTTCTTCAACTAAGAGGAGATCACAGGATTCCCTTTTGCCTCCACTCAATGCCACAGCAGAATACCCAATCCAGGCAGCAAGTGCAGAAGTACTAATGACTGAGCAACACACAACTCTCAGCCTTGCCTTCCTCTCCCAATCAGGCCCTGATGGGAAGGTAGAGGAAGCCGTACATCCCAACCTAGTGAAGGGCCATCACAACACCCTCCCGGAGACTGAAAGCAGGCTCCAGGACAGTTCCGATTCATCCTGGATGCAGTGACAACATCAACAGTGCAGGAAGAACCTTTGGGAAAAGGGTGGAGGAAAGAAGAGAAGCCACCAATGCTCATGAGATTCGTACGACTGCACGTCTGCAAAACCTGGAAGAGACACCAGTGCAGTCTGGGCAGACTTTGCCCTCTGGAGACTGCTGAAGGCCAAGTCAGGCAGCTTTATTGTGGACTGATGGTGGGGAAACAGTGTGGGAAGGGTATAAGGAACAGTATGATGAGTGTGTGGAGTCAGCTCCCCTACCTCTATGCCAAAAGTTCAGTAGGATGAAGCTCCCCAGCAAGATCTAGCTGCTAAACTCACCCTTCCTTTATGATCTTCTCTGTGTCCTTAGCCACATGGTAGTAACTGATGACGTGATCCAAGCAGGACAGGGTCTTCTCCACGTTCTCCTGCAAGCGCTGCAGGTTCTCTGTCTGTTTATGGACAGGGATGATCGAGTTCTCCAGCTTCATCAAACGACTTTCAAAGGAGGAGAGGATAGAAACCTACATGCCAAGAGAGAAACAGAGAGCTGAGGACATCCTTCTACATGGATCCATACAGTAAGGATACAGCAGGGCAATCATGGACCTTCAGGTCCCAGCTTATCTTTTTGGGCTCTGCTACTAATTTGCCATGGCTCTTTAGGCAGGCTATTTAATCCTTCTACGTCCTAATTTCTATTAGGAATCACAAAACAGATCACCTGCCATACAGAGGCAGGCCAATCTTGAATTACATGTTTGTAAAGCGTGAAAATAATGTTCTAAGACAGTACTAAGGAGGAGCAAAATTTTACTTGACAGCAGGAAACAAATCCACAGAAACCGCATGGAGGTGCCCTAGGTAAAGAGCAACAAAAGCATAAACTGGCAGCCACTTTGCTCCATACCACTGAGGCCCAAACACGAGACGCACAAGATGAAGGCACAGGACCAGTGTAGCATGAACATTCTTTTCCATCACTGACCTTTGGTTTTTAAAAAGGACTGTGATATTGCTTCTGAAAGGTGGAAAACCTTAGTAAGTTCACAAAGGGTGCCTTAATGTCATCTCTTCCATGCCAAAGTGTAATTCTTTTGAGACTCATTCCTTTGTTATGTTTTCCATGATTCTCGGGTGGTGCCTCTATGACTTTCTTAAAGCATCGAGCCCCAAACTGGACATAGTATACTAGCTGAGGGCTTATGAGCAATTAAAGCACAATGATTACTTTCTACCTCTTAAACAGAACACTCCCAAAATAAAACTCCAAATGAGACCTGACTTTATCAAGCAACAACATGATGCTGTTGCACAAACTAGTCTGGGGTCTCTTAATACCTCTTTCTGAGACAGAGGGACAGACTGTAAGAGACGAGGCCAACAGTTCATTTGAGCCCTCATCTCGCCAGGAGAGAAGCTTAGGATTGAAACATTCATCAGTTTTCCCATTTGCTCAGCCACTGAAGTGTAAAACACAGATGCAGAGCAAGCGGTTCATTGCTCTGCATTCCTCAGATGGGCACAACGACAGCCTTGAACACAGATTCTCCTAAGAAACAGTAAACCCAGGCCCAACAGTAAGGCTGACCTTCAACGGACTCCTTACCATGTTCTTTGTAAGCTGGTCACTCTTCTCAAGGCTCTCTTTGATAAAGGACAGAGTTTCTTCTTCCTGTCAGTAGGATGAAAAAACAATCTTCAATTCTGAACAGTAAGCATTTAAGTCGCTAAACATTACATGTAGGTTTTTACAAGTCCTGGTAAACACTGCGGCAAACCATGTTTGGTCTGATGCTGAGGCCACATTTTAATATGCCATCTCTTAACAGAAATCAGGGCAATTGACCCAAGGTGAGCAACACATAATGTAAGGAGTGAGGTCTTTATGGATAACTTATTCCCCTTCAATACCACGAGCCTTAGCACACTAAAGTCACAGCACAATATCAAATTAACACCTTTACCACAGAAGCACACTGACTCAGACCACACATTTCCCTGCCACAACACAACACAGGTGTTGCACAGGCACCATCCAAATCCCACGCACAGCCATGAACTCAAGTGGCCAACGCAAAGCAACCACCAAGGGCTTTTTTCAAGTCACCGAAGCCCAGAGAGAAGGGGAGGAACAGCAGCCTACAAAGGCTGGCCTCTCAGGCCGGACATGAGGACCTGAAGGGAGAGCCCCCAGAAGCTACCATGTCCTAAGAAGGGGCCCCAGGCCCGAAGTGGGGGGCAGAGATACCCCTTGACCCTGAAAACCAGGGACCTAGGCCCTGAAGGGGACCTGGGGATGCTGCCAGGCCCGGAGTGGGGTGACCAGTCCTTTAGCGGGTCCCGGGACGCTCCCAGGCCCGGTGGGGACCTCCAGGACACCTCCCAGCCCCGTCTCCTAGGCAACGCACTGGGGCTGCGGGCCCAGGCCCAGGCCCCGGCCGGGCCCGCAGCATGTCCCTTGCCCAGTCCCACCTGCTTGAGCTTGTCCTCGATCTCCCTCCTGCGGGCCGACACCTCCTCGGTGGGAATCATTCTGCCGCGGGGCGCCGGGGCCGCGCTCCTCCGTTGCGTCCCACTGCAGACACCCTCTTCCGCCCCGCCGTCACTGCCGCGGCGCCATCTTGGGGGCGGCAAAACACAGGGAGCATGCGCAGCAAGGGCAGACGCCATCTAGAGAGTGGCCGCCATCTAAGTAGGGGCCGGAAAGGCACCGGCCGTGAGACGCATGCGCAGTTGCCCCCAAGGCGAAGGGGCGCACTGCCCGTCGTAACGGCCAGGTTGGGAGTGGCGGCCGGGCTCCGCCGCCATGTTGGGAGTGGTGTGGCGGGTCCCAGTGTGGCACCTCCTTGCTGTCAGGGGAGACCTGGCTCCCCGAGCCCGCCATCCCCACTACGGCCTGGCCGAGCCGAACCCCTCCAACCCCAGTGTCAGCGATGTCCCCACAGGACACAGCGTCCTGAGGGGCGTCCAAAGCCACCAAGCTTCCCCCTTGCTGAGCCCAGGCCCATTCTGCCACACACCTTGGGGGTAGAATCAAGGTGTGGAGGAAGATTATAGGGGTTTAGGCACAGGGAGTTGAAGTGATAGAAAGTTGAACGTGAATTATGGAAATGGAGGCATTTGCAGGAGTGCAGGTTACTCTACCCCTGTCCTGCATCCATTTTCTAGAAAGGCTACCACCACAGGGAAGCTGCCATCTTCTCCCCCCTGCAGCACAGGGGGGGGATGGCTGGGGTTATCACACACTGGGGCAGTTATGGGGCTCTGCATCCTCATAAACCACATCCAGCCTGGCACAGGGAGCTGGTTTTATCAGTACAGACAGTCCCGGCCTCCCGCCATCTCGTGCTGCTCTGAGGCAAGGCTCCTGCCACGTGAAGGGACCGGCGTGTTCCCATCCATCTTTCCCTTGTCAAACCACCCCAGGCCTCTGGAAAGGAACTGAAACAGCCCAAAGGGCCTCTTTTGTTCAACAACTTCAGCGCGTTTCATAACCCACCTTATCATGCTGCAAACAGCTGTGGCCAGGCTCTGGCTGCTGCGAGAGGCGATGCACAGCCAGGGCACTGTGTTTTCTGTGTGTGACATTGCCTGGCCATGATTGCCTGCCTCTATTTTATGGGGACACCTGCTAGAGAGGATCTTGTCCCATGTGTATCGGAGAGAAGATCCCTATCCAGGGTCAGCACCCAGCACCTCTTGTGTGTTTTCCCACTGAAGGGAAGGGTTTTTTTCCCTGTACAGCACACCCATCTCTTTTTTTGTAATAATCCATGCTCTTTCTGCTAATGCTCACCCTGTCATTCAAAGGGCAGCCAGAGCCAAAAGGAAAATTCCCCTCACTGAGCCTGGGGAAAAATTGTGTGTGTGCCCCTGAATAGTGCTAAAAATCTCCTGAAAAGCCAGCAAAAAGGCTTCCCCACCCGCTCATGGGGTGACTGAGCCCTCAGAGCAAAGAGGGGGGAGCTAGAATAGAGGCACCCAGCCCACGTCCCAGCTGCCAGGTGGAGTGGTAAAGAGTGAATAAATGTCCAGAAAGTCAGTCTGCTGGTAAATCGTGTAAAAACTGCCGGTATCTGTGCAAATGTGAACTGTAACACCACATCCAAGAGGAGGCAGCAAAAAAACCCCTGGTTAAATGGAAAGAATCAAAGCAGCAGGGGTTATTTCTGGTAAAATGAAAAAGAAAGGGTAGAAACGCTACAGCCTGAAGTTGTGTTAAAACGCAGTGCAAAAGGGCACAAAGCACACCTGGGACCTTCAGGATGTAAATACCCCCCCAGCTCATTGCTGGCTGTTTCCCCAGCGGTGGGTGCAGCCAGCGGAACGGCCACTCCAAGACAATCCTGGTCCCGCCGCCTTCCCGCCGGAGTGCCGCGGCCGCGCCACTCTTCCCGCCCTGCAAACCGCCAGCCGCAGGGTCCCCACAGGCGCGGGAGGAATCACTCTCCGTTCTGAAGCTGCGGCAGCAGATGAAAGGAGGACGTGGTGACTCAGCAGCGGCCGTGGAGGAATGCTGAGTCATCCTTTGATTCCCTCTCTGTGATCTCCCCCAGAGAAGGGAATTTCATCCAGGTGGATGTGCTTACTGTCAGCATGGACACAGAAGGTGGAAAAATCAGCCAACATGGCTGAATAAGGATTGCGTCCTCAGTGCAATGTTCAGTTGGGGCTTTGGTGCGCTAATGAGAGAGCTAATGAATCCCTTTTGCAGCATTTGCCAAGCAAAGTTGGATTCAGTGCTCTGAAACCCAAGACACGGGATCAGATCAGAGCCCGACATCTTTGGGGTGTGGGGGCCACGGGGTTTGAACAACGTCATGGCCCCGTTGTTCAGCAACGGGAGTTTTTGCCGCCACAGGCATGAGGAAGTGGCTCCTGCTCATGCGGACGTGACAGTCGCTTCTCTTGGAGGATGAGGTGTTCAGGGCGTTGGTCACCCAAAACGCTACAGAAAAGAGAATCGACCTGATTTGCAGGTGAGGAAACTGAGGCAGAGAGGGGCTTTTGTTTGCCTGCTCGGGGCTTGGCTCCGAGTCACTGCAAAGACCCAGGTATCCCCCAAATCCACATTTCTATTGGCTGCCTTTATGGTGGTGAAGGTCATTGCACAGAAGGTGTAATCTTGACAAGATTCAGATAAATTCAATTAATAGTAGCTCTCAAAGCAGGGGCTTTCTGTCCCCTGCATTGTGGCCCAGTACTGCTCACCCCAGGAACAGTTCCTGCTTAAAAAATAGTCATTTTATTGCAAAAAATGAATTATGCCTGCCCTTGCCTCCCACCACTGGGGTCAATCCTGCTCCTGCACAGAGGGGACAGTGGGGACACAACGGGGCAGTGGCACTCCCCAAGCTGCAGGAGCTGCCTGCGAGGCACGCAGCATGCAGCAACGAGGGCAAAACAGGATTAATACAGCCAGGAGCCTCCGAAAGGGCTTTGCATTTGATGTGGGAGAGGAGAGAGATCAGAGTACGGAGGAGCCGGGATTAACATAAAATTACAAAACTTTCATTATGGGCTGGAGGGCCGTCCTGGGCGGTGTGCCCCTGTGGTGTGACCCGCCGGTGCCCCGGGCTGCGAGAACGCGTGGGAACACCATTGCCAGTGGCAGTGCCCTCGCCTCCTCCCCAGACGCAGCCTATTCTGTCTTCTCTTGGGTCAGCCGGATAGAAAAGGCGATTAATCTTTAGCCAGATTAATCTTCAGACAGAAAAACCAGGAGCTCTGAGCTGGCCGAGAGGTTCCCAACTTTTCATTCCAGGTGGGGTTAAAAGGGGAGAGGCCTGAAAGACGGAGCAAGCGTGCACAGACAGGGCACAGGATGCTCCAGGACGTGTGCCCTGGCTGTTACCATGCCTGTGAACTTGAAGAGATGAGACAGGGAACCAAATCCACCAAAGGTCTTTGCCTCCCTGGTAACGTCTCCAAGCCCCACTGGCTTCACTTTGATCCTGACCTGGGTCCAGAGCATTGCAATGTGCCATAGGGATGTGCAGTGCTCCCGGAAAACCAGGTCCATGTGGGACAAGGGTTGGCGTTTGAGCTTCTGTAGCTTCCCGGTCCTTCCTGTGTGCCACTGGGAAGGACCACACCAACCTGGCTGCTCCAGGGAAAGGATGCGGCACGGCAGCATTTGCACTGAAACAGCACCCAAGCAATCACCTAACAGGGAATCCCTGAACGACCCTCTGCTCCTGGCAGGAAGGTGGTTCATAGGGATCAGCCCCTCGAAGGCTGGCCCCAAAAGCCCCCCCCAAGCCCTCATCCATCACAGACACAAGCTGTGCTCTCCCTCCCTCCGGCATTATTTGCAGAGGGAATTAAGGTCCTGCTGGGAAAACCTCCCCTGTTCTCTGATAACTGCCTGCATAGCCAGCTCTAAATGGCTTTTTGTAAACGAATGACCAGGATTAATGAGGTTCCCCTCATCACTGTTTACTTAGTACTCCGCCAGAGTGGGGGGAACAGGGCTGAGACCCCTTCCTGCAGTCAAGCCCCTTGGACCACCGAGGAGCTGGCACATACTGGGAACCAACATGGTGCCACCCAGCACATGGCTGAGCCCTTCCCCTCTTCCCTAGATGAGGAGCTGAGGTTCGCAGCTGGGCCTGGGATGGGTGGGATGAGTGTGCATGCACCAGGAGCGTCGGTCCCGGGGACAGAGGAACTACAGGGCACCGTATTTTGTGAGCTGGGGGCCGGGCTGGGGACGATGCTCATTTTCTCTCTACGTCGCGTTGCTGGGGAAGGAAGGGGGTTGTTTGCCATGCGGGTTGGTGTCAGGCGTGCGTCCCCCCACGTGACCGGGATGGGAAGGCTGTGCAGGGCTGCAGCTGGCCCCATCCCCCTGGCAGGAATGCTCTCGGTGACCACAGGGTAGGCGAGGAGCTGCTCAGCGAGGCCATGGAATCCACCAAGCGTGCAGGTCCAAGGAGCCCTATGCAGAGAGGACCCTCCTCTGCCATCCCTCTCTGCCCACAGTGGGGCACAAGGGTCCTGCCTTCACCTGCTGCACTCCCAGGGTCTGGAGCCGCTGCAGCCGCCTTGCCGCTGCATAGCTCCGACCTTTGGATGTTTGCACATTCCTGCCTGTTAATGAGTCTCATAAGGAAAAACCACTGGGATGGAGCATTACTCCCCCCAGCACCTGCAGGTCGGCTCTCCGCATTCCCCAGATGGGAATCGGCACCGACCCTGTGCCAGGTGGGAGCACGCATTCCCCAAAGGAGCAAAACCAAATCCCCGGCTCATGCTCACCCAACGATGCCTCTGCTAGGTGCGATGGGCATCCCACCCCTCAACACCAGTGAGCCCAAAATGCTCATGGAACTCCCAGGGCAGACAGCAGTTGCCTTTCCCAGCTGGGCACAGGGAAAAGGAGCACTGTTTCAGAGCGGAGCCGTGCTTCCCTCGGCTGCCAGGCTGGCATGCTGCCCGCCAGCGCGACGCCAAGCCAAATTCTTTGCAATTTCTAGGTCAACACCCGCCGCTCGTAATGCCCCCGAGTCCCCCCACTGCCCGTGTCGGCCTCCAGCCCAGCGGCCCCACATGCAGGATGGGAGCGTCTCGGGGGATCCATACCCCATGTCCCTATGCCACCCAGCCTGGCCAGCCCCATCCATAATTCCCAGATATTCAGGGCTTACGCTGACATTGCCCTGAGTTGGGCCGTTCCCCAAGTGCACCTGCTGACCCTTGTGCTGCCTTTGCTTTCTGGCTCTGCCCAAACCAGCACCCATGGGTGGGCTGTGTCCACACAGTGCAGAGCCCACAGCGTGCCCCTGCTTGCACCTTTTTTGGGGGGTTTAAGACCCATCCTCTGGAGTCAGACACCAAAGAGGGTGTTTGCTTTGGATTTCTAAAGTGAGTTTCTCACTGTCCTGATGGCAGTGAAAAAAAGAGTCCCAGGAGGTGGGATGGCCCTAACACTCCAAACCTGGAAATAAATCACCTGAAAAAAACAGCCTTTGTAAAGAAATCCCCGTGGCCCCGGTGCTTGTTTGCAGACTGGCCAAGTTTCGACCTCGGCATGACGTGGTTTCCCAAAGAAGGAGGCGGTGTTGGCACTGTTTCGGCAGCTCAGCCTCTCCACGGCAGGGGCTGGATGCTTCCCCCCCGCCCATGGGGGCTACTTTCCGCAGCATGGGCTGGGCTGGAGGAGCAGGAGCCCTGTGGGGCTGCAGCCCCCCACCTGAGCACGTGTCAGGGCGATGGAAGGGATGAGGAGGAGGAGGAGGAAGGGGCAGCATGCTGAATATCTCCCCGTGATGGCATTTACGCAGGGACCATTGCATTGTAGCTCGGGCGAGCGGCCACCGGCGCTCCCCCTGCCACAGGGCAAGCCCTGGCCTGCCGGTGCATTGTGCTGGCCTCACCACTGGGAACGGCCGCTGGCAACGGCCCATCGACCCATACAGGGGCTCCCTGGGGCACGGAGGGAGGCAGGAAGCTTTGCCAGATGGGCTCGCCAGTGCTAGAGGGTGCACCCCCCCATGCACAGCCAAAAAATGTGGCTAAAAACACGAGGGTGCAGGCATGCTCTTGAAGTGCTGCCTAGATAATCAGGTTTTGGTCCACATCAGACCACCACCTTGCCCTACCTCAGTTTCTCCATCAGGTTAGAATCACAGAATGGTTTGGGTTGGAAGGGATCTTACAGATCATCTAGTCCCAACCCCCTGCCATGGGCAGGGACACCTCCCACTAGACCAGGTTGCTCAAAGCCCCATCCAGCCTGGCCTTGAACACCTCCAGGGACTGGGCATCTGCAACTTCTCTGGGCAATCTGTTCCAGTATCTCAGCACCCTCAGAGTAAAGAATTTCTTCCTAATGTCTGATCTAAATCTGCCCTCTTTCAGTTTAAAACCATTACCCCTCGTCCTATCACTATCCTCCCTGATAAAAGGTCCCTTCCCCAACTTTTCTGTAGGCCCTCTTTAGGTGCCTTGGATGGTGTAAGCCATCCAAGCCACATGAGTGCTACAGGTCCCACTGGGTTCTGCTAGCAGTGCAAGGTTGGAGCTGGAAAAGCAGAAAAGGGGCTTTGCCCCCTCTCTATTTTCAGAGCCACCTTTCCCAGAGCCCCTGCAGAAAGGTGTTTGCATCCAGCCTGATCCCTCCAGGCAAAGATATTGGGGTCCAACCCTGAGGCCCATCACAGCCTGTCTGGGGTTTGCTATGGCACCTCCATCCCCTCAGATGTCAAACCCTCTTAAAACTCAGTGTCGCAGGGGCAGGAAGTCCCTTATCACAGGGCTGGGGGCCAGGCTGCCCAGGTGCCATCCCCATCCCCGTCACCCCCAGGGACCTGCTGTACCTGGGATGGAGCTCCCTGTCCAAGTGCAGATCTCATGAGATTTCTCATCCATGTGAACTCCTGGATGCATGTTTGGGAACCTGTCTTTTCCCAAACTTTGGAGGTTCATTCATTGCTATGCAAGGCAAGTCCATTCCCTACCCTCCTCCATCCTGTCTCCCCCTTCTCCTGCCCACCGCTCTGGCTGTCCCAGCCTGGGATGTTAAAACGGGCTGAATTTTTCACGATGCAGGGGGGTAAAAAATTTTTTTTTTTTAAAAAAAGAGAAATCTAGGGGTGGAGGGAGAACCCATGAGCTGTGACCTCTTCCAAACGCACAGCACCAAATCCACACAAGGAAAACAAAAGGCAGCGAGATTAGCATTTCCAAACAGAGCAGAGATGGCCCCAATCTTTGAGCTGTTTATTCTAGGCGTTGATTTTCAATATTTAGGATGATTAGCAAGTGAAAGCCGGCTGTTGCCAGAATGGCTCCGTGCCAGCCCCGCACTCAATGGAGGGGAAAGAAAGACACGGCAAGAAAAGGAGAGAAAAGAAGGGCTTATGTGTATATTTTTTTCCCCCTCTGTGAACGGGAGATTGGTTTGAGGTGTCAATGTTTGCCCATCAGGGAGGGATGATGGATGAGGGGACGGCTGGGGGAATAGCAGAAATAAATAATAAAGGAATAATCGCCATGTGCTTAATAACTGGCAGGGGAAGGATCTGGCTGGGGCTGCGAAGGCTGAGTTTGCTGGGAGTTTTTGGAGCTGGGTGCTTCCCCGCCTGCCTTTGGTGGGTGCCACTGATGGGATGCCCCAAAACCGCAGCCGGCTCAGGGCTGCGGTGGTCTGGGTCTTCACTGCACGATGCTTTGCCCACACGTAGAGCAGGGGGAACACTGCCAGTTCGGGGGTCCCCAACCCATCACCACCCCTGGGCTGGGTGAACCGGAGCAGCCCACAGGGCTGGACCAGCCCCAGCCACGGGCTGTAACCCCACTGCATCCGGCAAGCCCGGGCAGGCCGGGTCCCGACCTCTCTCCTGGCACCCGGCTTCGCCCCAAGCACACACGGGCTTTGTGCGGGCAGCAGCGTGGTGTCCTGCCTGTCTCCACACCCGCGAGAAGCGATGCTCCTACCCCGTAGCACCCCCACTTGCGCACCTCCTGGCTGCTGCTTAAAATAACCTGCCCCCCCCAACCATCTCATTCGAAGAAGAAAAAAAAAAAAAAAATCACGTCCCAGTTGGTTTTGTTGCTTTCAGAAGCTGAACAAAACGAGGTTGTTTCAGGCCTCGCCTGGTGCCTCCTTTGTATTCACCCTTTCTCACTTTAAAACCCTCAACTGGCTCCGGCGAGCTGGAATATTTTTTCCTGGCAAGGTGGCTTTTTTTCAGTCCCCTGGCAGGGTGGGGGTGCTGGGGGCTCCTCTTTTTCAGGGGGTTTAAAAACAGAAACTACACAGTGGTGCCTGGCAAAACAAAATGAAGAAGCAAACCAAGGGACAAGGGGGCTGCCAGCTTTTTGCAGCTCTGCCAGCATCACCACTATTGGGGGGAAGCAGAGAGAAACCAGGACAGGGATTCCCTGTTACCTTTTGGGGTTCATGATCCCCAAGCTGAAAGGAGAGCCCAGATCTGCCTCTGAACACCCCCAGACACATCAAAGCTGTCCCCCACAGGGATAACCCTACTTCATCCCAAGGGCTGCATCCTGCCCTCCCAGCACAAGGCACACACAAGCCAAGGCCAGCCCCTGCTGTGAGCTCAGCCCTTATTTTGGGCTGAGATTCCCGGATTGGGAGCAGCTGTGACCACTGCAAAGTAAACGGGCAGGTCTGGGGCTGACTGCTGCAGTGCCTGGTGCTGATGGGATCCAGATCACTGGGGAGGTGATAGGATGCTCCTCATGTGCTGGGGAGAAGGGCTATGTCCCCAGTGTAAGAGGGATGGGACATCCTGGACTGGGTCCATCTGAAGCACCAAGCTAGACTAGCCCCAGGCAGGGTCTGGAGAGGGCTCTCTGTCCCTGGAGATGCTCAGATGTGATAGTGGGGCTGCGCAGCCACCAAATGGGGGCCAGACCACCATTTTTCAGCATCCCCTTCCAGCCCCCTTCTCCCACCGTCCCAAGTGGCAGTGCCACAGCTGTGGGCACAGAGAGGTACCCACAGCCTGGCACAGGCCAACCTCACACCCAGCCCTGCATCCCCAAGCCAACCTGCCCTCCCCATGGGGCTCCCCAAACCTGCTGCCCCCAGACCCGCTGCTCCCCACCCTGCCTGTGCCAGCGGCTGAGTGTACATCGCTTTTCTTCCCTGCCTTGGCAGAACCCAACTGCTCCTCGGCGTAATTGGCCTCACGAGGGCTCGGCTATTCCTGCGGCTTCTGTGCAGCTCCTCTTGCCGCCCTGCACCCAGGAGGGCTCCAAAGCCACTTGTGTTTCTACAGGGATGGGTGGGGACATGGCAGAAGCAGAGGCATAGTCCCAGGCACTCACACCATGTCACCGCCAGGAGCTCCCTGCAGGGGCAGGGAAGGATGCTCCAGGGGTTGGGAGCAGCTCCCAGGACTCGGAACACTAGGCACGGTCAACCCTTGCACTGCACAGGTGATGTGTAACCATTGCCACGCAGGTGGAGGTTTATGCCTCAGTTTCCCGGTGGGAATTGCTGTGCTGCCACAGAGGGAGGGTGGTAGCACCCACGTAGCAGGGCTGGGTGTACAACCAGGGTTGGGCTGGTGAGATGTCCAGGGGAGAGGGTCAGATAGAGCCAGGTGGTGCTGGAGGGAAACAAGAAGGCAGAAGGGTTTTTTCTTCTCAATTTTTTTTTCTTTTTTTTTTTAATTTGTAAATAACTTTCCATGAAAAAGGTTAAATTGCACACGTATCTCTGCAGTTCTTCAGCATCAGTATAGAGACCCCAAAACAGGGAAATATAACAAAAACAACAAATAGAAAGAAGAATTGCCAATACAGATATAAACATCTACACCGACCCCCAAAGCTTCCCAGAGACATCGCCCGCACTCCCCGGCCCCAGGACACTGGCCCCAGCTGTGCGGTGGCATCCCAGGGGGCTTCAGATGCTGGCACCTGGGCAAAGCAGTGGTCCCAGCCCCAGCTGTGCTGCTTGCATGAGCTGAAGATGTTGGTTCTCAGCCCACCCCATGCTTTACCGAGGGAGATGCGGGACTTGTGCTCCCACCTCCACGGCTCCAACGCTCTCCCCAGATTTGGGTGCAAATTATTCCAAGGGTAATTTTTTTTTTTTCCAAAGGCTTGTTTATTGATTCTTAAACTACAACTATACTCTTCTAAAAGATATTGCTCACATTAAAGGACCTAAGTGCTTTTGTAACCAAATAAGAAACTCTTTACAATCTTCCTTTTTTCATCAAGTCTAAGACACCACTAATACTACAGCTTCTACTTACTCCTACCTAATGGCTATTCTACCCTCAAAGCTCCCCAGAGACATGGCCCTCACTCCCCGGCCCCAGGACACCGGCCCCAGCTGTGCGGTGGCATCCCAGGGGGCTTCAGATGCTGGCACCTGGGCAAAGCAGTGGTCCCAGCCCCAGCTGTGCTGCTTGCATGAGCTGAAGATGTTGGTTCTCAGCCCGCCCCATGCTTTACCGGAGGGGATGCGGGACTTGTGCTCCCAATTCCACGGCTCCAACTCTCTCCCCAAATTTGGGTGCAAATTATTCCAAGGGTAATTTTTTTTTTTTCCAAAGGCTTGTTTATTGATTCTTAAACTACAACTATACTCTCGCTAAATGATATTGCTCACATTAAAGGACCTAAGTACTTTTGTAACCAAATAAGAAACTCCTTACAATCTTCCTTTTTTCATCAAGTCTAAGACATACCACTAAAACTACAGCTTCTACTTACTCCTACCTAATGGCTACTCTATCTCTAATAACCTACAGCGAAGGAGAGGTGAAGAATCCAGTTCTTGAGAGCTTCAAGTCAAGTTTCAGCAGAGTTTGGCTCCAGTCCTGAAATGTTTCTGAGTTACTTTGCAGAGACCCTGCCACGCTCTCACTACATACTGAGCCAAAGGGGCAAAGCTTCACTTGGTGTCAATCGCAGCGGCTCTCCTGGCTAATGAGCTGCTCCTGGCTGGATGGGACTTCATCACCGCTGGCATCCCCCGAGCCCATTGCATGTGTAGTCTTTGGCCTGAGCTCCTGGATGGAGCCTGAATGTGGATTTCTTTCCTCCTCGGTTCCACCTGGGAGCATTGGATGTGGAGTGAATCCATCGCCACCAGCTGATGGCCATGCCATGGTGTTTTCCTTATGGCTCCCCCAAAAGCACATCTTTAATCAGGGTCCTGCATTGCCCTGGCAGCCACTCGGAGCCTGGTGGATGAGCAAAAGAAGTGGAGAGCAACAGTCTCAGACCAAAAAAACAAAGAGGGGCTATGTCAGCTGGTGAAAGACAGAGAGGGTTTAAGGTGGGCTAGACCCTTCAGCAACCACAGCAAGGATTTTGGGTACAAAAAATACAAAAGCCAGTACTGGGAGCGCCCTGGTCCCCACTGCTCCTCTCCTGCAGGGGCCAGTTCCTGGATCCTTAACAAAACCTGTTGCTGCTGCTGCAGCAGTCCTCTCTCGCGTGGTCTTGGTTTACAGAACAATGAATACAAGCCTTTAAACAGTGAAAATATAAAACAACTCTCAAACTGCATTTCCCCTATCCCCCCACTATTAAGAAATTCTAGTGCTAAAAATATAGGTTTCTTTGAATATATAATATATAATAGATTATATAAAAACATCTAAAGAGGCAGATGCTGAACTTATAAACCTTTTCTTCTTCCCTAGGCACAAGTCAGGAGGGAGGTTGAACTCAGAGAATCCAGAAGGGACCTCTATTTGCTTGCTAGCTAATTATCACACTATACCTACCAACTAACCTAGACAGAAAAAGGAAAGAGAGAGAGAAACAGAGAGACGAAGGGGTGAGGAAATTGCACTTAGTCTATCAAGTCCTAAGCCACCAGGAATCTGATGTCTTGGATGGGATTTAGCAGGTGCCGTCCTTTAGCCCTGAAGGAACATATGCTGTGTCCATTTCCATGGAAAAAAAATATGATAATTCACGTTTCTTCCTTTAAAAGTAAAAAAATAAGTAGTGTTATATTTCTTCTCTTAAGGAAACTCATGGACTCCCGGTGTGTTCTTTAATCAAGCAGTGCCTGTGGTGGTGTTTTTTCTTCCCCCGGTGTTTCTGTGAATAATCTTATGATGAAGCTGGTAAAAGTCAAAAGTCAAAAGTGGATGTCTCTATCTAGAAAATCTTGTCCCTCATAAGTCCCAGCAGCATGGGGGGAGCATCCTACTAAAGTCTGCATGGGCTTTGAATGGTGACTGGCCTCTCATAAGAGGGACGCCAAACTGCTCCAGTCGCTCACATCTGCTGGCAAAGAGGTGTCATTGAGTTCAAACAACTGCTCCACGTTGACAGAGTTGGAGAGGTAATCATTTGTCCCTTCATCCCAGGCATGCTGCAGGAAAGAAGTGGCCATGAAGGTTTCATCAAAGTCCAGGTTGTTCTGGTTGGATTCGGTGAGGACCTGCTCCTGGGAACAGTCGATGTGGTGCCCGTGTACTGTCAAGTCCAGGTCGCGTGTTATGGGGCTGATTGGAGGAGTGAGCTCCAGATCCCCAAAAGTGGAGAAGTCTCCGTTCAGGTTACTGTTGAAGATCGCATCCCAGTCAAAGTCACCTTTCAGTGATCCCAGCTCGGTCTGCTCTTCCTGGGTCAGCAAGGCAGAGTTGGAAAGCCGAGACGCTTTGGCCATTCGGTTGGGCGAGGGCTGCTTGCGCTTCTGCCCAGCTTTGCTGTCTGGTCGATTCCAGTTCTGGTCCCTGGTTACTTCTTCAAACTCTTTCAGCAGCTGCTGCGACTCCATGTTGACGTTGAGGATGTTATTGGAGGTGCAAGCCAAAGTGCCTGGGCTGGTGACACACTGTGCTTCTTGCTGGGCTGTTTTGGTGAAGGCTGGGTGGATCTGCACTGGAGGCATCTTCCGCTTTTTGAAGGCACCATTCTTGAGCCGGTCAGCATATTGGGGGTCAAGCTTCCAAAACCCGCCTTTCCCTGGCTCACCCTTCTCCCGGGGCACCTTGATGAAGCACTTGTTCAAGGAGAGGTTGTGCCGGATGGAGTTCTAGACCCAAAAGAGAAAAAAACAAGGCTGAATGCTTGTCTGCTGCTACAGCACCTACCTGCATGGGGAGGCTGGTGGAAAAGCACATGTTCAGCAATGCCCTTTGGGAAAAAGAAAGCAGAAACAGCAATGTCAAGACATCCTGGGCTACATGCCCAGCAGAAACTCCCCTGCCCCGAGTCATCAGCAGAGTTTTCTTGCCTCCTGTCTAATTCAGCCAGAGGTGGCAGGAGCCAAGGGGTTCAAGCTAGGACTTGCCAACCAACGGGAACCTTTTGGGCAACTCTCCTTGGCTGTAAATTGGGGCCATGGGGCCTTGGATCATGCAGAGCACTGGGAGAAACCGGCCAGACTTGCTCTAGACATGGAGCTAAGCTGGAGGAGGTCAGGTCCTCGTTCCTGGCTAAGGAGGAAGAGGAGGTTCTTTACTCCGATGTGGCCACGGCCCCATTACAAGTGGCAACACATGGCAGCACCGTGGGGGACGGCATCATCAGGGCCTTCCTTGCATCCCCCAGTTCATCTGCACCTATTGCTAGTGGTGAGGGGAAAACATTTGGCCAAAAAATAGGCACCATGTCTCCCCGCAGCCAGGCTGACACAAACCAGGTGAGCAAAACCAGAGAGGCACGTGGGCTGTCCCACCGCAGCCCTCCCTGTCCTCAGAGGTGCCTCCTGGCCCAGGGAAGCTCAGTGTGAAACCACTGCATCTTCATCAGCCACCACTCAAATGAGCTGAGGGAGGGGAAAAAAGGGGGAAAAAAAGAAAAAGAGGAGTTACTGCTCCTGTTGAGCTGTTCTGAAACCCTGAATGTGCCTGAAGTGATGTGAATAATCAGAAAGGAAACTCAGTTATTGGGTAAATAACCCAGCGTTGGACTCCACAAAGCCAAGACTGTATTAAGAGATTGGATATGGTAGAAGGTTTTTTTTTTTAATGTTGCCTGGATATCTTTATGCTTATTCATCCATAATCCGTAGTGCCGAATAGGAAAAACAAGGCTTGAATGCTTAGAGCTGTTGAAAAACACGCACACACACACACACAACAAAACCCTCCTCTGGGCTGAAGCTCCTTGGGTGTGTTGGCTCCTCTCCAAAGCACTCAGCTCCCACAGGAATATATCCATCTCCCCCCGGAGTATGGGTGGCATGACCTTTCCAGGCTGTCTTCACGTACGGGAATTGGGATAGGGGATGAGAACACAACCTCAACAAGAAAGAAAGAAAAAAAAAAAAAAAAAAAAAAAAAAAGAAAAAAAAAAAAAAAAAAAAAAAAAAAAAAA